>JAWQEG010001020.1:0-70869 GCA_033782935.1 Petrolisthes cinctipes | reverse complement strand
GGGTCAGAGGGAAGGGGGGAGGGACACAGAGTTGGAATGGAGGGGGGGGGGACTTATAGTGGTCAATTCCAGACACTTCATTAATTAAATCATGGGGTTTATAAAATTTTCCTTGACACTGTTGTTCTCTTTCGCCAAACGATAAGAGGAAACACATACCGAAATAAACTCTACGGGACACACACACACACACACACACACAAACTTTCATGTACAGTCGTGGTAAAAAATAATCATCCCTATATCTTTCCTCTGTTCCTTATCTCACCCTTAAGATAGCACGGGGATTAAGGGGGAAGTACAGTACATAATTATATACATTGTTGGTAAATCTGCAACAACTCATTCCTCCAAAGTATTTCAAGCAACAGGCAACCATTATTTTTGTTATATCTGGTCCTGTTTCTTGGCATACTATGGAGGAATCAAGGCGCTCCAATGTATGTATGTACTGTACCAAAAGAGGAAGGAAGGAAGACAACATAAGAGAAGCAGTCACTGTGATGTGATGAGTGAGGAACCTTGATGATGACGACGAAGGTGTAGGAAAAAAGTGAGAGTATTATGATATGGAAGGTAGGTAGGTAGGCAGGCAGTCATGGTGGGAAAGAAGGAAGGAAGGAAGGTAGGTAGGCATGATGGGAAGGAAGGCAGGCAGTCATGGTGCGAAGGAAGGTAGGTAGGCATGGTGGGAAGGAAGGCAGGCAGGCAGTCATGGTGGGAAGGAAGGTAGGCATGGTGGGAAGGAAGGTAGGTAGGCATGGTGGGAAGGAAGGCAGGCAGGCAGGCATGGTGGGAAGGAAGGTAGGCATGGTGGGAAGGAAGGTAGGTAGGCATGGTGGGAAGGAAGGCAGGCAGGCAGTCATGGTGGGAAGGAAGGTAGGCATGGTGGGAAGGAAGGTAGGTAGGCATGGTGGGAAGGAAGGCAGGCAGGCAGTCATGGTGGGAAGGAAGGTAGGCATGGTGGGAAGGAAGGGGACGGTGAGACGACAAGGAATGTAACTGTGAATTGAGAGAGAGAGAGAGAGAGAGAGAGAGAGAGAGAGAGAGAGAGAGAGAGAGAGAGAATTACAAGGACAAGTGGTACCTCAAATTTTATTAAAAGATCTAGAGAGAGAGAATCACAAGGACAAGTGGTACCTCAAATTTTATTAAAAGATCTAGAGAGAGAGAGAGAGAATTACAAGGACAAGTGGTACCTCAAATTTCACTAAAAGATCTTAAGGATAGAGACACAATATTGACCTTTTGTTTCAAGTTGGTTTGTGGAATAGTTTTGAAGTCAGCTTTTTTTCTTTCTTTTTTGACGAGTCGAGAGAGTCAAACTGTACACTAAAAAAAAAAAAAAAAAAAAAAAAAAAAAAAAAAAAAAAAATCTATCGAGCAAGAGGGGTGTGATGATGGGTTGTGTAAATGATGGGTACAGCTCATGATGCCTCTGGAATAAACAAGCTACCGTACTGTATAATTATTTCAGTGTCCATCGTCTGGGGTGTCTGAAATATTTACACACGAGAATAAATTGCACCCATAGTTTTATTACCATGTGTACCAGTGTTGGAGGTTTGTTTTTTTTCCAGAGTCCATGTACAACAACCCTCACTAGCCTACATGCATGATGGTCTGGCCTACTGCATATAAAAAAAAAAAAAAAAAAAAAAAAAAAAAAAAAGTGAATAAGAATAAAATAGTGGCATGCAAAGTGTGAAATGCATGAAGGAAATATTACCACACACACACATGCATGACGGATATGGACACATGTAACACGTCTCTCTCTATATACTGTATACTTCTGTACTGCTTTGGTCTTGGAGTGAAGCATGCATTGGACTGTTATGTCATCTATATTGCAGGGAAGCATTTAATTATTCTTCTAATTATCTAAGAAACGTTGACGACTAATAATATTGTAGTCAACTGATTTCTCCAGTCTGTTATGTCATCTATATTGCAGGGAAGCATTTAATTATTATTCTATTTACCTAAGAAACGTTGACGACTAATAATATTGTAGTCAACTGATTTCTCCAGTCTATTCCACCTATTATTTACTTCAATGTATAGGCGACGATATTTTTGGCACCAATTTGGAGAACACACACAGTAAGTAGCCTTCAATATTCCGTGTACAATGCTGTTCCCTCCAGCCATCACCAGTTAGGGAAAGGGAGATGATTGGCAGAGGTTGAGACACACACCCCAATTATTGAGACGCGATGAGAACGGAAGACAAAAGAGATCCAGACTCAAGACAATGGAAGATAAATTAAAGAGAAAGGGGGCACACTGGAAAAGGTAGTGAAAATATGATAGAGAAACAGAGAGGAAGGGAGGGAGGTTGGTAGGTAGGTAGGGAGACGGAATATTTGAACAGAGAGAGAGAGAGAGAGGAGAGAAGGAGGAAGGGAAAATATGAAAACAGAGAGAAAGAGAGAGAGGGAGGTAGGTAGGGAGACGGAATATTTGAACAGAGAGAGAGAGAGAGAGAGAGAGAGAGAGAGAGAGAGAGGAGAGAAGGAGGAAGGGAAAATATGAACACAGAGAGAAAGAGAGAGAGGGAGGTTGGTAGGGAGACGGAATATTTGAACAGAGAGAGAAAGGGAGAGAGGGAGGGAGGTGGAATATATGAACAGAGAGAGAGAGAGAGAGAGAGAGAGAGAGAGAGAGAGAGAGAGAGAGAGAGAGAGAGAGAGAATTTCCCAGACACCAGCTAAAGAAAGACAGTATAGTGGATGGCAAGCAATAATTAGCGAGGCGGGACGAGGAAGGGACCAACCACCACCACCACCAGCTGCATGGGGTGAGTGAGGGAAGGAACGAGTTACTGTATGCTACTGTACTGAATCCCTATCGTTACTGTGTATATACCAACTTATTGTATATGTTTTGTTTTGTTTACATTGTGTTCTTTCTAACCGATAGTGTAAATCTGTGTTGTCTGTGAGTTCCTTTGATGGTGGTGGGAAATAATTGTTTGTATGTATGTACTGTACTGTACTGTATGTATGAATGTTGTTGTTAATTTTCGTGGGTGGTAATTATTATTATCTCCTTTTCAGATGCTACCAAAATTAGCCTAAAGAAATCAGAACAAGTGATGTAGACAAATTTCATAATTGGTAACTGAGAGTACTGTACACTTTCCTATACAAATATCTGTACTGTATTACTATTACTATTACTCCTACTACTACTACTACTACTACACCTACACCCCTCCCTCTCTCACTCTACACTCCCACACTCACCACTACACCCCTCCCTGTCTCACTCTTCACCCCCACCTACCACTACACCCCTCCCTCACTCACTCTACACTCCCACACTCACCACGACACCCCTCCCTGTCTCACTGCACACTCCCACACACTTACCCCTACACCCCACCCTCTCTCACTGTACACCCTTCCCTGCCAACTCTCTCACACTCCCCCGTACACTTATAACTGCATGAGGGACGTCTTGCAATTAACATCTGCTAGGGGAAGTCTTGTAACATAACTAACTGACTACACGGTTACCAAGTCTGAGTTACCTTATTATTATCTTACGGTAATTAATAGTTTGGAAGGACCCTATAGTCCAAAAGCAACCCCAAATCAAGTAGTATTTATTATATTCAAATAAGTGAGCACATGTATAATAATAATACTTGAGCATTTGTAACAATCCCACGAGCACCAAAATAATGATACTGGTACTTTATAATTTTTCTATAACTCACGTCCCATACAAGTCTGATTTCTGAAACTATACGAGTTGATTATGAAGTATCGAATTCATCATGATATGGACAATGTTACTTCCCAAACAAACTATGGTATACATCTACAACAATAATAGTCCAAACTCCCAAATTACATAACCGAACAATGAATGTCTAAAAACCATGAAAACCGTCTTTGTGTAATGACTAATATGCAATTATTTGGACACCAAGACTAAATTTAACACACTCCACCAGACACAAAGTAGTAAGTAAACATTAAGGGACCATGTGATGTATAGTAAAAAAAAAATTGAAGATAAACTACCGGTAGTCCTTCAAATATTGCCACGAAACACCAACTACGGTATATGGAAGAAGCTTGTTTCGTGGCACAGTCAGCATGAATCAGAAGTCCCCAACTCTTGTACACGTTCACAGGGTCCTTAACAAATCTCTGTGTTTACATTATGAGTCAGAGAATCATTCCACTGATATTATTATGAAGCAACAAGAGGAGTGATTGGTTGTTGGCAGCTGTACTGACAACCCAAGCTTAAGGAACCCTGTGATGTAGTCAGAAAATTGGAGGGTAATGAGTTCTTCAAATATTGCCACGAAACACCACCTATATGGAAGGAGCTTATTTTATGGCATACTCAGGAGGAATCAGAAGCCTCCAATTTTCATACACGATCACAGGGTCCTTAAGTGGAGACTGACAGTCTTTTTGGTAGATTGGAGGGCTACTGATTCCTCCAAATTATGCCAGGAAACCAGACTATCTCACCCTTACTAATAGGGGATACGTTTCGTGGCATAGATTTGGAGGACTCAGCAGCCTTCCAATTTATATTTTTACTTTTTTAGCTTTAGTGCTTACTGATATCGAAGACAAACATGACCACACCAAGCCTAAACAAACACGCAAATGCAATGACTGACTGTTTAGGGAGTTATGTTTTGTGGATGAACTGGAGGGCTACACACTCCTCCAAACTACTCCAGGAAACGAACTACCCCAGCAGACTACGAGTAAGGGATGTATGTTTTGTTGCATAGTTAGGAGGAAGCAGCAGTAGCCTTAGCCCTCCTGTTCGTCCACAAGAGATTATTACCCCCTTAACAGAGACCTTTCACATCGTCTGTTCTTTTTGTGATGTGACTATTCAGAGCAGCTGCATGGTCAACATTAAGTGGGAAGTTTTGTGTTGGTAAATCTGGAGCAACTGCCTGAATCCTCCAAACTATTTCAAGCAACAGAACACCATTATTATTTCTGCTCTTTTGGTCCTGTTTCCTGGCATACTTTAATTGGAGGAATCAAGGCACTCCAATGTACCAAAAGTGAATTACCCCCTTAAGAATTGGTACGACACAGTTACAGTACGGTATAGTACATATATATACCCTAAATCACGGGATAAAAGAGTTGAGCATTCCACCACCAAAGGGAAGGTATGTATGTATGTGTTTGTACAGGGAGGAGAGAGAAGAAAGGAGACATTTTAAGCAAACTAGCCTACGCACAAAAAGACCAAAATTTACAGCAGGAAAGAATGTATACTGTATTTTAATATCCCGCCACCAGAGGGATGAAAGATGAGAGAACACAGAAAGGGAGGAATGAACGAAAGGAAAGTCGTAAAGATGAAACAAGCTGCATGGGAAAGCTGGGAAAGTAAACAAAACGAGGGATTAATAGATGATGATACAAACAATGAAAAGGAGAAAGAAAGAATTGAAGGAAAGTCGTAAAGATGAAACAAGCTGCATGGGAAAGCCGGGAAAGTAAACAAAACGAGGGACTAATAAAAGATGATACAAACCATGAAAAGGGGAAAGGAAGTTGTAACATAAAGAAGCATATTATAGAAAACAGAAACAGGAATGAAAATAAATAAATATATAAATGGTTGGTTAAGGGGAGATTCTATTGTTGGTAAAAAATAGGAAGGTCTCTAATTCCACCAAACTATATGCTATGGAACAGATGCCCTATTAGTACTATCGAGGGCGTTCGTTTTCTGGTATATATAGTTAGGAGGAATCAGTAGCCATCCAATTTACCAACAAAAGCATCTCCCCTTAAGTTATACAGACTGCAGTTAAAGTACAGTGGGTGTGAGAAGGAAGGAATACGGATACAGATAGGAAATGGTGTGTTTTTTTAATTAACATGTGCATGAAGAAGATACATACTACAAGGAGATTACAGAGAGGTAGGCAATGATGTGCATAATTATTGTAAAAGAAAAAAAAAATAGGAAAGAATAATATTGTAATGAAACGGTTAAACGGAGAGAGAGAGAGAGAGAGAGAGAGAGAGAGAGAGAGAGAGAGAAAATGATAATGTGGGGGTACAACTTTCTCTCGATGCTGGAGTAACAAGTGGCTTGGCTTGGCTTGGCTTGGGATGTTCTTTCTCTGCCTTTCACCCTTTTCATTCTCTGATTCCCTCCCTAACTCCCTCACCTTACTATTGACTTCCCCTCCCACCCACCCCCTTCAACTTCATTCTTTCACATCAATCACTCGTTCCCCTTACTACACACACACAAACACACACTCTCTCTCTCTCTCTCTCTCTCTCTCGTGTTTCCATCTTACTTTACATCAGGTTAATTCCATATAATTATTGCTTTTCACAGAGAAACCACTGAGTGTCTTTCATTACCAGACGACGTACGCCTTTTCATTAGTCCTGTCGATCTTTCTCAGAGTTAAAAAAATAGCTTGGTAAAATAAACTTTCAAATTCATGCATGTAGGAATTATGGGCCTTAATTTTATTTGTGGAGATGTTGGCTCTTGCCGGGGAAATTTTCTTGTTGGTAAATTAGAGGGCTACTGATTCCTCCTAACTCTACCAGAAAACAGACGACCTTAATGTTACTAATGGAGGATGTGTTGTTTCCTGGCATAGTTTGGAGGAATCAGAGAACTTCCAATATACCAACAAAAGAATCTCCCCTCAAGAACCCGGTGAACGTGTACAAGAAGAATTGAGGACTTCTGATTCCTCCTGACTATGCCACGAAACAAGCTTCTTCCATATATATAGTTGGTGTTTCGTGGCAATATTTGAAGGACCCGTTTATCTCCAACAATTTTCTGACTACATCACAGGGTCCCTTCAAGATAAGGCTCGTGTCTCTCCTTCAATTTCCCTGGTGGTGCTTTCTGTCCCGCCTCTCAATCACCTTTTCCCTCGTCCCACACGGGTTTTCAAGTCTATAGGGTGGTACTCTGTCATCCTCAAATCTAACCTGGCCTTAGTTCCCTCGTCAATGTTAACTATCTAAAGAGCCTGTCCTATAAACTGTTTCTTCATCTATCTATTATTGTCATTCTTTTATTTCATTTTCCCGTCTCCTTTTCATTTTCCCTTTATTCAATCAGTTACTCTTATTCATCACCTTACCCTATCACTCTCGTAATTATTCCAATCTACCTTATCGCTTTTCTTCCAGTTCTTTCTCCTTTTATTATCCCTTCCCCTAACTCTATTCCTTCTCCTTCTCCTCCTCAATGTATTCTGTCCCTTTGTTTCAATCTGCTACTCATAATTTATTGCTTTCCCATCTTCCCCTTCTCCGTCACCCTTATTCTCTTGTATATCTCCCCTCTATCATTCCTTACATCTGTAATAATTGTGTTTACTTTGCTTACCAACCCTTCTCTCTCTCTCTCTCTCTCTCTCTCTCTGTTTACTATTCTTACCAACCCTCCTCTCTCTTTCTCTCTCTATCTGATGCTGCGCCCGACAACTTGTATGTGTGTGTGTGTTCTCTTTCACACACACACACACACACAGATGGAAAGTTAAAAAAAAAAAAATATATTGTTGCTACTCCAAGTTCTTGTTAGTGGGTATCAACTTTATCAATCTAACCCTATATAACACTCACCACAATAACTAACTAACTACCCGTGTATTCACACATTTCAATTCAACAAACAGTTACTCTAGTCACTCGAACAATAATAATATTTAGCGAACGCAATATTATGACACATGCAGGAGGAAACTTGAAAAAAAAGAGGCCAAAATACGTAACACCAAGAAAAATATACATACATTATAAACAATAGAACAACCGGTTAAAATAATCATAAAGCATCAACATGACGTCAAATACAAACAAACAAAAACAGAGGACAGTCACGCTTGCCCTCTCATTGGTCCAGGTAGCAAGGAAAGGAGCACATACAACCAATCAGGGAACGGCTCGTGCATGACGTCACAAAGGGATGAGGATGTACCGCCAACCTGTGTGTGGGGGGTGGGAGGGGGGGAAAGTGTGGGAGGAGTGGGGGGACTGTGGGGGGTGGGGGGACAGTGTGGGGGGAGGGGGCAGTGGGGAGTAGGGTGGGTGTTGGGGCAGTGTGGGGGGAGTGGGGGGACAGTGTGGGGGGAGTAAGGACAGTGTGGGGGGAGGGGGGAGTAGGGTGGGTGTTGGGGACAGTAATGGTCACAGTGGGGGGGACAATGGTGGAGTACTGTGGGATGGGGGGGGGACAATGGTGGGGGAGTACTGTGGGATGGGGGGGGGACAGTGGGGGGAATAGGGTGGGTGTGGAGGACTGGACAGTGAGGGGAGGGGCAATAGGGTGGGTGTGGGGGAGTGTGGTGGGGAGTAGGGTGGGTGTTGGGGAGAGTGGAGTGAGTGGGGGAGAGTGGAGTGTGAGTGGGGGAGAGTGGGGTTGACAGTAGGAAATAACATACAGTATAATACAGAAGGTGAGGGTGAATGGATGGATGGATGGGAAGGAAGGAATGACAGGTAAGAGAGTGACAGTACCGTGTTATAGTGGAGGGGAAAGGGAATGTGGGAGAGGGAGGGGAAAGAGAATGTGGGAGAGGGAGGGGAGAGGGATTATGGGTGTGTGGGTGGAGAGAAGAGAGAGTGCGACGTAGGTGGAGGCTAGAAATACGGGTGGAGGGGAGTGGAGACGAGGTATACGGGTGGAGGGGGAGGAGCATGGTCTGAGGGGCGCGGTGGAAGAGGAGCATGGGTGGAGTGAGTGGAGAGAGAGAGGGGGAGAAGAGTGGGTGGAGAGAGAGTCGTGGGTGGAGGGAGGTGGAGAGAAGGTAGGCTATACGGATGGAGGGAGGGAGGTGGAGAGAGAGGGAGAAGAGTGGGTGGAGGGAGGTGGAGGCAAGGTATACGGATGGAGGGAGGTGGAGAGAGGATTGGAAGGAGGTGGAGAGAGGTGTGGGAGGTAGAGAGAGGCGTGGAGGGAGGTGGAGAGAGGGGCGTGGGTGGAGGTAGGGAGGATGACCCCAGCAGCGGTCATTGTCCACCAGAGGGCCATAACCTCACCAAAGAGACGCACTCTAGAATTTATCCCTACCGTGTAATTTATGTAACCAACTTCTCTATACATACAGTAAATGCTTCTCGATGCTTTTGCTTTGTACAGCACTAGAGTTTATTGGGTCCCAAAATCTGTATACTCCCTTCCTTCATATTTTTTCCGCTTGCAATAGCCCATCATAATCTTTAAAAATCTATACACGCCTTTCCTTCATATTTTTGCCACTTGCAATAACCAATAACCTTTAAATTTAAAATCTATACACTCCCCTCCTTCATATATTTTTCCACGGGCAATACCCAATAATCTTTAATAATCTATACACTCCTTTCTTTCATATTTTTTCCACTCACAATAACCAATAACCTTTTAAAATCTGTACACTCCTTTCCTTCATGTTTTTCCCGCTTGCAATAACCCATAATCTTTAATAATCTGTACACTCACTCCCTTCATAGTTATTTTATTTCGAGTCGCAACAGCCAGTAATTTTATGTATGTTGGCAAAGAGAGAGAGAGAGAGAGAGAGAGAGAGAGAGAGAGAGAGAGAGAGAGAGAGAGACTGTCATTAGGCTATACCCAGTTCGAATATACTAAACATATAAACTCTTCTAATCCTGACCATCACCACCACACCACATACTCACAGCAATAACCGGCAACCTAAAAACATTGAACTTTTATCAGCATAGTCAAAATTAAAGCCGACAGGGGTATATCAGCTAAGAAGGACCCCAAGGATATCACGGACTAAGCGTGTCATTACGGTAAACACACCCAATATTGAGTGAGGTTTTGACTCGGGGAAATTCAGCCACCTCAATACAACCATCTGAGATCACAAGCACGAGTGTAATCAGAATACCAGATGCCAGCCTCATAACGAGTTCAATGTGGGTGGGAAATTTCTGCGACCTCTACATTCATTCTCTTGATTGACAGCAACACACACATACACACATACACACACAAAGGGTAATGCATGTATACTTGGATAACGGTATAACTTCTTTGACTGACCTTCGCGACACGCAGAGAAAGGGGAAAAAATATATAATACACAGTAGGCTAAAACAAACACACACACACACACACACACAAAGAGTTATGGAAGGGGGATAGCCTAAAATGAAAGAAAAAATAAATATTATAAACATTAGGCTACAACAAATTAATAAAGAGTTCTGAGGGGGAGGATGTTGGTAAGTTGTGCGACCTCTACGTCCCCTCCTCCTGAACAAACCAATAACCAACCAACCTGCCTGCAACTCCACCACCACCACCACTCGTCAGAAGGTCACGCCGCTGTGGACCTCTGTGGTGGTGTTCGGTGCCTCCAGCCAGCCACACCAACCACGACAACGATTAGGCTACTACTACTACTAAGAGGGTCCGGTAGGCTACTACACACATACACACACACAGATGATACAGTAACGATATTAATGAAAAGTATATATATATATAAAGATACAGTAACGATATTAATTACAGTACACACACACACACACACACACACACACAGGATACAATAACAAGACAGCATGACAATAATAATAATAGTTAAAAAAATAATAACGGTTCACCAGGAATCACATATCCTCACGTTCTCTGTAATACTGTTATGGTCGGTTCCGTATTGCTTGGCAGGAAAAGTTTATAAAGAGCGTAACAGACCGACCGTTCCACCTTGTTGTGAGAACATTTCCTGTTGGCTGGGTAAGACTAACCCATTTAGGCTCGGTGCTGCCTTACTAAATCACCAGCAACATAATATCACCAGCACCAACGCCTCAAATCACCAGCAACACAATATCACCAACACCTCACAAATCACCATCAACACAATATCACGAACACCTCACAAATCACCAAAGCCTCAAATCACCAACACAATATCACCAACACCTCGCAAATCACCGGCAACACAATAGCACCAACACCTCACAAATAGTTAGGCACGGAAAGTACGGTGCAAAATGGTTTTAAATTGAGACTCTCTTGTTGGTAATTTGGATGGCTACTGATTCCTAAACATACTCCCATTATTAACGTTGAAGTTTTCTGTTTATTGGCATATTTTGTAGGAATCAGTGTATGAAGGAAGGAAAGGGAAAATAAAAGTGAAAGAATGGAGGGAGATTAAATTACTACAAATAAAGAAAGGGAAACAACTACCGGTATTCATCTTCTTGTCAAAAAATGTACCGGTATCTTCAAAACTTAAAATTATAAACGTAGTAGAAACTAAGGGTTAACAATAGGGCCAAGTTTCAGTGTCGGGAATTAAAACGGACCTATTTAGTCTTAATGGAAGGAGTACAGTGTTGGTAAATATATTGAGCAACTGCACGATTCCTCCAAACTTATCAAAGCATCAGGTCACCAATAAAATTTGCTATTCTGATCCTAGCATTTTGTGGAGGAAGGAACATCCACACTACAACATAAAAATAATGAAAAAGGAGCTACATGAATGCCCACTTGAACCCTCTTTATATAGGCATGACAAAAAAGTATGTTTCATTGGCAACTATTTGATATTTACATGAACTTCAGGAAGGGGGGATAGGAAGGAGAGAGGAATGTGTGACGGTTGCAGTTGGAGAGTTGGGGTGGGGGGAATGCACCGTCCCCACCCCCTCTCCTCCCACTGATCACAAACATTCTCCACACATCCAGTATTAACAATATTATATCGTCTTAGCTTTCATAATCATACTGTACTGAATTTTGTTACACACAAGAGGTAAATCACTAAGGCCCAAGAACAACCGGAAGATATACGTATATAACTCTAACTCATTTTTTTAATAGGCTATATGAGCTCGTAATTTTATGCTCTCTCTCTCTCTCTCTCTCTCTCTCTCTCTCTCTCTCTTAATTTCCGCCTGTCTGCCAGCCACCTGCACCTTGAACCCAAACTACCACACCACCAATATCGAAGTTCCCCGTGATGAAGGAGAGCAAAGTTGGCAAGTTAAAGCTATTTTTGTGCACCCTGACATCTATACTGTATACTAAATTTGTTCCACAGACCACCAGGTGAGCCAGCCAGCCCTCCTACTCTCTCTCTCTCTCATGTGGACCCAGACAGTTTGACTACATTTTAATCCACATTTCCTCCTAATATCTTACCATTTTTGCACACTAATGACGGGAATAGTTTGATATACATTGGTCCATATAATAACTCCACTATGGTCTGAGAAACAAACTGTTGCTGCCACTAGTTTATTATATATATGAGTATATTATTTGATCAGTCAGTACAGTTTATGCCAATCAACCCAGAGTTACACGACACAATTGGGGGGGAAGGGAGGGAGAACAAGATGCGGGTTCACAATACTGCTACCAAAGAGTATAGAGTGATCTTATACTCTTTGCCGCTACTGTTCGGCTAGTATGAAGAAAAATGAAACGGCTGGAGACTGACACACACAAGCAGGGTACGAATTCTGACTGAATACTAAAGCCAGTATACTGTAGCCTAGTGTGGACGGGTTGGAATGGGTCAACGGGAGCGAGTTACATAGCAACAACAATGTACTGTGCTGGGTTGGTTTGATGCAGTTGTGTGTTGATAGGAAGCAATAATAACAATGTGTGATAAGAACGCTACACTGATAGTGCGGAGGTAAGTAATGTCAGGAATTGGATTGGAAACTGCAATATAATATGTCAGTGTTATTGCTCAGGATGATGAAGGTTGATGGACTGATAATATCCTTGTGTATACTTGATTCGTGTTAAGTGTTGCCAGTGGAAGACAGTGCACAGCAAGAGTAAAAAATTCGGATAAGTCATACCGTTGCTTAGGGGGAAAGCCCAAATGTGATAATCTGTACAAGATGCAGTTTATTTCAACGTTTCACCCATCAGACCTTCTTCAGGATAAACGTAAAGAATTTCTGGTGGGCGAAAAGTTGAAGTAATCTATAGTAGATTCTGTGTCAGGCCTTTCTCCGTGTATAATGTTTGCACTCGTAGTTTTATACAAGTTTACTATTTTCTACAACCTTATAATAACAACCTATGATCGACCCTAGACTATACTGCAAATCACACATACAAAAAAACTCCGATTCCTCAAGTTTAACTCAATCACACAACCAATCATACTTTGGGGTAATAACTTCAAATTAATTTATTGGCAAATTTGCAAGTTAACAGTAGACGAAACCTTCCACACATACAGTACGTCTCTCTCTCTCTCTCTCTCTCTCTCTGCCTATACCGTTATTTTCTCTGCGTTTGAGTGTACGTTCACATATCTCTTAGTATTCAGTAGATTATAATGAAAGAAAAAAATAACAAAACTGATACTTGACGGCAGAATCCCTGGAGACTATGTGTAGCTCTAGGTTTAGGGAAATAAAATACTTGATCAGCACATGCATTTCTCATCAAAATCTCACTCAGGCCTCGAGATGTTCGACCATATCCGAACCAAGTTGACTTAAACAACAGCTCATATTTTACTTTACATATTACTGAATTAATTGTTTACTCCGCTTCATGCCTAATATCAACCAATCAATTAATCCACTTCTTCATTTTTTTTAGCTTGGCCGATGAAGTATGACGTGAGGGCCGGTTAATGATTGTTATCCCTGCCTCAGAAAATTAATCTTCTTGCACGTCCCATATAAGGTAAGGGAAAACTCAAAATGACACACACACACTTAAAAAAAAGACACTGCAACTCTTCCTGGGATCCGACTCCATCAAATAATACTAGTCGGCCTTCACGTAGAGAGTTGCTAATTGAAAGGCATGGGTGCTAGACAGTTATGTCGACTCCTCTCAAGGAATTCCTTTTTCACACACACACAGAGAGAGAGAGAGAGAGAGAGAGAGAGAGTAGCTCACATAAAAAGCAGATACAAAACATTACCTCATTTCATGGAGGCAATTAAAAATCCTCCAACACCAATCAAGCTATTTTATACACCAAAAGTAAAGCCTCGTCACTCAGTCTATGGTTAAAGATGAACAGATAGATAACACATAACTTTCTTTGGTAATGGAATATAATAAAGCCAAGAGTGGACCACCTTGATATTTAACCTCCTTGATCCCATGCCACGTTGACCCCCGCCTTGTCAGTCAGCCACCAGGGACAAAAGTACAGTATGACGGGTTTTTATTTCATTTCGGTAGAGGCTACGTACTTGACCTATAGGTTCGCGCGCCACCTGGAGAATATTCCTCTAGTTTACTTAGTGTTCAGGATAGCTCACTACTAATCGTTAGGTTAGACAATTTTCGCAGAGTTAATAGCAGTACAGTATGGTATAATGTATCATCACACTGTTCTAATTAATCGTCATAGGTCTCTAATACCATTAATAACTTTGATTTCAGGGTTATGACTCCCTTTTGGTCCCTAACCAATCGCTCTCACTTTTTCAACTACTGATCCTCCTGTTATTCTTCCTTCAATCAAAGCTTGCTATCCTCTCCTGTGGTTGTCCCTGGCTGATGGACTGCCTAAATTTATACAGTGTATTTTCTAATAATCAATCATTTCCAAATATATAACCGACTTCTGAGGGTATCACACTAGCACCACGTATGAGGTTTTCGTGGGACTGGCGGAACAAAGTATACAAAATATACTTGCATAACAAAGTATACAAGGGATGCCAGAATGGATAGGGCAGTAGCTACTAAAGTCGGTTCCATATTCAGCGCTCTGAATTAGGTGACGACATGAATCTATAATTTCTTCTGTCTTCCACTTATATCAAGAGGTTTTATCTGTAATCTGATTACACCATTGTGCTCAGGAAGTTTTGTTTAATGGCATGAAATGTTTTATAAAGTCATTGATTTAATACGTGCTGCAGAAAAAGAATTATAATAAAAAGGCGTATAAATATATCCGGGAACTTTGTTCACTTCTACTCGTCATAATTTCTTTGTTTTTAATGTTATATCGAGTTGTGACAAAAATATCTGTACGCTACAATCATTGCTGAGACTAATGGTAGGATACCGGTATCAACAAAAATTGTATATCTTGAATAAGAGAAGAGCTAGAGTAAATAATATACAAACATATACCACCACCAGCATGGTGACAGAAAGTATTCTCACCTTGGTGATGTAGAGGTGGAGCGGGAGCCAGGTGAGTATGTGGACCAATCAGAAGACACCTTACCAATGACGTCTAGAACCCAGTCCAACACAAATTTTGAAGTTTCTTTGCATAGCTATCACACTAGTGCGGACTAGTTCTTTGCACAGTGCATATTACGTAGAACACTGAACACAGTGTAGCTTATGAGTTTATTTACGAGTCACACAACGACGACGACAAAACGTAAACAACAACATGGATGATGATCATCATCATCTTGTGGCTGTATTGGCACTTACAACTATTATTTTTGAAGAAGAGAAGAGGAAAAAAGCTAGAAGAGCACCGTAAGCTTGATTGTTGTCCATGTTTGCATACAACGAAGAGTCGGGAAGACTATACACGTGTACAAGACTACAAGTCTCTCCGAGTCTCCGGGATGTAAACATGGTAAAATATAAACATCTTATTAAATTTTTCTACTTTAAGTGTGTTTTTTGTTGTTATTCAAAAATATCTATATCGCTAAAATATTTTCTGATATTAATCCAACCGTTTTACTTTGAATTACTAGATAGTAATAAACTATTTATTGACTTTGTTCTGCATACGGGGAAGTGAGTCGGAACCACTGTGGTCGGAACTGGGAACTGTAGAAACATGGCCGAGAAATGGGTAGAAATACATTCCATCTTTGTCCCGCGAATGCCGCCACTGTTCCTCGTTCACAGAAATGACAGAATTTTGTTCTACCAGTCCCTCGTAAACCTCGTATGCGCTGCTAGTGTGATATCCCCTTTATAGCAACATCCAAATCCTTGAATACGCCCCACATCCAACCTACACTTCTCCATATCCCACCTTAAGCCGTGTTTTTGACGTCCAAGCGTCGGCTTGGGGTGGAAAGGGTGCGGCCAGCTGTTTCGAACTGTGAACACGTGGATTCGTTGCTTCAGTCAGCTGCCTGATGATAGTATGGGTATAAATGGTCACGGCTATCCATCACTGACTGGTCAAGGACTATTTGCCGCGACTGTACGTGATCTCTAACCTCACCAGGACCCACAATTAATCACATTACTAACATCCTGTCATCTCCGAGAAGGTATGCAGAGCTGAGTCAGGACAGTGCTAAGTAACGGGGTTAAAGGTATAGCCAACGTTAGGGTTAATTTCCTATGGTGAATAATAGGGATAGTAGACTTAGTACAGTATAATGGGGCTGTCTTGTATGGGTGGGACAGTATAAGAGAATGGCAGGATTAGGTAATTGTTGAGAATGGGATGAGTGGCCAGAAGAGGGAAGTGTTGAGGTGAGTAGGAAACGGAACAGACAAGAGCTGGTGAGAGGTGGTGACCTAGCTTATTCCTTCTGTATACAGTCACGGTCAAACGTTCTGCATCAGGTGAAAGAAGGTGAGCCATTGGAGTGAATTTCATAAACCAATATTGCGAGAACCAATAACAGCTATAGTTTAGCTCATTTTATCGAAGCCTTTCCATTCGAAGATACTGTACCACGGGATACGCACTGAGTAGCAAACTGTGTAAACAACACTATGCATACATATAATGTTAACAGAAAATATACTGGAATGTCTAGGAACGTATTATATAGATTCAATCAAAATAATGTTGAAGGTGAACCAAGCAAGTCTCACACTTCATAATCAAGTCTCCGGGCAACGAAAACAACAACCATCCATAAACAACATACGATGCAGGCAGATATACAGTGTGTGTTGTCCATAAATAATCTGAACAACTTTACATGTACAGATAATAGGATATGGACAACCTGTACAATATAATGACGGTGTACTATAGGAAGCCTCTGGTCTCAGCACCCCCTTTTCCAACCACGTGTTTGCCTGCGGTTCCCTACAGTTAGATCAAACTAACAAACCGATAGTAGGCTAGTTGTTTACGTTTATTACAAAACCAATAAAAAATTGTCCTTGAAAAAAAAAATGTATTTCCAACTCAAATATTACGTCAACTAAAGCAAACAATTAAGTTATATAATAAGATAATTAGCCTGTACATGTACTGTACAGCTGTACTTCATCAATACCAATTACTATATTGTAAGTCAGGCTGCAATGATATACTGCAATTCGGTCAATCGCGTGTGCAACTGTACATTCAATGTGCATGTGCCAGTGCACTTAATACTGAGTGTTTAAAAATGTGTTTGCGTGCGTCTGCTGTCGTTTGTGTTGATTCAGAGTATGAGTGTGTGTGTGACGTTCGTGATAAACTTGAATAAAAGAAGCATGCAGGAACAGGGAGAACTGCACTGGTCAAGATTATACCTCGGAAGCTTAAAAAAATGACCCCGCTCCAAGACAAGTGTGAGGACAGATCGAGGTGCCCAGACACACCAACACCAAGGCCAATAAATAATATTACTGGCCTTGAGACACACATGTACTGTCCATTGCAGTACTTGTTTTACCGAGTACCGAGGCCTACGAATGTTTTCCTGACTGTTATGCCTTTCCTCTGTCGTGTACTGGACAATATATATACATACTAATACATCACTTTCTTATAGGGTTGCTGTCAGTACTTGGCGCTGCCCAAATTAATTTCTATAAAAACAAAAAATATGCGCTGTGTAGAAAATATTTTGACCCTCTGAATGCTATTAAAAATAACTTTCCGGCGTAATTTATGCTATGGGTATAATTTTTTGGCTTCTGTGTATATATCCTAAGACCTAAGTGCATGGTCGCTCATTTTCCAATTGGCCCATTAACCATTCAGAGTACACACATTCACAGGTTAGCCTTATATAATAGTATATAAGATAACCAGATGATAACTGCGAGGCATGCACAGTTAGTTTATTTCTAATTTCATTTCGGTAGTGCAAAACAGCTATATAGTATATTACAAAATGGAATGCGCAGTCCATGATACTCTACTGCGCAGGACAGGTCACCTCTCCTCTAAATATGGATAGTATACTGCCATAAATCTAATTAATATACAGTTGGTTGATGTGATACTGTAATAACAGTGTATCATATCCCGTTATTTGATGATCCTTGATTAATGGGTCGTGCCATGTGCCAGTGCAGTAACATAATAATAATAATAATAATAATAATAAAGAATATCAGTAGGGGACCCCCAATAGTGGCAATTAATTAATAAACTTACCCAGGAAACAAATTATAGTAGCAGGTTTTCAGCAGCAATTCCCGACTTCCATTACGATCAGCTGTTATTACATGAGGTTTGTCAACTGTCATGGAGATGCTTAATTCTTCTTTTTTCGCATCCAAACGATAGACACCATACACAAATTAAAAAGAAAACATTAATAATGTCCTCCCTCTTCTCACCTTCCCTTTGCACTGTCAGACTGGAGCAGCTGAGCTGCAGCAGCAGGCAGGAGCAGTAGAGTGACCCCAGTTGCTGGAAAACTATCGTACCGGATATAGGGATAACCGTAACATTTTCGATGGTATACTAAAGTATTAAATAATTTTTTACTGTATACATTTATAGGGTGCACATCATATTATATGTCAGTGGATGAATCAACTGTTATAGAAGTCGATTTTTAACATCATAGGTTAGCATCCCAAGTAGGCTACAGTACGGAGGATAAGGAGCATAATTAAGAATTTGCTGGAATTTCTCAGCGGCCTCTAGAGTGAAAGATGGCGAATTTGTAAACATTAAAAAGTAACAAAGACACGAAAAGTGGACGCCTTCAATGTGCAAAACATCTGCTAGATGTTTTTCAATTCTTATTCCTCCTCTCAATCTTTTCTTTACTTTAAATATAGCCCATCCTTTAGATCTCATATTCATCTAGATTAATGGTTCTCAATCCTGGATCGATCTTGTACTCCACGAGGTTCTGTGCTGTACATCAAGCAATGTCTCAAGCATAAGTTTACTCCATACATCATTGTACAGTATATGCTTATGTCTCAATTTACTATAGAGACTTAATTACCTCACTCAGTATCATAGATATCAGCACTTAACGGCAAAGGCCAAACTAAGATCCAACAGTGCCGCAGAAATATATAGACAAAACAACGAAAATAAAATTGGCCTAATGTTGCTGCAAGCACAAAACATCTGTAGGCTACAGCAAGCTCAGAGCACAAGCTCCCACAGCACAGCCGAGCCTCACTATTGGAGCTACTTTGCTACTGTTAGAATGGGTGGGGAAAGGAAGTAAGAACGCGTGCCTCAAGATAGATACATAAAAGAAGAGATGGATGGAGGTTTTACTAAAAGGGTCACCAGCTGACCATAATAGGGCAATTTTTCTCACGCCGCTTTCGCGAGCGAAGGGGGCTTCTAAATTTTCAGAATTTTTTCTTGTCCCTGATTTTGGAAAGCTTTTTGGACTGGTCAACCTCAGTTTTTGTGCCCCAGATTTTGGAAAATGTCCGAACCCAACTCCTCCTAAACTATACCAGATTTCATCACCAAACTTTCAAGTAAGTTTCCTAGAGATCGGGTAGGTTTTAAACCTATTTAGAACTAGCCTAGTGGTTAAAAGGAAATTATTCCCGTAGTGACTTTAATTATCAGAGACGACTTTCAACTCCGCTCGGCCTTCCCAAATCTTCAGCTTTGGATACCTTATTTTATTTAAACACAGGTTCTGAAATTACTGTACCATAATGTCTTGAAGAATCCTGAACAATTGAGTTGCCAAAGGAGAAAAAATGGGAGAATAGGTAAGTATACTTGAACACATATTTTGTGACCATGAAGAGGGAGCAGGGTATCAGTATTTTACATATGGCTTTGCATATTTACCCAGACTGTCTGGTCGAACAGCCCCAAGTCCGGTTGACTGAAGCTTATCAGGTCTCCAAAAAGGAGCCAGGGAGATAGTGAAATCTGTTTTTAAGAGGATGATGATGACGGGACTACTGGTTCGAGGGAATGCACCCCTGGGCCAAAGAACCCCTCAAACACAGGCCCCCTTGCTGTGCTACTCAATCGGACGATCTCGCCAGCACTTAGAAGTTGGAAGTATTGTACAGTAATAAGAGACAGACAGAACAGGCCAGGGTATTTTACATGTTATTATATCTATACTCATTCTTTATGTTAAATCATGGATCTAATGGTCTAGAAATTATAAAGCTAAGGAAGCATCATCATCAAGAAGCAGCAACAGTACATTGGTTTCTCTGCAATAATCACTCTCAGTCAGCAGCTCCATAAGAAATCACTCAACACTAAGAATTGAATACCTCACACACATCCACTACCCTCTTGTAACTAAACTCTTTTTCACTCTGAAAACCAAACTGAATGCACATTAATTAATATAAATGGAATGTGACTTAAACAATAATTATCAGTATAATTATATAATTTGGCATCTTAAATAAGTATACAACAGTTTTACTAAAAATGCATATATGAAAAGCTTCATAAAAATTGTTATTATACAGTGTGATAATGAACACAATGAAATTTTCTTCATGTGAAATTATGGTAATGTGTGTTTGTGATCGTATATAAGTATGATGACCTGAGCATTCCATGGGTTGATACAATGAAGAGACTACTGCACACCCCACCAGCCAGTCACTGCAGTTCAACTCTCCTTAACCATCAACTACAACAGCTCGTACTTTTTAGGGGTCCATATGAAGAGCTCCTCAACATGACTTGCCAAAAACAAAAAACAGTAGGTTAATGAGAAAAAAAAAAAAAAAAAAAAAAAAAAAAAAAATTTGATTCCTGTACAGATATAAACAAATTCATCTATCCTCCTGTAGGCCCAACATCTGCTTTGCCACTTTATGCATGGTAAATCACTGAGGACTGTGATGTGGGGAATAGAAGGTAGGGGGTCATATGAGAGCAGATGGGAGATGGCTGTGACTATACATAAAGGGGAACGTACAGCAAGGTTTAGACTTTAGAGGATGGATTACTTATATAATTATGACCTTATCACTGCCAAAACTGCCAATGGAAGAGTAAGTCTTGTCAAACCTTCCCATGAAATGTGAACGAGTTGCTGTTAATGTATATTATGTGATGACTCGACATCATATACTGCTGGCCAAGGATGAAAAAGATGCACCAAGATACTTGTGTGATGGGAAAAAAAAAAAATTGTTATACAACTTTACATTCCAATCTCTCAATTCTTGTGTTGGCCAGGCATCCTGCGTATAAACAACAGTATAATTAAACATTAGGTGGTGGAGACGGTCGACTCCAAGTAATGGAACTGACATGATGAAATCCTCAAGTTTTCCCATTTCCTACCCATGAATATTGTTGGTGTTAGGCACACTTTTCAAAGTTTTGTATTGCCAATAACATGAAATGGTGCTAAAAAAATATATATAAATATATAAATAAGTAATAATATTAGTTTTAGTAAAATTGAAAATTATATCAATAAAAATTACATGGAAATAATTTTGCTCCCAATTCCTACAAATATTAAAAGAATGTGGGGAGAGGGGGTGAATATGAGTGTGCCCCATTTCACTTAATATATCTCTTGGTTGTTGATGTAATTTTTCCATATCTGGCCTGGCCATGGAGCAACCTACTCCCTGAAAAAAGGGAAAATGGGAAAAGGGATACTAATGATAAAAACCATAGTTGTTCTTACAAGTTATAGTAATACAGTATCAGTAGGAGTAAGGATGAGTATCACACAATGGTGGGCAGTGATAATGGCTCTTGGTAACATGTGTATTTTAGAGCTCCCCAGGTGGCAAGATCTCTGTATGAAAGTACTGTACCCAAACTTAACTTACTCTAACTTAACACATCACTAGAGCACAATATTTCCTTGTTCTCCTTTCTTCATCCTCCATTCAATCTTTCAATAGTGTCCTAAGTGTTTTTCAAAAGTTTTCTGTTATGCTCTCAACTAAAACCAGTTAGGTTTGAAAAAACCATGAACTGACCAGTGAATGGAGGAAAATGTGTAAGTGTGACCCTGCGTCAGCCTCTGTCAAGTCAGATTAGCAAAACAGGTAAGTAGAGCCAACACAACATTAACTAAGAATGGGGTGGGGTAGGGTAGGCTAGAGGGAGTTAAGTTTGCTACAGACTTTCCCTCACTTTGGGATCTTACCAACAAACATGTTTGTGAAATTTTGTGCCAAGCAATTATATGTACAGCTTGGATGAGAAATCACAGCTAGGCAAATATGTGTTACTTGCCAAAGGACAGGAATGGCAATGTAATCAGACTAAAAATAACCTTCATTGTTTAGCCTAGACTGGGCAATCAAACACCAAGCATAAATTTCTGACCACAATTGCAAATTTAGTGCTTTTTTTACAGCTGACATGGTTCATTTCTCATACTGTTTTTAACTTTTGGAGTAATTGTATAGATAGAAATGGTTTGTGAAAACTGTAATCATCACTATACTCTAGAAAAACCATCAATATACATTCTCACTAACCCCAAAAGTATCTACAAACACCAGATATTCACATCAGTCATAAGCATAGCACTGAATTAGCTTGAGTGGTTCTCACAGTATGGTCCAGAGATCACTGGAAGGATTTGCAGGCAATATAAGCATAAATGTGACTCCAACATGTTACAAAGGTTCATGCATGTTGCCTACTGCTACACTGCAAGAAAACAAAACAGAAAAATAAACGAACTTTATAAACAATACTGTATGTATAAAGCAAAGCCACCTTCCTGGACTCCACATACATATCCAGCCACTGCTCTCTTACAATTCACTTCAAAAAATATATAAATAATAATAATAGCCTCTCAGGATATTTAAATTTCATGTACCAAGTTTAAACAATAAACAGAGCTTGGCTATTTAACTTACAAACAAACAATAAAGCTACCAGTAGTCATCAGTTAATAAATAGCAAATTATTTGTGAAAATTTTAATTTACCAGTAAAGTCCTATCGAATTTCATAAAAAATACTATGATCATTTGTTATATACTGTTAAAAAACAATCACATTAATTAGCAAATATCATTTAACTTTTACATAATAATAAATCATTAAGGACAATACATGAAATGATAGAAACAAACCTTAGTTTTCTCTGGT
This sequence comes from Petrolisthes cinctipes, assembly GCA_033782935.1. NCBI lineage: Eukaryota > Metazoa > Arthropoda > Malacostraca > Decapoda > Porcellanidae > Petrolisthes > Petrolisthes cinctipes. The sequence goes on along the minus strand of JAWQEG010001020.1, from coordinate 47,691 downwards.
CAGAGAAAATTTGTCAACATACTGCAACTATGAAATATTTCATATACACTTGTCATAGCAACCACAATAAAATTACTTGCTTTCTAGCATATCAATACTTTGATATAATATTCAATTCATATAACATTAGGGAAATTTCCATTCAGTATATGAAAAGAATATCAACTTAGTCACTTCGGTTTACATTAACCTATAATTTCATTTTCTACTTATAGCAGTATATATAAATATAATTTTGTCTTCATTCTTAAGTCAAAGGCCCTAGTTTCATCATATTTAAATGACACAATGTAAAAAAACAATACTGCTGTCTAGTGACATACAGCAGTTGCATTACTTTTGTTCCAACAACATTTTCAACAATATATGAGATCTAACTACAGTCCACATCCTGTCTCACTCATTGGATCTCTCTTGTGCGTAACACTATCTTCCCTCATATACTTTCCAATACAACCACCAGACTTGTATTATTATCCATCACACAATACATCATTCAGCAGTATCAACTTTATCCACATTTTATTTTGGTGTCACTGAAATTAGGTTTAGTACTATGAGATGAACGTGATCAATGGCGCGTGGCAGTCACTGCTAAAAGAGTATGGGCATCTTCCACTGCCAAGACTGGCACCAGTGACACTGTAGCTAGTTCTTTAGGAACTGCCTGAGCTATAGCTTGCTGTAACACAGTCCGAGATAAACCCCCACTTCGGTAATAAAATGTCAATCCTAAGGACATTGTGGTGTCAGCTTTGGTTAAGGTGTACTGGATAATCTCTTTCAGCATCTCTGTATTCAAGTCATCTGGTGAAAGAGAACCTGCAAAGTAAAAAATATATATTTATCATACAGTATTCCATGAAATAAGAATCACATAAAAGAGAAAGTAATTGTAAAGTACAAACAACTGGATTTAAACACACCCTTTGCAAGCATTCCTTTCCAAACTTATTACGGTACATGGTTCTGTCCATCTTTTGCAATGGAGGGAAACTGGAAGAGAGCTGTGGGATTATATTATTACACATAAGTGTCAACAATATGCCAGTCCAACCTATTTTCCATTCACCAGCCCCTTCTCATTCTGGCCTTGGTTTCAGTGCACTTGCATAAGCATAATAAAAATAAGAAATTACACACTCACATTCAATGACTACTTCACTTCATAATATTTGTGTTTATTTCATTTGGGTACAATAGGCTAAAAAGAAAAACACAACCTAAATAATTAAGAAAATATAGCACACATACATAATACTGTGAGCGAAAAACAAACACATTATAAGAGCTGTTTATCAATTATTTTCTTAGCTATTTTTCAGTCTTTTAGAGAATTTTTCCTCTCAGCTGGATACTTTATGCTGCCATTCACGATGAGTTATGTGGAATACAGCTGTATTTGCATAATAACATGTTGCATACTGTATGCTTTAATGTAAAATATACCTGTATTGATTTTTAATGCTAGTTTCGCCAGGGAAATATAAAACAAATTATTTTTTACTTTTTGTACATTCAGTTTAAGTATTATTATCATTGTGATATTTTAGATTCTTCATCAAAGTGCAAGCCTTTTGACAACCATGATATTTGAGGCTGTATTACCATGTCAAAAATGTATACTTCTACAAAATATTGATGTTATTATAATGTATTAGTTAAAAAATAAGTATATAACTACTGGACTAATTGAGCATTCCATTCTACCTTGGTACTGCTTGTATATGCCTCATCATTTATAACATTGGTGATTATAGAGTTCGTCATTATTCTATGATTATTTTTGGTTATGTATGTATGTTTTGTAACTTACTGTAAATTTTCAGAGTTGGTATTATAAGGCAAACCATGAATGCCAAAAGTTGCCACCCAGGTATTAATGAGTCATCAATTAGCCTATTATATGCAAACTAAAATTATCTTCTGATGTTTTGATATTTATTTTTAAATTTTACAAGATGCAAAAAATGAATAATTGTTGAAAATATGTACTGTATAACATTTATTTCATCTAATATGCAAAGATAAAGAATTTTTTTTACAAACCATCAAATAAGGAGTAAACTTACTTGCTGTTGTGTTGACTGCACATATAGAGTTGTCATGGTACCAGCGGCGTCTTAATCTAACACTGACATTTCCTCTCGTGTACCCCTTCTCTTCATCTATGAGGAAGAAAATGTTAGTACCTTGTAGAATATTCCAATTAGTTGCACGTGTATTTCATTAATAACTAAAATATTCTAAGTTACTGTACTACTTTTGTAACAATGTTTCATTTGGACCCAGAAGAGTCAGAAATAACAGCAACCAAGCTTCAGCAATAGAAGGTAAAGTGTAGGCTATGAGAAACAATACTAAAATCTCTGCTGGGTAATCTACCATCAGCCAAAACAACTGATACCAACTTTCGCTCAGAATGGGGCATCTGGAAAAACGCACTCTATCTTATTCTAATTCTTCCTTGAATACATTGGGGAGAATAGCATTTCATGATACATAAATAAAATCAGTAAATAGCTTCTAATCAAGTGTGCCAGGTGAGATTAGTAAGAAAATCAAACATATGCAAAATAAGATAATATCGTATGAAAGAATTGTTACCGCAAACGGAATGAACGGCTAAGTTGTATCATTTTGAAAGATCTTACGCTAGTATGTGTCAGCCTTATCTTCAAGTAATGGCTCTCTAGGTTATTCAGTCAAGTGCAGCATTTCTACTACGTCCCTTAGCTCTAAGGTCATGTTGCAAGAAATGATAGTGTTAAATTATATTTCTATGTTTTGGTAACATGGTTAGAGGGAACAAGTGTCTCAAAAAGTAATACTGTACTGTAAAACCATTCAAATATCGTTAAACACTTACTGAGAAATGGAATACGTTTTCATACACAGTTTCTTCACAAATATGACCATGGGAGAAATCAAACTCAAAAAGAGTCCTGAAAGGATTACCTACATATTAGGCAAGAAATTTTTGTTTTACCTTCTAGATCATTCTTAGGTCAGAATTTTATTATCATCATTACCCCAAAAGTCAATCCTGGAAATTTGCAATAGCCACCACATGCTGGAAATTCCAAGAGAGAATAAGGAAATACAGGCATGATATAACAGAATAAACATAAATAATGATTGCTTACATTCAAATTTACTGTTTTCCACACAGCCCCATGTTTGCCATTCGACTAAGGCAGCACGGGGGAGGGCAGGCACCACCACATATGTTGATATCTGGGACTCACTCAGCCGGGCCATCATCCTCCGAGCCACACCCACGTCACACAGTCTCGTTACAAAGCACACACCCTGACAGAGTAAACTATTTGTAGAAAACAACACAGGACATTAATACAAAGCATAAAAATACTGCATTATCTTAGGAACTGTATCAAATCTAAAAAATCTACAGTGTACACTTTTTAATGGTTACCATACAGTAATTTTGAAAGTACTCCAGTAATTACAATGCAGAGTTTTGTAAGGATTAAGCAACAAAGTACATTTGTATACTTGACTGTATATGTGTGTGTATGAGAGATGTGGTGTGAGTGAGAAGGCAATTGGTATTGAGTGTGGAGTGGTTGAGAGAGTGAAGCATAATACAATTAGGTGGTTTGGACATGTAGAGAGAATGCAAGGTGAGGAATTTGTAAAGGTGTATGGAAGTGAAGTTGTGGGACCTGGTGTGAGAGATAGACCTCCGGTTAGATGGCAGAACAGAGTGGAAGAGTATGTAAAGGAGAGAAACGTGAGGGGCAGAGGAGGGCTTGACCAAGTAAGGAGGGAGTGTTGGAACAGGGAAAACTGGAGACACTTCTGCTGTGGCCACCCCCTAGGGGGGGAGTTCATCTTTTTTATGAAAAACAGGGAAATATAACAAGGAAAATATTATGTGACAATAGTTTCATAAGTCAAGATTCTAAAAATACTGCAGGCTGTCCAGAGAAACTAATACCTGTAAGAAACTTCTGTTTAGGATTGGACTTATTCACATACTGTACAAAAGCTTAAGCAGAAGGTATTTACCTGTACAACAGCTCTAATGTCTGTGGTGGGAGCAACAGCTGTAATGACCCTGGACACATGTCTCAAAGCAAGGCGTGCCTCCACCTCTACCCCACCACTTATCACCTGCAGTGTCCCAGGCACCAGACCAATCATTCCTGCTACCACAACCACACTACCAACCTGTAAACAATTTTGAAGGATCAATATTTTACCACAAACAGCTCTTTCATCAGGGTGGCACAAACTTGTCCGTAATGTAGCGTCAACAACATATATTCACTTTAGCGTTATATGAATAAACTATTAAACAGCCTTCAATGCTTCATCAAACCAAGATATGCTATGTAAAAAGAATAGCCTACTGCCTTTGCAAACAATGGGGCAAGGCTGTAAAAATGAAAGATTCATTTCCAGTTCTTCGGATTTGATACATAATTGGACTTTTTTTTTTATTTGGGCAAAACTGGCATATATTTATATTTTTTAAAGTAAAGAACATTCTTTTCCTGACCTAACAAAATTATAACTGAAGTTATTTCTCATTGCAGAAGATGGTACATGTGTATCCTTGGAATATATCTAGTATGGATATGAATAGCAGAGAAGTTAGGCCATAAAGGTGATGTATTTAATATTTGGTTACAGCCGGGCACTATACCTTCCCACAACTAGCTGTCAACTACCAAACCACAATATGCACCACTATAAAACGAGTTCTTTTCAACGTGGAAAAACAATCATCATATCCACATCATGAGTATAGTCGACATCAGCCAAAAATATCTTCCTTATTAAGGTATGACAAGAACTTCCCATGAGTACAAATCAATCGTACTGATTACTGATAATAATTATGATTTTCCAGAAGCCTTGCAATGGTGAGTGTACTATGACCACAGTATCAAGGTCAATAATATTTCACGGTGAGCCCCACGCATTATCAAAGATTTCATAGGAATAGGCAGGGCTTACCACAGTTTGATGACATTCTTGAATTACCACCTTGGCCTTTAAAAGATCACTGATGCTTTTGTATATGACTCAATGTCATATCCCTCCAAAACCTGGGATGCAGACACTAGAACAAGAAGGCATCTATGAATGGATTACCTAGAGTATGCAATCTCTTCACAGACACACACTCCCAATATGCAACGGTGAAACGTAATTTACCTATGCCTCAAGAGGATCATTAGGTTTACAAATGATCTTGTTGTTCCATTTTACCTTTACAGCTTGGCTGTAAGGTCCAATGTTGGCAGGTGCCCAGTGTGAAATGCCCTGGACATGCATAGTTGTGCGAGAGGTTGGGTGGATCATATCGTTGTCATCATCAGTGGTCACATGGCTCTGCTTCCACCCACACACATCCAGCTGGACCCGTACCTCACTGGGAAGTGGCACCTGCAGCATACTCACATTTTACAATGCAGACCATGTCTTTCACTTTAAAATGCAGATAATTAATTTTACTTAATAAAAAGCTTATCATACCTTTCACATCTGTTGAAATCTAATCACAAATTCCGTCTGGTGCAATACTAAAAATGGCAATACAAACCATAAGCAAATACAGTGCTAATAAACTGTACAAACACAAAATAATCTTTATACTACAGTATACCAAAGCACATGAGCACAAATTTCCAAGCACCTCTTAGCATCTAAGTGTTAACATAAGTAGTGAATAGTAGAAGACTCATCCTGTTACAGGGGTCTCTTGCAGTATCCTGTTGTTTCAAAACAAACAATAAGCCCCTAATATGTAAATATGTATGTGAAAGTATGTTCACATTTGACCCATAGAAAGCTCTAGTAGTCAAAACCCTCAATTAGGTGAAGTAAGATGATATGGGAGATTATTCTCATGTGCTGGTCAAACCCTACCTGGGCCTGCTTCCCTCACCTTTCTAATTAACTGGTGTATGAATATTGTGAAAGTGAACATATCAATGAGTCAATTACTGTGCACCATCAGTTTTGGTTCTACAGATGCTTACTCATAACACTCATAATATTGTACTACATAGTATTTGAAATGTGTAGAACCTTATTTCTGCCACATTACTACAATAGGATAAGCCATAATGGATACCACTTATCTAAATAATTCTAAAGGGTAAAGATTAGGAGTTATAAAAACACTGACAATATCCAGTACATACAAAATTCTAAAACATTTATCCTCATTAGATACAACACTCAATGCTTAATTCTCTGTACTAACAACAAATTTTCCAGTACGATACCAATTAAAAATCATTACAACATAAAAAATAAGTGATATACTGTACTGTGGTGTCTAGTGGCTCAAACACTAATCTACATAACAAAGTTGGGTGTCATCTCTACCTACCTCTACACAAACTCTAACAGGAGGATTGACAGAGAAGTGTTTGATATACTGGTTATTGAGCTGGACATATTCATTCATGTCCTGTACGTACATCTTCACGCACACTAAATGCCGCAGTTCCATTTCTTCAACTAGTAGGTATTCTGCAATTAGGGTAAGGACAGTATAAATGTCAATAATATAATATTGCAAACACGTCAATTAATGAAATTTCAAAAACATAATATTCAAAATCAACAGTCATAAAAGTTATTTGCATTATTCATAATTTTTCTACTGCATACTAGTATGGTGCAATAAAAATATATCAACCATAATGCAAAATCAGCAATCAAATAATCAAAATAAGAAACAAGTAATTGAAACTGAAAATAAGATACCATTCGGACAAAAATTTCTTGCTATTTATGTTGAATCCCTGAACTTGACTCATTGATCTCAGCAACTTTCATCATACCCAACATGAACTTTTCAAATCTATTTCAGCATGGATGCTACTGAACAAGAGAATATTTCAGATATTTTATGATCACCTTGCACTTTTATATTTATCATTCTGTCTCATCACAGTAAAAGTAACAACTCCTCTAATCAATTATGGTACAGTGTATATATATACTTGCTCCAGACTTCACCAAGCAATCACTACCATAAATACATCAATGTGTGAAGTATCAGGATTTGAAATGTAGTAATGTTTTTATGAGCAAAATTCTGTAGTATGTTACAGTATGTTTTTTATTTGCAACTATGCAAACTTCAAATAGTCATAATCACACTATCTTAAACCACAAATCTTACTCCTGTTGTTTTTAGTTTACCAGTAAGCTCAAATACTTTACTAGCTAAATAAATATATATTCATTACACCAGGTGAAAAGTTACGGCTAAATGGGAAGAATAATTAATGTTAAAAGTAGTTACCAGCACAACAATATAACAGGATGGTTCTTTCTCTACCCACGGGCATATAAACAAGCACATTCACACAGCCATCAGAGAACAAACTTCCTACCAACCTTTTAACTTAACAATAGCTTCATCTGCAGTATTACCAGACACACTTCCAGCAAAGGTGAAACCAGTGGATGTGTGGACAATACCACAGTGAAGGTCATCAGGAACTTCAGGGGAGGAAACCTCATCATCCTCAAATGATCCATAACTGTAAAGATCATAACTGTAAAGATCATAAGAGTTTAATCAACACTATACCAATTATATAAAAAACTAACTATGAAGTTTCATTAAAAATGAGTGTCAATGTTGAAGCAAACTATAGCCTGTAAAACTATCAGCCATCTCCATTTGATCAATCAGCTGTTAAGAATTAAAGTAGCCTATTTTTTCTGATTCATAAACACTCAACAAGAGGATGGCCAGGGCAGTTCAGTTATGTAATAACTCCTCCACCTCTTAAACCAAGTTTTTACTGGTGATTGGTAACCAGCCCACTAACAGAAACAAGCCATCTACTATGTGTAATCTATAATACAAGTTATAAAGAGATATTTAGATTTATTACCTATGGGTGTCCTATTCCTTAAAAGGGTACTAGAATATATGATAAATGCTTAGTAAAAAGTACTTTATTGTAGATGCAAGAACTTGTGGAGGGGAGCTGAGGATATTGTGGGCTTGATATGGGGAGTGAATGTGAGTGACTCATTATACTGGGTATTCTGTCTCTCATTTCTGTGTTCAGTATTCATTATCCCATCCCTGGCTCTGGAGCATCCACCCCTTGAAATTGGGAAATGAGGTATTGATAGTTACGATAATCAAGACACAAATTAAAATTTCAATAATTCTTTCTCTGGATGCAGAAGATGCACATGTGCACTGAAATGAATGAAACTGCATGATAAGAGAGCAATCACCAGACTTACTATATTCCAGCTATACAAGGTAAAATATAGAAACTCTGCAAAACAATAACATCATATGTGATAAATTATAGTTTGTACTGTACAGTTCATTTCTACCTTTGAGGGGCATTGTCATGATCATCAACTATATGTTGCTCCTTGGCCTGGTCCTCTGCCTGCTGCTCCTCTTCTGTCAATTTCAGGTCAAAGAGGAAGTCTTCAGGACTTCGAAGACCACAGGCCTTAACTAGTTCCAGCTGATCTACATCTTCAGGCTAAAAAGATATCAGAAGGGTAAGGGCTAATCAAATTAATCATATTACATATAACCCATCAGGTTTCTGTCAGTATGTGACAATTCACTGTATTTTAATCACCTGTTTTTTTTCTAAAATCCACTATGTCATCAACTCCCAAATAGCTGAGTAAATGAATGAGGCTGTACAGAGATCGTCATGTTGGTTAACAATGACTATATTCATTGTCAATGGTGGGGGAAATATTCAGCTCGACTTTGCCAAGTAGAAGACAGACCACCAGAAAGCAACAATTTTATTACCTGTCCCAAGGAGACTACATGATGGGAACATCCTCCTCTAAGAAAGGATAGCTGCTACATATGACCTATCACTGGGCAATGGGGATGCTACATTTACATTCCAAGAAAAATAATCATCCCACATTCATGGGATAAAAACAATAAAAAGCATTGTTTAGCAACTACACCGGGTCACAAATGTATCAGTGCACATGGGGTTCAATGTGTCACCCTGTCTGAGTTAGCAAACAGTAGAATAAAATGGAGTCATACAACTATTTACTTGTTACAGTATATGGCAAGCATAATTCTAATACAGAATAAACTGTACCCTTTTTACTTACAATTTCCTTATCAACTAGTTCTAGTGAGGTCAGATTTAAATAACCAACATCCCCTGAAGATTCCACAAGCTCTGTTTCTCGTCTGAAATTTAACAAATACATGTTTTAGTCAATTTACTATTATACATCGTTATTAGTCTGTATCACATATCCGAACATTATTTCTGAGTTAGGAAAATCAATATAATTTGGTCAATCTGTAGTGATGTCTACTGCAAACAGTAATGGATGCACATTAAATAATTGCTTTCTTTCTACAACTGTGAGATTTTAATTCACACTGAGGTATAAATTAAAGTGCTCAAAATATGACAAATGTGACTCACATAACTATGCGTTTTCTGAAGATGGGACAGTCCAGGGTGAATGTCTCATATTCTCCACCCTCACCACACACATTCAAATGATATTTTTCTTTCTGGAAGTGAAATATTTATGAGTTAATCAAGCAATGACAGAAGAAAAAAAATTTCACAAAGATATAATTTCTATACTTATGTGGGTTTGCAATCCCATGATTATATCATATACATAAATAGGCACATTGTACTGCACTTTCTGTTAAGGCAAAGTTTCACTAAAATGTTCTAACTTGAAAAATAAAGCAATTTCCTGGCCATTTGGGACACTGTTTCCAAAGTCTAGATCTGACGGATGTGAAAGTTGTGACAGTTAGCCTGACTTTAATTACGGGTTGTACATTGTGCTCATCCATCAGCCCATTTACTAACTCTTACATGCCATATCGGCTATTAGTAAAAAAATCCATTATGTAGAGTATTAGATAACCTGTCACCCTATATATTATGCTGTGGTGTGACGTGGTACAGTCGTGGCATATAGTCCTTGACCAGGGTGTAAAGGGGCGTCTGTTCAAGGACTAAGTGCCACGACTATACATGATTACATTACAGAAACTGAACCTTATTGAGACACACATAATGTGGATTTGACTTGACAGCGTGATCATAGCCTGAAATAAATACCTTTCCACACCAAGTACTGCTTAAAACTACATATATATATAAGCCATCATATCCACATAAAACAATTGTATTTTAATCGTGTATTCTTGTATTATAAATACAATTTTATAGGGCAACTATTGCCCATGCTACAACTAAGGAATGAATATATAATAATCAATATTCATGACACCACTAAGATTATCCAGCTAAATTCTAAACTATTCAGTATCTAAACTGATACAATATTCACAAAATAAAATGCTTGATCAAAATACCTGTTTATAAATCTATAAATGTACTATACCACATTGCAACTACAGAATACACTGACCATTTTTTCAAGATATGAGACCATCTGGCTTATGGACTTTCCAAGATGCTTTCTGGGTTCTAGTCCAATGGCGGCCACTTTTATAATAATGGCCTCGAGGCCACATTCTACCATCTCCCTCAACAACTCGGACTGGTCTCTCCGCCACATGTACGCCAGGCACACCAGGTCTAGTCGGCTGCACCTGAAGTACAAAATCAACAAAACTATTACCTTACCTCTTAGACAAATCTAAAAGTTTTCTAGAGAAATAGATCATCTAACTCACATATATGGTCAAGTCAATCTGAACTAATATCCCCTATCTATAGCTATGACACTTCATTCCTCCTCAGAGAATGATCATCAATCTCAAAACACCCAAGACATTTTTCTCTCCAGAGCATTACTGGTACATTACAGAATGTAAAACTTGAGATTGTATACCTAGAGTTTATTTATACTGTTTGTGCCAAAATTCTCTATCTAATTATAGTCACACTACAATGATGGGGACTAATTTTTCCATCCATCTACATATACTGTTCATAGAAGGAAGGAATTAATTAAATAAGACACTATTGGACCTCAAAAAGAGTAATTAATTGCAAAACTGGTTTACAAAACAACTTTAATTAATATGAATATATTAAATAGTTTCATATAAAAGATGTTTTGTAAACCAGTTTTACAATTAATTACTCTGAGGAATTAGGTAAGTTAGAACACAAATTTTGTTTCCTAACTTACCTAATTCCTCAAAGTCAATTCTGGGATAAATAAGAGGAATGTGTTTATAAAGCGAGAAAATGGAGAATTCAAGGATAAAAATACAGAAATAATCATTGCTATTGGTCTGCGATCACTTGAACACCTTAATGTTATTTTCCTACAGAAACAAGTTATCACAGCTAAAGACTAACTGCTTACCAAGGTTTACTGGGACTGTGAGACTACTGCATATTTATATGAGTAAAACAGGTTAATTATTCTGGGGGTAAGAGGAAGCAGGCTGCATAAATAAGTGACTGAAAATACCAAAAATCAAATGCCTGTATAACCTGGATAACACAAGGTTTTCCAGAGACATTTTCAATTGCTGACCTTAAGTCCATAAACATTATCTAAGGCAATAGCATTTGCTTGAGGGTTAACTCAAAATGCCTAACCTCTGATCATGAAGACTGCTTTCCTCCTACAAGTAAAGTCATCTGGTTTTGGTCAGGGAAAAATGCAAGCCATCAATCACTGGTTAGGTGTAAAATCAGAGTTATTTCAAATTTCTAGTATATTGAATCTCTTACGAAAACAAGGTACGTTAATTACTGCATCAAAAACACAGGAGCATTCACCCCCAAATTACTGTACTCCTTTGCCATAAAAAGCAATACCATTAAGCTAAACAAAAATAAATAGAGTGATCAACTTACACATTCTCTACTCTAACCCTCTGGTAATCAGACAGTACAGCACCAACACTTACAGCATCAACACAGCACTTCTCCTGAAAGAACCAGTAAAAATAACATTCACACTCTGAAATACTGTACATATGTTTAACTAATCTACGTGTATGCTCTGAGAGTAATGGTTAACACTGCTTAGTCATTGAAACAAAATACAAAGTACAGTATAATAACATTACTTAACAACAATACAAGGGAACATCAGAAAAGCCTTCAACTGCTGCCAATGAAGGTTATACTGTAGCCTATACTTCAAATGATGCTTTACAAGTTGACTTGTGCGCAAATAATTGTACTTTAGGCTTCAGGTCCTCAGCAACTTAAAATAATGTTTCATATTAGAGTACCCACAGAATGCAAACTCCATAGCCTAAACGTGAGTCTTTCTTTGCATACCTGTTTATGGCCTAAAGTAGGGTGTGAAATTATTATCTGGAACTTAATTTTTAAGTACAATTTTATACTTAATTTCTTTCATCAATCTCAATTTTTCCACTACTATGGTTTTTGCATATATTGTGGACATTAAACTGTAAATAATGAAGCAGTTTAACCTAATACATGTATTTGTTTTTTAACCAACAGACTGATCACTGAATACTGTCACGTAATATAATTAGCCAAGATCTCGCATAACTGATCTTAACCCTACAAATATTTAAAAACAAATACTGTACATTAAATATCTATGTCAAGGTAGTTACAGTACAGTATTCCTTTCTTTAACTTCCATGCACTTACTTTGACTTCTTTGAGTAAGAGATATAGGTCTTCCACTTCATCTCCTTCAGTGGGTTTATATGTTTTGGTTGTGTTTAACGAGGAACCTTGGATGATGCGTCGATACAGTGGGACTCCCACTGCCTCAGCATACACACTGACACCCATATGACCCACACTTTGGTACATATAACTATCTAATTCATCTGTAAGTACACATACAAGCATATAACTACATTCATATTACATTGGATGAAATCAGGGTATTATATCTATAAAAACCCTGCAGTACAATTAAGTACCATACTGTAATTATCTGTCAGCAAGCAGACATATATACAGTACAGTATATTCTGATTGGTGGTCTGCCTCTCACACCAGGCCTGCCATACACCTTCACTGTAAATTTCTTTTGGTATTCTCTCCAGTTTCCAAACCACCTCAATGTACAGCATTATGCTTCACCTTGGCAACTGGTGGGTGGATCATTTTCCTTACAATAAATGAACAATCACAAACCCTGTTGAACAAAAACTTAAGAGAATGAGAGTTATGGTGGATCAGGTGAAATGCTTAAAGTATACATACAGTTTTATCCTCAAGACATCACAATGTAGTAGTCAGTAAGTACTGTACAGTACTTACCTACACGGCTGGGAGCCAGGTTGGCCAGGGCCACCACCTGGTGCCCAGCAGCAACACACTGCATTAAGTTGTAGCAGCTGTCCTTACCACCAGACACCAACCCCACCACACGCATCCTGCTCTCACTACCTCCCTGTCGAATTTTTAACAATAATTTCCTTACAATAAGTCATACAACACTGCATAAACCTGAAAAACATATCACAAAACATAACATACATAGCAATTGCCAGCAATATCATATATAGCATTGTAATACTGTATTGTTGTATGCACAAAAAGCAATGTGTATCTACACTTACTAGGTATTGTAGTGTACAGTACTGTACTTACAAAAAATATTTATAGTTCCGTGCAGTCCAGTATACACACTTTCCACTAATTAGAGATACAGTATAGGTCTAACCTTATATAGTACAGTATTTATGCATCATAACTGTTGTAGCCATTATTTTTAAAGCCTGGTGCTGAAAGTTCCATACAATACCGATGTGATATTACTTTACAAAAGCTTTCCAAAGTTCTTCAGCAAGTAATGAAAATTATTATAATAGAAATCATCCTCTCAGTGATAGGTTCATTGTTTCTGATGCCGGAATCTAAAGACTTTTCAGAAATTTTTCATCTTTAGTAAGAAACACCAAAATGCATCTCAGAGAGGTGAATAACACTTCACCAACCACAGTCAAGTATCAACTTTCATTAACTATAAATAAGTGCTTCTCATATTATCTTTCAAGTTCATGGTCTTATTGCAGGTACTTGACCAACTCATGATAATGTGCAACAATGATTCACACATTATCTGACAAGACACATTTGTACACTTTAAAAGAATGATTAAGGAACTGGAGTCACAGCTGTGACAATTCTCAAAAAGCAAATAGACTACAAGATGGATTTTGTGACAGAAAACAGTATAACGTATACCCAGTACAGTAAAGTATCAACAAAACTCACACTTTCTAGAAGCCTTTATCACTACACTCCAAGGTCACTGGTAATCTTATCCCAGGTGACATTACCAACTCGTATATAAATGTAGTGCCAATATTTCCTTATGATCAAAAAGATAACCTTTTCTTTAAACAAAATTAATAATGATTATGTAGCTGAGTATTTACAATCAAGAGAATTACTTTAATTCCATTGTCTACAGTAAGCAATGATTATTAAAACCATGAACCTGGATAAAATTTACAATAGAGATGACTTGGAACAAATGTGAGTTTCTTAAATACTTGCAATGCTGTACTGTGTATGATCTGATGGACTGGTGATGTGTTGACATTAATGCATGTATACAAATGCAATATTTATGAACACAAACAAGAATGAAGGTAGACAGAGGGTGTGGACGGATAAGTTAAAACAAGGGATAGCTACTGTATTGTATAGGCTATTTACATATAGTATGTAGCTCTCTATCAATATCACAAACCTAAATAATATTTTTTGGGAACAGTCTACTTAACATTGTATATACAGTCATTCTGATACTACTATATAATTACTTGTACAATCCAACCAACAATTAACAAGAGTAAGTTACATCCATAATGGGACACGGTTACATATGGTGACGAATCTGAGGGCCATATTCAAGAACATTCATGGTGTATACGATGGCGTGGTACAGGTAGGTTGGTCTCGGTTGTTTGTCTAAGGAGCCGTCATACCATGACTACACCTTATAATAATACCTGATAATAATAATACATGATCTTTCTGATAATAATACATGAGTTTTTTTTATAATAATACCTTATCTTAGTGAGCTTTCTGAATTTTTATCACCACATACTGTATAATAATAATTCGGTAAATATTGAAAAAAAATGACCGTTATTGCTTACGGTTTTTCTACCTTCATTCCCCATTTATTTAGACAATTCTAAGACTATTTTCTTCTATAGCATTTCCTCTGCAAAATGCCCCATTTCCAAGATAGGGCATATTCAAATGGGGCATTTTGAAATTAGCCTGACCTTACCTGACCTGACCTAACCTAACCTAGACCGTATCAGACTACCGGGACCTAACCTGGGCAAACCACCTGGAAATAACCGTGGTAAAGTACAAGAAATGACCGGGGCAAAATACTGGGACCTAGCCAGATCTGGGAACACTACTACAAAACGGTAACTCTTTCAATAAATACCAATAATTCTTGATCTTAATGAGCTTTATGACCTTTCAATAATAATGTTAACCTGACAATAATAATAAGTGTTCTTAATTATAGTAATACCTGACCTTAGTGAGCTTTCTGATAATAATAATACCAGATCTTAACAATAATAATACCTGATCTTAGTGAGCTTAATAATATGTGATCTTACTGAACTAGATAATAATAATTCGTAACCTCAGTGAGCTTTCTGATAATAATACCTGATCTTAGTGAGCTTAATAATACATGACCTTAGTGAGCTTTCTGATAATACGTGACCTTAGTGAGTTTTCTGATAATAATACTTGACCTTAGTGAGCTTTCTGATAATAATACATGACCTTAATAATACGTGACCTTAGTAAGCATAATAATACATGATCTTAGTGAGCATAATAATACATGATCTTAGTGAGCATAATAATACGTGATCTTAGTGAGCATAATAATACATGATCTTAGTGAGCTTAATAATAAAAATAAATACGTGATCTTAATAATGAAAACAAATACGTGATCTTAATAATAAAAATAACACGTGAGCTTAATTTCTTCTAACCTTTCAATAACACACGGGAAGCCTCAAAGTTATTAGTGTCCCAGCAGCCAGCCACCACCTTATTATTATTAACTCGTACACAGAATCATGATGGTGGTGGTGGTGGTAGTATGTATGTAGTATGTAGTAAGCAGACTGTACCACACACACACATACATACACACACACACAGGCAGACAGACAGACAGGCTATTGCAGTGTTGTCAGCTGGTCTGTCTGTCTGTCTGTCTGGCTGTCTCTCTCTCTCTGCTTTGATGAAATTTCCCCAACAACTTTATATTATGACTACAACAGAATTTCCCATATTTACCATCAATCGTTTCCTGGTTGTTGGTGTTTATTTTACTCTTGTTGAATTTTGACGGTCTTTCTTTTTACTATTTTTGGTCTGGTAGGGATTAACCAGTTTACTCTTGAATCATCTTTATATAATTGCCCTGTGTAGACTCCAAAATTTCCTTAAAATAGAGAAATTTTCCTGCACCTGGTAATACTGAAGGTACTAACTATATAATGGGGACATGGGGTCCGAGTGACGACTCCAGTGCTGTTGTAAAGGCTACACTGGAACACTTAACTTGGAACTTGGAGTCTACATTGTGGATGCCTGTCCAGGATGCAACACAGCACCCCATTCTATTAAACACAATATGGAAAACTGCATTGTACACAATCACACTCGCCAACAACACAACATACACTCTTTGAGGGCACTGTGGGAAAGCCCTGTTCAGGCCATGGCCTTCCTCAGGAGCTCTCGGGGCTGCTCGGCCAGACAGCTTGAGGAACTTCAACAACAACTATATAATGGTAAATTGCAGTGGGCCCAGAGGTCTGCTTGGCGGAATTTCCCCAACAGCTTCAACAACATCAGAATTTCCCTTATTTATCTTCAGTAATATTCCCTGTTTATTCTTGAACAATTTTTATATAATATTCTCATTTACTCTTGAATAATTTGCATATAATTTCCCCATTTACTCTTAAACAATCTGTAAATAATTTCTCCATTGGTACCTCTAATTCCCCATGTCTAGGTAAAATTCACCATATAAATTTTCCCATTTACTTTAGAACAATCTGTATATAAATTCCCCATTGGTACCTCTAATTCCCCATATCTAGGAAAAATCCCTCATACTTGTCAACACTGCTAATGGTAAACAGACAGGCCGGAATGGTACAGGAAGGATGGAAGGGGTCATCTCGGCTCACACACACACACATGCATGCACCCGCCACCTTTAAATTGTTATTGTATATTATATAGATTTTTAAATCCAATCTTATTCATGGGGGGGGGGGTTAGTCAGAGGAGTTTATTTTTTTTAATGAAGTGCGGTTGAAAAGGGAATTATTGTGTAATTGATCTTCAAAGAAAAAATTAACTCTATAAACTAATCTCCATTGCCATGTATATAATAGTATGTATGTATGGTATTCGTAATTTTGATGATGAATTTGATGACCATAATCATTATACCGATAGCAATTAATTAAGTCATCATTGCAGAGGAGTGGAACGGTTATACAGGAATTTAACATATCAATTATAATATATTGTCATTGCCAGTCTTCAAATCTATCCTCTACTGCAAAATTCAATGGTATAATATATTCCTTATCAGAAGTATCATCAGTTCCAGCCATGCCAACTGCAATGACTCATCCAATTCTTCCTTCTCTCACTGGTTTGGTGGGTCACCAAAAACATCTCTGAAAACTTATTTTTTCTAATACTAATGATGCCCTCTCTATATTTAAGAAAGATGAACTCTTCTCACAAACCTTTGCCTCTAAGCTTACTCTGGATTGTTCCAAAACTTATCCTTCAACTCTGATTTTTTATCACCCACTTACTTGTGCCTGCCATCAGAATCTCTTCAAGGATCAGTGTTTTCTGTCCTTAATAATTCTTTAAGAAAACTCTGGCTGCTATTATATGCAGATATGTTTTCTGCTGTGTAACATATGTATCAATACTTAGCAATAAGAGGGAAGTACAGCTGTAATAATTTAATTGTTATGGGTAGAACCAACATGACCTAATCTGGACCATGGCTACTTTGGAACCTAATTAAGTGTCCCTTGGGACCCATCTTGTTAAAAATTATGTTTGGTGTGCAAAATACAAACAACTATAAAAAGGTTACATTTTCATTGTTAAAGATCGATCCTTTACATAATATCTATGAACATTATTTACATATCACACACCTCAACAATGATTGCTGAATAATTATATACTGTACCCAAATCCAAGAAGCTGGTTAATCAGATGTCATATTAACAAATTTTGGCAGCTAGGAATCAGTGCACATTTGATACTGCAGTACTATCACCAATTTACCACTAACTTTGTAAAGGTGTATGATAACAATGACAAGTTTCTCCCTCAGGGTGGCTGCATTCCATTCCTGGAGTACATTACAGGAAAACAACCTCAGTAGAATCTTGGTAGCTGTGGGCTGAACAATCAGTTCTTTATGTATACTGTACTGTAATCTCTCTACTAACTTTCCCCAACACACAAGTACAGAATTATGTTGGTTTGCACAACACAAAACCACAATAAGTTTATTCAATAATGGATAACAAATACTCAGTGATATACATATTTGAAAAGTACAATATCACTGCATTTACTTTTGCATTGTACATACAGTACAAATTATGGTAAAATATATATATAAAAAAAGATGATTTTCAGTAAGATCTAAGATTTTATACTTTACAGAACAGTCACATTCAGAGCTGCTACCCATAGCTATAAATTTGAACCACATTACTGGTATAAGGTTAAATGCAAAATTTGACACTTAAGATGCATAGATTTTTTGTATAACATTAAATTATCTAAACATAATCAGGAATGCCAATTTTCATATTTTAGTTCTTAATAGTAATTTAACGTATATATTCCATTCAAATTTTTAAGTGCATACTCTTCATATTTTATCACATAGATATACTGCACTTACTCTTCTTGTGGATGGAGGAACCAGCAGGCTGAAATTAAAGAACTCTAAACCAAACCCCCATATTATCTTTTACAACCTTAATTACCACAGTTTGAAAAACCAGTGGATGGAGCACACAAAGTGATATCATGTGCAAATGTAGTCCAATGTTCCTCCCAGCTTGCATCCAGAGGCAGTGGCTCTGGAACATGTTGCTATTACTACTACATAATTAACATTTCATCTCCAGTTCATTTTGCTGTAAAATTATCAGCCTGAACCTTATGAGGCAATGAGATAGTGCATCTTAGTCCCAAACCAAAGCCACATGATCATGTTGTAGCTGAATGTAAGAAAGGAGGAACTTGTGACTATGATTCTACTGAATATCCAGTATGTCATATGACCAAACATGAGCCTGCTGTTAACAGTAGCCTAATTCACTGGAGTAGCTGTCAGTGACTCCTGTAATAAGAGGTTCAGAGAGCCTTGACAGCAGTGGCAGCAGCATGTGCCAGGAGAGCATCTGCAGCCTGGCGTGTCTCCAGTGTAAGCCTGGCCTCCTTCAGCCAGCTACTGGCAACATTACGTGGTTCTCCTCGCAGCAGGTTCATATATCTCACACTCAGGGTCAGGTCATCTTTGTCCAGACAGTATCTTGAAGAGCAGTATAAGACAGTCATGAATACATTAGAAGATTCTTCACTGGATGGACTGGCAAAATAACATAAAATTATATATTTCACAGCCATCCAGATATTATTACACTTACTATAATAGTTAATAAATTATTAACTGTTTATTGCTCAAGATAATCAATGATTTCTCTATAAGATCTTATTCCAATCCAAGAAAGGAGAAATAAAGGGCTAAAATATCATCTCATGAATTATTTGCATATAAAACTTAAATTCCAAGTGAAGTGTCTAATATATAATGAAACACAGATTTAAAAAATATTCAGGAAAAAAAAAAATTGAACAATAGAAGAAACATTAGAGCACGAATGACGAACCATGGTATCATAGGATTTACATTGAAGTAGACTCGAACACTTCAAACCACTCTTGAATGTTGTTTATTATGTTAACTATTTTGTTATCTACAGAATCTCTTTCATGAATATATCTTCCTCTACCTTAGCATGTTCAGTCAATGTATACCAATGAAATTAAAATATGAAAAATTGGCATGAGCCTTATACATCATTACCTGGTTCTTGCCAAGATGTCGTAGGTGGAAAGAGAATCCACTGGCACCTCCTCATTACGCACTTCATTTCCAGGCATATATTCAAAAGCATTAAGAATAAAGAAACTTTGGATGTATGACAAAAAGTATCTGAAAAAACAAAAAACAATCAATTGTTAATACACATTTTGCAATATCAATGTAACAAACAATGTTAATGGCAACTAAATAACAACCTAGTGGATTGGCTTTACCTTGGCTTTCATAAATAAATAACAGTACTGTAATTATACTTCTATTCATACGTGCAATTATATGGATTGCTATTATGGAAACTCCACATAAGGGCTGGCCAAAGCAGAAGAGTAATAACCTGACCTTGTTAGGCAAGGTTCTATTTGGGGCTTACCTATCCATCCCAAAAGGACAATTAACTTCCTACTCTTAGTATAACTTTCACATGGGATTTGTGTAGCCTAGTGTAACATGTCGTGTTGAGAAAAATATATACAGTAACTGGAATAGGTGATATCTCCCAGCTGCAGCTATCAGAAAGATATATAACTACTGTAGCAATAAAAATCCAGGAGAGACAAGAATCTATGCAATTTCTTGGGTCTTATGACACTTGGAAGTAGTATCTCCCTGGGTGGGACTATCTACCACTCCTATTTAGATCCATTAATTAATGCTATTTGTCAGTACATCAAGTATGATTCCTACTTAACTTCCAACAGTAGTTACCTTATCAATGAGCCACCATTATCTCCAATCATTGAGACTCGTTTGCAGATTCTTTCCACCTTGATGAAGCGTTCCCTCAGAGCCTCCTCAGTGAGTACTCCTCTTTCTTGTGCCTCAGGAGACAGAGAATCCACGACAGCTATTACATATGGGTTACCCTCTCCTGAAGGAGAAAACCATTAATTTCTTTATTCAGTGTAGACTCACTTCCAACTTACCTGTGATAGCATCACTGGAGAGTATAGAGGCTAACAAGCCCCTCAAAATGTTAAAATGTGCAAAATATGTGGAAAATATGCATAAGAAATGTTTATGCCTCATTGATTTCAATCACCTCCATAGCCCTCTTTATGAGCCAGTATGATTAAAACCAGGCACAGAAATCTCTACTGCATGTTTCCAACTCATATTTGGTCTAACTCTACCTCGAAACAGGCTTTACCCTTAGAATTAATAAATGTGTAGTGGATAGCAGGTATAAAATGTAAATGTAACAGCTTACAGATAATGTGTTTGTGTGGACGGGTTTTGGCTTGGGCCTTGATAATGGGCTCTAAGAACATTAAAAAAAATATATATACAACTACTGGTATACTGTAGTCAATTACAGTACAAACAAACAAGCATACAGACCTGCAGCCGTTTTTATCGCAGAGATCTGCTCATCGAGTGGTTTCATTTGTTCTTCCCATGATTTGGCACCATCTCCAGAATTTCTGATTTGGAAATATATTATCAATGTACAGTACTTTACATAACTTGAGTGATGCACTGTTCAAGTACTGTATGCAAAAATATAACAATTACCAAGCCACAATCAATACTTACTAAGTGATGCTATATATTGCTTGCATACTACTGGCATAAGCTATAGTTATTCCCTTACACTGAATCACAAACAAAACCTTAAAATCTTGAAACTTGTGTCACCTGAGAGCATTGCGTAAGGATTCACATGCTAACCACAGCTCCCTGGCAGCATAAGCAGCTTTGTCTACATCAGCTCGCTCAACTAGGCCTTTCTGCAAAATATAAAGTAATAAAATTTAGTGTTTCAACACAACAATTCCAAAGGGACTGTGGTAATTGTAGTGGAAGCACCAATCTATAGCAAACCAGAAAAAGAATAGATAGGTGTGGATATGGATAAAAATATTAGGTCTATGTTTTTTTACTGTACCCAATAATACTCTTGCATAAGAACCTGGGTGGGGTGGCTACAAGTATTTCCACCTAACACTTATAATAGAGCAATTTCAGCATAGACTTCTAATGCTTACACATAATTGAAAGTGAAAACCACACACCTTGAGACCCTCCAGTTGTCCCAACACACGAGCCAGTGATGATAAGTACTTGTCCTTTTCAGAACTCAGTTGATCCTGAAGAAGATCTGTCCACCTGAGAAGAGAGATAGATGGTTGGATTTCAAGATAGTATACAGCAGTATATGAAAAAACATACTACAAACTCATTACAACTTTAAAAAAACTTGATTTTATTCAACAGTAGTAAAAAACTGCATATTCAATTATGCATATAATAGTATTATTCTCATACAGCACACTGCCATATTTTACTTTGTTTCCAATTCCTTTTCTTGAACATATAAAACATCTGCCAGGTGGTCACTATGGGCAGCAGCCTGTCGCTTCAACTGAGTTCGAAGTTCTCCCTCCAGTTCCTCTCGCAGGTGCAGCACCCTACGTCTGTGAAAAATGGGATAATAATTAAAAAACAAGATTTCATTTTTCAACAACAATTTATATTAGACAAGGGTGAATATACAATGTAAACACACCTAACTAGAATACGCCAGTTCGCCTGATACTGTTTATAAAGACCCAAACAGTCTCAACACGTAACTTTTAATTATGAAACATTAATCTATCAATGCCATTATATAATATTTTAGTCTACCAGTCCAGTATGCGTCAACAAAGCTGTAAAATGCTGAGTAATATACAAAATAATCTCCTGCTGATACTAGTGATTTCTATGTACCTGTCTTAAAAGGGCAAAAGTGCTTGTCACGATTAGACATCATTATAAAGGCAACATGCATGTCCCACACTACCAAACTCGGGAATGTAAGTGACCAAGGATGATGGGCAGCCAAGCTATCTAAGCATGACTACCCAGTGGGGGACTCCAGCCAAGTGCTCTACTCAGAAGATCCCTATCCAATAACCCAAAGCAATTGTCTTTACAACAAGTTCTACAGACCAACATTTTCCAGACCAGAGAAAGGGATGGTTATGGGTTACTTGCTTGTTGCTTCAGCATGACAGTGTCACCATAACAAGTGACACCCTGCAGCACAATATTTATAATGATCATCCTTTTGGCTGGTACAATAGTAGTGAGTGAGCAAAAAACAGCTGTCCAATGAATAAACCCTGTTGATGGAGCTTGGATTTAAACCAATGTAGTGGTGACTAATGTCTATGCCTTAGAGCCTCATCAGTTGTACCTGTATGAACAATATAAAAATCCTCATTTACAGCTAATAATTTATTCTTTATCTCTACAATAAATTTTTTTTTTCATAAGATGGAAACACAAATGATATTCAAAGGTTAATGACTATTCCATAACTTATAAATAATGGCTTCTTTCTAAAATAATAAACCAATACCGGTGCTAATAGATGATGATATCAAACACACAGGAAAATTCATATAACCCAAGGGTTAATATAATATGGAATTTGCTAACACCACTTACTTGTTTTCAACCTCAAGCAGCTGCTTTTGTCGCTCTAGCTCAGCCTCAAGCTTGGCTAAGTGCAGCTTACCGTCCTCATCACGCTGCTTGTTCATAGCATCCTTGAAGCGGTCATGGTCTACCATCTGGTGAACAAATTAAAATATGGTTATTGCAGTACTGTACAGTAGAGTTCTATATTTCTTGGAAAATCATTTTATTAAGTTGAAAATTGTGCATTCAACAGTTTTGTTAGTTTTTATCATCAAGTATTTAGGTAACTGGAACTAATGCAGCAAGCATTCAAAGCCAACATCCTCCATTTCAAGTACAGTAATGAAAATATTATTTTTTTAGTAGACAATGTATAATCTACATGCAGAAAGTTATACTGTATCATTATTTCATTCCTCATAAATAAATTTCTGTCAGTACCTGACTACAATAAAAAGCAAGACTAATATTACAACTGCATGTAATTTACCTACAGTATATACTGTATAACTATTTCCTTGCTTTATGTGTGCAAGACCCAGTTGATTATTATAATATTTTGATACTAATGCACTTACCTCCTGTTCCACCTGGTATGCATGAAAAGGGAAGTTAGGATTACAGCATTAATTGAACAGACACTGAACAACCTAAACTAATAAATATTACCAGCACACTGTCCACTAAGAGTAAGCTCTATGCTGAAATATCAGATATTAAAAATCTGTGAACAGTGTTATGTAAGCATGGAAGCTTGGAAAGGGAGATAATAGAGAGCAGAGCAAGGTAGACAGGTCATGGGACCATTGGTGAGAAGTGAAAAGGGGACTCAAGAATTGCTTAGTCCTATCAACAGTGACATATGCACAAAAGAGAATGACATGAGGTGGAGCATATTAATCTATAATAGTTCACATCCTACTTTATTATCCAGTAAATAACCAATATTTGTTGTCCATCACTTCACACTGATAACTGAGTAGGTAGCTTTCACACAGTCAGAAGAAAAGCACAAGTTGTTGCATTACCTTCTGACGGGCAATTTGCTTTTGTAACTGGAGAACTTTGCGGTGAGCATGGGCAATGAGAAGGTTCAGCTCATCCGGAGTCAACTTGTCACTTGTCTCACCCAGCTTTACCTCAGGCAAAAGTGATCGAACTTCTGACTCAAACTGTTCACGGCCAGCATCTACCAAATCCCGGTAGCTACCTGAGGTGAAGTGTTATATATAAGGTTAAAGTACTATACATCTGAATTTAAAACTACTGCTGAGTGAGATGGATTAACTGGCAAGCTCCAATTACTATATTACAACCCAATACTAACTGGTACTTCCTTATCACCATTAGTGATACAACATACCATTCAATGCACCAAATCCCGTGCACAGTTAATGGTAACAACTGCATTGAAAGCAGTAAGCCTGAGCCTACTATTTTGATGAAGAAAGGCAGCACATCAACATATCTCTCTGATATTGAAAAACACAATTTGTAACTTGGGGTCCAGGGGGCCTATCAGTTGATATACTGGTACTGTACTAGTAATATGCTACAATTACCCTTGTTATGGAATAAAATATTTAAAAGTAAAACACATAATAATCTTCACATAATACTTACTGACAATTTTGCTATCTCTCTCAGCTTCTGTGATTAGAGTCTTGATGTTCTGTATAGCATACATCAAATCTCCCAGTCTCTCTTCAGCAACAATCAAACCTTTGTTGGCTTTTGTAAGTCCTGAAGACAGCCCATTTTCAATCTGGGCACTTAATTCCTCAATAACTTTTCTGTTTGACAGTGGAAAAGCTTCATTACATATATTATTACAAACTGGGGAAATTTAATCACATTATAAAAAGTAAATTTTTCCATTAAGCAGACTAAATTTTTAGCTTCACAATTGTTAGATTTTCAGACATAACCTCCTCCATAAAAATTATTAAAACACCATTAATTTTTAAGAATGTCTTTCAATGTTCTGTTCACACAGTGTATAGTCTGTATGGAAATCTCTGTTAATTTTACTAATGAGTAATAACCAGTACTCAAATAAGTTTTGATACAATGTTTGAAAAGAAAATATACATAATCCAGAAATTTGACAAAGGTTATTATGGATTACATGTAACTATTGTACACCTTGTGAATTAAGAGCAATGGGATATTATTTCTGATTGATGATGATGTGATAATAACAGTACACTAGGTTAGAGGATGGTACAGTTTCAACTCACCCAGCAGCAGCTATTTGATCTTCAGCTGCCTTGACTACTTCTGCTCGCTTGTTGGAAAGTTCAGCAACAGCATCAAACAACTGCTCCTTGCCTAAGCCAGCATCAATGGCCTGGTAAGCTTTCTCAGCATGTTGCCTGATCACAATAGCTGCATCTTCTGCGACAGTAAGAGCCGCAGTGACCTCCTTCTGAGCTAAAGATGCGATATCATCCAATGCCTGACTCAAGGAAGCATTCTCCACATCTTCTGTTACTTCTCCCGATGCCATTCTCGACTCAAGATCAGATACATCTGAAACACAGTGTACAAAATAATACAGCTCTTCCCATTATTCTCCTCCTCCATGTACTTATATGATCAAAGTAAGGGTTTGACTATATGGAGCTGCTATGATACTGAGGTGGAGAGTGATAGAGGAAGTACGCAGATTGAGGAATAAGATGTTCCCTCACCTGATGGTCCCTGGGTGGAGCTGGCATCACCTGAAGATTGCTCTACCACAGTACTGGTTTCACTTGGTGCTGCAAACATAACAGAAATATCAATTATCACCAATATAGTACAAACTCCCATCAAATTTAGAGGACAATTTGCTGATACAGTTTATATTTTCCTTTAATGTTATGATTTTTTTATATCAAGGGCATATCTCATGGGGAGGGCAGGGGAGACATGTCCCCCCTAACTTTTGAGCCAACATTCTTTTATGAAAATATGAGAACACACTAAATGCAGAAACCATTACCTACTGGCAAACTCATTTACCAGTGTTTACTCAAAGGATGAGTATTGAATTGGACAAGTCTGGCACACATCCAAGTTTAAGTAACAATAAATGACCCTTGTTTGGGGCTCGTTAGTACGTCACTAGACTTAGTATTATCACTGGGCCAGAAATTAACCAGTCTGGACACTCCCCTTATTATAGTGTGTGAATCTTGATGGTTCATGGCTAATCTGTAATCTAAACATATTAGAACAACACAGCATGTACTTGTTTCTTTTTAAATATTTGCTACATACCAAGGCAGAAGTGGATCCTGTGTTTCTTGTTGATCTATTCTTCAGCGAGTCTTGAGAAACTTGTTTGGGAAATATTAGCACTGCCATAATTGTACAGGCTTGCTTTGCTCACCACAACTAGCAACCCTAATATCATTACTGCCTCCTCTGCCCCAACTTTTGGAATGAGTTAGGCCCTTTACATTTGACTAATTGAAATGAACATGCATAACTTTTTTTAAGTCTTCTCGTTTATTATTCCATCCCTTCTCCTATACTCTCTCTTTACCTTGAGCCACTCTTCCATTCTCTCCTGGTACTGCTTGACAAACTCTTTCTACTTCCCATATTACTTACGAAAATATGGTAATTTACTTTTTTTCAGCACCTCTCCAGGTTTTCTTCAATTTGGAAGAAATAATCTTAGCCACTCTTCTGTCTGCATTCGATCTCCAGTCCTTTAAGTTACTAGCCCAGCACACTAGCTGCTCAGGTACTTCCCTCTAAGCCTTATATTCACAGGCTTTTCAGTTTTTTTGGAGCACAAAATGCAAAATGTTCCCATATCTCCATCAGGCAGTTAACCTAGAGCAAGACATAAAACAACACAAATAAAGAATCTATGATATATCTTACTTGCTTCATTTTGAGCAGCAGCATCAGAGATGGAACTTGTACTCTCCCCTTCATTGCTGGATACAAGTGCTGGTGTAACCACACCACTCTCAAGTTCACCGCTACCTTGACTCGTTTTGGTGGCATCTAATAGTTAGTCAAACATAAAACAACAGTTATTCACAAGACTCTAAAAGCCTTACCTCATCAATAACTTATGAAGATACAACAATGTTAAGCCTAATTATATTTTTCCTTCTATGCTGTACAGTATGCCTTCATTTTAGAGTTGCAGTATGTTGTTGACCATCATCATCATCAATATCCCATTTCCCTCTTTCAATGGGTGGGGAGGCTCTAGTTCCAGTGCAGGACCCATGACAGGTATGGAGTCCAGCTTGAGGCAGCTATTTGAACCTTTAGTGGGGTCATTGTTAGAGAGAGGGATCCCCAACCCTCACTCCCTTCCCTATATCTAAGGGATACAAGGCTGACTGCACCATCACAAGAAGATGGTGGGCAATTAGGGCCAAATATGCATAAATTTAAAACTGGTTAATCATTAACTATAATAACTGCCTTTTCTGACCAATATACAACTTGTATAAATTAAAGCCTTATTTGTTCCTCTTGACTGTGAAAAACCAGACTGAAGGGAAGGTCATGTTTTGGCACTAATGGTCAAAGTTAGAAGTAAGCCAAGCCATGACCTCTACAACACTTCATATAGGTAAGAGGGTTTGCAATCTAAATGAAGGACATACAGGTACTGCATAGTCTATTTTGTATTACTTAACTGCACTATTATCTGAAAGCAAAGATATGGAAGCATAAGCCAGGAATCAAAAGCAGGGTTGTAAAAGATGAGTCTATCCAAGGATAATCCAGAGACATTTGTAGTGTAGCTATTCTGGTACAGTACACCCTCTAAAGTTGGAACAATAGGGGGTCTAGCCTTTATAACTCATCTCAATTTCTGAATTCTTCAAATTCTGAGATTCCACCTTATTGCCAATGTATGCTATGTAAAGCGTATATTTCAGACTTACTACCAAATTTGGTCCCCTTCATTTGGAAAATTAAATTTAAAGTAAAAATGTCAAAGTATCTTTTATACGGGGAATATTATACCAGGAAACAAACTAGATTACGGTTTGAGTGAGGGGTCTGTTTTGTTACATTGCTCAGTCCTAAGGAAGTTCCATTTTGTCCATAATACATTACATTTCCCCCTTAAAATATATCCTGCTGTATCAAAGTAACGCACCAAGTTTGGCCTCCTCATTTGAAACCTCCTTGGTAGCTTGCTTCTCTGCCTCTTTCT
The DNA here is from genome assembly GCA_033782935.1 of Petrolisthes cinctipes. NCBI lineage: Eukaryota > Metazoa > Arthropoda > Malacostraca > Decapoda > Porcellanidae > Petrolisthes > Petrolisthes cinctipes. The sequence goes on along the minus strand of JAWQEG010001020.1, from coordinate 18,953 downwards.
TCTTCTCTCGCTCCAGTCTCTTCTTCACCAGACCTACATCTGGCTTGAGAGGCTTGGGGGCTGGATAATCTACCACCGGTCCCAGGATGGCATTCAGCAGGTACTTGGAGCCTGGCAAAGTTCCCTCCACACTCTGCATTACAAAGAAAATCAATCCACGAGTCAATTACACCCTGACTAGGGATTGGGGTCAGTGTTAGTAGGTAATGAAGAACTGAATCCATACAAATCTTGACTCGACAGATATAGTCTTCTAGTATTCCTATATGTCTGTTCAGGAACAGAGCCCATTATGAAGATGTTAATGATGGAAATGATGAAAAGTTTGCCTTTCTTTATGCTACCCATGAACTACAACCATACAACTATTGTATTTACTATAAAGGCATAATATTTTCCTCTTTTTCAATAATTTATTAACCTTAGAATGTAATGTAATTAGTTCAAAGCCGTTTTCACTTCCTGCAAGTAATGAAAGCATCAGCATAACAAAGTGATATTCTCCGGGAAAGGTTCCTATACTGAATCTCTAAAAGAAGCAACTTTTTATCTTTAAAGTATACATTATGAACTTGGAATTATCATGAGAGATAACCAACCTTCCTGTTGTCATCATTCCAAGCAGAGTAGGAGACAACTCCAGCCACAAGTGATGTTGTTCCTGCTACGGCAATAAGGGCCTTACCCTTACCACCACCACCACTGCTCTGTGTGGACTGCAACCGCCGCCCAGCACCACACCGGGTAACCTGATATGAAAATCAGTAATGTACTTACATATATTTTAGATTTTCATGCATACTATATGAATATATACGTATTATCATATAAACTAAAATATGCTTAGGTTAGGTTATGTTCGACCAAACTAGGCTAGATCTGACATAAAACTGTTCTTTTAGTAGTTTGTAAAGTTTAAGCTGAGCTACAGAAATGAGAAACACATTTTTTTTTTTTTTTTGAAAATCCATCATTTCTTGTTTTTAGGCCTATATAAAGGTGACAGTGCCCAAGAGGCTAGATTGGGGGGTAAAACAAGTAAGGAAAGCATTAAATAATCAATATCTATATGTTCTAGAGTCATCTTGACTTGACCTAACCTAATTTGGGCTGGGACAAATTACCAGGACATAACCAAGGTAAACTTGGGAGGGGGGATGTCAAGCGTGGTCAAAATGTAGTGTCATTTTTTTTTCAACAATTAAAAACTGGGAATGAAGGATTATCCAAAAAATGTTAGGAAGAATATGTGATTACCAATTCTGTGGCTCAACTTAACTTTTACCTAGTTAGTGGTTTTTCATACTTTTTCCCTTCAATTTTCCACAACCTTCAAGCAATGTCATTTCTGAGTGAGTTGTGTCTCAACATTGCTGGATGGCAGGTAAATATTAATGTGCAATGGTTTTCATAATCCACACCAGGAAATTTATCTATATAAACATAATATACAACCTGTATTACCAATCACCTGACAACAAATAATAACATAAAATACAAAGGTAAATTTACAGAAGAACAGGGTTCACTATATTGTATATTTTAGTGTCATTATCCACTATTTTGGACCATTCTAACACACTTTTCATCTATGGTGTTTCTCTCGGGGATGCCCTGTTTTCGAGATATGCCCCGTTTTAAAAACATAATTTGGAAATTAGTCTGACCTTACCTGACCTAACCTAGACCACAGCAGACTACCGGGACCTAACCTGGGCAAACTACCGGGATATAACCGGTGTAAACTATCATAAAGTGACTGGGGCAAATTTCCGGGACCTAGCCGGATGTGGTAACACTGCGCGAACTTAGCCAAAAATCCAGTTATTCTGTAATAATACCAAAACAAATTTACTTAGTTGTCATAATCCACACTAGGAAATGCATCCATATAAACATAATATACAACCTGTATTACCAATCAGCTAACTAAAAATATACCATAAATAATAATTAAAAAACAACATTAACTTAGTTGTCATAAACCAAATAGGAATTGCATCAATATAAACATAATATACAACCTGCATTACCAATCACCTGACTAAATAAAAATATTAATACCGGTAAATAAAAATAACACGAATCCCAGTTCCCTGAGCAAAGCCTAAATTAATACGAAAACCCCAAGCCATATTTTTCACACTATTTCATTCACGAGCACTAATAACTTAACAAGTATGTATCTAGTTAACTTAGAAACAATAAATAAAGAAATAAATACATACATACACAATTAGATCTCCATGGGAATTTACTCATTTGGTGAATATTTTGTACTGTTCAAATGTTCAACCCAAGCTGTATTACTTATTAATGCTTGTGACTGTACCTTAGATGCTACATGAGGCCTCAGACGATGTGATAAATGCAGCATCTTGAAGAACGGGCCGGTATAGTTACAGTGGCAATGGTCGACCTGCCTGGGCCTGCTGACTGTCCTTCTTTACCTCAGTTACCCCTCACAATAACAACAACAACAACACTATTATTATCTTTATTATTCATTTCATTAACTATATTTCAATGAGATGTTATTTTTATGTAACTATTCATGTATTCATACAATAGAAAACCTGAATAAAATATAATAATTTCCTCGGTCACCCTCACAACACAACAACAACAACACTATTATCTTTATTTGTATATTTCATTTCTCGTTCATTAACTATATTTCAAACTAAATTAAGCATGAAGGATTATTTTTATGTATTTATTCATGCATTCATACTGTAGATAAGTTTATCCTATAAGGGGTGGTTGAATGTTTCGTACCGATACTATTTCGTCTTAAAAATTTTCGCACCTTCATTCACTCGTATTTTCATTATTTCGGACTGCACTAAAAAGTACCCATCTTGCTAAAGTTGGAAAATAAGGAGTAATGGAGGTATTCTATCAATTATATACACTTAAATATACAACTATCAACGCCACTCACCGATCGTAACCTGCCGACACACCCCGTGACGAAACTGATTGAACCACCGTGGGCCGTATTCTCTGAGATGAGGTCACCGCTAAAAAAGTGTCAGTCGCGTTACATTGGTTCTGGTAATCTTATTATTATAATATTATTGAGGTCATGGGTGGGGCTGGTGTTTGGGGGGAAGGCAATACTGATATTATAGTCTTCACGAAACACTCCCTCAACTCATACAGCGTTTCATCTACAATTCTACAGTGTATATTTTATTAAACATACATTACCATCATATTCCTTGTTCAATCGCTGTTACCGGCTACTGCTACACCGGAACTAAAATCCCTGAGAAGGACCTGTTATGAGTATCTTGCTATTATGAGGCATTACAGAATTTACAGGGAACGACGGCCCAGTTTGATGAAGGCTTTCCTTGGAACAAAAGTGGCCACCAGTCACCAAAGTAAATCACCACTGTGGTAACGTTAATAGGAGGAATTAAGGGGCGTCTCGTGTCATCTCTTTGCTTGGGTTGCTTCTTGCCAATTGTACTCTTATTATTACTTTCCTTTATAGTATGCCCTTTTCCAGTCTACTAGGTCTGGGTTTGTTTTCTAGGTTGGGGAGGCTGGATGGTTGCTGGTTTTCTTTGGATTAACGACAGGTAAGGAAAGGCTGAGAAACTGAAGCGATTATATTAGGACACAGCAGAGTAATTATAATATAAGAGCAAACCAGTAAAGAACACCATGGGGAAGGGAGGTCAGAGAAGCGTAGGGGAAGGAAAAGAAAGGAAATGACAAATCAAGTCAGTAGAGGACAAGGCAGAGCAATGAAAGAGAAGATAGATGAAGGGTGTGCTTGATGGAGGTCAGGAATGGGCATATATGGTACGAATGGATATGACAATAATGAAACAATGGTTAGTTCTGTAATTCATGTGATACGCAATATATATGGGCTGAAATAACAGTAGACGCTATTTATTTACAAACCTACACCTAAACTATATATGTACAATTCTATACCTTTTTCAATTTAAACTGACATAGGAATGGGAGCTACTTATGGGCATCATTGTGGACAGCAAGAGTGCAATTGTGAGCGAAACAGAAGAATAAATGAAGATAAATGTACATAAGTGAAATACCGAGTGAGTGAGTGTGCGAGAGTGTGCGTGAGTGAGTGTAAGCTATGAGTGAAAGAACAAGGGAGAGCGTTAATTAAGAACAAGGAGAGAGAGAGAGAGAGAGAGAGAGAGAGAGAGAGAGAGAGAGAGGCCTGCTAAACTGCCTCTCTCTCCCCTACTTCCCTCCCTGCCTTGCTTCCGGGATGCTGGGGATGATCTGACCTACAGGCCCGCCTCTGTCCCTCACTGTTTCTTCTTGTTCCTCTCTGTTCCACACTGTTTCTTCTTGTCCCTCAGTATCCCTTATTCTTTCTTTTTATCTCTCATTTTTTTCATCTTGTTCCTCACTGTTTCTTTTTGTTTCTCTCTCTTACTCTCTATTTCTTCTTGTTCCTCTCAGTTTCTTTTAATTCCTTTCTGTCTCTTACTGTTTCTTCTTGTCCCTCTCTGTTTTTTCTCGTACCTATCTGTCTCTCTCTGTATTTTCTTATTCACCTCTGTCTCCTATTGCTTCTCTTTGTTGCTCTGTTCTTTCCACCATCGTTTCTTTTATATCATTAGATTTCATTTTGTTCTTCCATATATATCTGTCACTTAGTATTTTCGCCCACACAGTCTTCAATGATAAAAAGTGTTAAGGGGAGGATACAGTGTTGGTAAAATCCTGTGCAATTTATTCCTCCAAACTATTCCAAGCAACAGGACACCACCATTATTTTTGTTCCTCTGGTTCTGTTTCCTAGCATACGTATTTAGGAGGGATCAAGGTACCAAAAGTATACTCTCCCCTTAATGTTTAAATCTACGGGGACAACACATTACATTTTACATTGGTCACTCGGGCAGTATGTGTATATGTGATTGATTTCCAACTAATGTTATAAAACCATAGCCTAGTCTCACTACAATAGCTGCTTATTATTACATTGCACTGCACAGTTGTCAGATGATTCATGCAATGCCAACATGAACAATAAAAATACTTAGTCTGTGTGTATATTTCTTCATAATTTTGTATATTTTGGTCATTGTTATAGAGAATAACTTTGCTTTATAATTTCACTCGAGATTATTAAGTCTTCAGGCAAATTTTCTAGAATATTTAAGTAAGTATGGTTTCAATAAATGACACCAAACGAACGACGGGAATGAGGAAAAATGTCTGAATAAGGAAAGAGAAATACTACGAGGAACAAGAGAGTTAAAAGAGGGTTGAGGTTGAAAGGAGAAGAGTGTAGAAGTGGTCTGGGGTGGGAGAAGGAGGAAGAGGAGCTTGGGGTTGGTGCAAGAAATATATATTGGAAAGAGGAGAGATATGTAGTAGGAGGAGTGGAAAGAGGAGAAATAGAAGGAGAAGGAGGAGGAGGAGGAAGAAGAGAAGGAGAGGAAGAGAAGAAAAATTGAGGAGGTGAAAGTGGAGGAGGAGGAGGAAGTTGAGGACCAGACGAGGAGAAAAGTAGAGGAGAAGGAGGAGGAAGAGAGAAGTAGAGGAGGAGGAAAATGATGGAATAAGAGGCGTATAGGAGGAGGAAGTGAGGGACGGCAGAGCAGGAGCTGGTGAGACGTGAGAGGAGATGAGGGAATAGGGGGACGGGGATAAGCGGAGAGAGCCGGCCAGAGGGTACACTATAAGAGATACCAAAGGAGAGGAGAGAGGGTATGGTGAGAGGAGAGGGCCAGGGTGAGAGGAGGAGGAGGAGGAGGAGGGTTGGTAGGGAGGGAAGAGAGAGGGTTGGGGAAGGAGGGATGAGAAGAGGGTTGGGGAAGGAGGAGATAGGGGTGATGAGGGAAGGAAGAGAGGGCCCATGAAAGATGGAGAGAGAAAAGAGTAGAGTTGTGGGGAGTAAAGGAAGAGAGTACCATGGAGGAAGGCAGAGAGAAGTGTAGAAAGGGAGGAGAGAGGGCCCAGAGGGAAGGGAGAGAAGAGAGGGCCCAGAGGGGAGAGAGAGAAGAGAGGGCCGTGGAGAGAGAGAGGAGAGGAGTGGGAAGGGAGGAGGGAAGGCCCAGAAGGAAGGGAGAAAAGAGAGGGGCTGGGAAGGGAGAGGGGAGAGGACCGGGGACGGAGGGGAGAGGGCAGAGAAGGGAGGTGTGTGGAGGGAGGAGAGAGGACCCAAAGGGGAGGGAGAGAAGGGAGGGCCGAGGAGGAAGAGAGGAGAGGGCTGTGGAGGGAGAGGGAGAGGTGAGGGGAATGAGGAGAGAGGGCCCAGAGAGGATGGAGGAAAGAGAGGGCCGGGAAGAGAGCCATGGGAAGGGAGGTGAGAGAGTCCAGAAGGGAGAGAGAGAGAGAGAGGGGGCCGGGGAGGGAGGAGAGAGGGGCCAGAAAGGAGAGAGAGAGAGAGAGAGAGAGAGAAGAGAAGGCCGGGGAGAGGGCCGGGTGAGAGGAGAGGTGTAGGGAGGGAGGGGAGAGGGCTGGGAGAGAGGAGAGGTGGAGGGAGGGGAGAGGGCCGGGGGAGAGGAGAGGAGAGGAGAGGGCCGGGGGAGAGGAGAGGAGAGAGGTATGGGAAGGGAAGGGAGTGGGCCGGGGGAGAGGAGAGGAGAGGAGAGGGCCGGGGGAGAGGAGAGGAGAGAGGTATGGGAAGGGAAGGGAGAGGGCCGGGGGAGAGGAGAGGGGAGGAGAGGGGAGAGGGCCGGGCCAGGTCTGGAGCGGACAGTAGTAGTGAGAGCGGTACAGGCGAGTGAGGTGGAGTGTGTGGCTGTGTGCTCATCGTCACCCAAGGTAAGACACCGACCTTGACCTCTTATGACACTCACCTCAACACTCACAGGTCAAAGGGCATACAACACACTCACCTCACCTCACACTCACAGGTCAGAGGACACACAACATACTCACCTCACCTCACACTCACAGGTCAAAGGGCATACAACACACTCACCTCACACTCACAGGTCAAAGGAAACACTACACACTCACCTCACCTCACAGGTCAAAGGACACACAACACACTCACCTCACACTCACAGGTCAAAGGGCACTACATACTCACCTCACCTCACACTCACAGGTCAAAGGAAACACAACGACCTACACACTCACAGGTCAAAGGAAACACTGTCACCTCACACTCACAGTTCAAAGGAAACACAACGCATTTACACATTCACAGTTCAAAGGACACACTACACACTCACAGGTCAAATGAAACACAACTCATTTTCGTACTCACAAGTCAAAGGACACACAACGCATTTACACACTCACAGGTCAAAGGAAATACAACACTAGTGCCATACTCGCGTCACACTCACAGGTCAGAGGAAACACTACCACCTACACACTCACAGGTCAAGAGAAACACTACCACCTACACACTCACAGGTCAAAGGACACACAACACTCTATATTCACCTCACACTCACACATCAAAGGACACACTACACACTCACAGGTCAAAGGACACACAACACACTCCATACTCACCTCACACCACACTCACACGTCAAGAAAACACACACTGCATCTAGTTACACCTGCCAACACTTGTGACCACACTAGACAGTATCAAAAGTCAATAACCACCTCTATGGTAACATTATATTAAGTCAATAATCACCTTTATGGTAACATTATATTAAGTCAATAATCACCTCTATGGTAACATTATATTAAGATTACCTTTACATTATCAACAACTGTGTCATTGAGGCAGTTTACTTAATTAAGGTGAGGTTCTCTTGTTGGTAAAAAATTGTAAGGCTGCTGATTCCTCCTAACTACAGTAGGCTATACCAGAAAACAGACACCCACAATGGTACTAAGAAGGGAATCTGTTTCATGGCAAAGTTAGGAGGAATCAAAGACCTTCCAATTCACCAACAAAAGAACCTCCCCCCCTTATCTATAGTTAAACACACCTGTAATCTTTATACAAATTAGATCAACAATATACTATACATCCTTGATTAGCACTCAATAACAACAACATCACAGCTTGGGACCTCAATGTGTATGAAGTATAAACATATTTTCCAAGGCTAGGTAAGTAGTAAAGTGAGTTTAATTTATATATACAAACACACACACATACACATATATATTTCTCCTAACACATTCATAATTTTATATAGGGTCTACGTACTACTGTAATATCCATCCAAATTCGACCATAATAATTGTGATGTAGACCTACTGAAGTTTGGGAGCAAAAATTCTGTATGGAACTATTGTACTAATAAATTGCTTTATCACTTCACACGAAGATTGCCACCGAAAACAGATGAAAACTCGGTAAAAAAAAAAAAAAAAAAATCTTCATAATCAAATTGCGAGTGGAATAAAATAATAATAATAATAATAATAATAATAATAATAATAATAATAATAATAATAATAATAATAATTATAATAATAACAAATTTGGTTCCATGTTGACAAGTGAGATTTTCTAAGAGGGCATTACCGTACAGTGTTGGTAAATCTGGAGCAACTAATTCCTCCAAACAATTCCAAGCAACGGGACACCATTATTTTTGTTCATGTGGTCCTGTTTCCTAGCATACTTTGGAGGAATCAAGGCACTCTAATATATCAAAAGTGTAATACCCCCTTAATGAGATGGGACAGAGGGACACAGCTCAAGTTTTCATGCATCTCACTAAAGCTTCCGACAACCAACCACTTTGATGCTGAAGGACTCACTCATTCACTCACTCACTCACTCATTCATTCACTCACTCACTCATTCCCACACTCACTCATTCACTCACTCACTCATTCACTCACTAATTCGCTCATTCATTCACTCACTCATTCGCTCATTCACTCACTCACTCACTCATTCCCACACTCACTCCCACACTCACTCATTCACTCACTAATTCGCTCATTCATTCACTCACTCATTCACTCACTCACTCATTCACTCACTCATTCACTCACTCACTCACACACTCACTCATTCACTCACTCATTCGCTCACTCACTCACTCACTCCCACACTCACTCACTCACTCACTCACTCATTCAATCATTCACTCACTCCCACACTCACTCACTACTTTCCATGGCATTACAGAACAAGAGAAAACAAGAACTACAGTGTCCTTCGTTTGTCTCCCCTCTACACACACACTGCGTCATCAAATCCCAATCTGTTATGCAAATGAATGAGGTAAAGGTATGAGAGGAAGACCACTTCAAACCGTTCAACAAAGACGAGAATCGAGATCACTAATTATCCCTCAAGGTCTCTGAAGGTGCTGCGATTATTATTATTATTATTATTATTATTATTGTTATCATCATCATCATTATTATTATTATTATTGTTATCATCATCATCATTATTATTATTATTATTGTTATCATCATCATCATTATTATTATTATTATTGATATCATCATTATTATTATTATTATTATTATTATTATTATTATTATTTTATTTATTATTATTATTTATTTTTTTCGTTGGGAGTGACGAATAATGAGAGACCTTAGCGTCGTAGGTCAGAATATTAATTGTTGGTATTTACGATGGTGTTGACAATGGCTCTGTTATGTGTCCATGGATTTATCGTATCTGTACCAAGCCTTCGTCAACACCAAGGAACGTAGGAACGAGTATAACGCAGGGAGGAGAGCGCAGGGAGGCAGGGTGAGGGGGAGCGAGATTGAGACAGTGGTAGGGGCATGTACAGAGGATAAAAGATGGGTATGTTGTGTGTTGGAAAGAGGGTGAATGAAGTGAGGTTGAGACAGTGGTAGGGACATGTAGGCCTACTGTACAGAGGAGTAAAGACGGGTATGTTGTATGTTGGAAAGAGGGTGAATGAAGTGAGGACGAGGCAGTGGTAGGGACATGTATATACTGTACAAAGGAGTGATGAGGGGTGTATAATGTGTGTTGGAAAGAGGGTGAGGGAGGCGATGTTTAGATAGTGAAGGCATGCATATACAGAGGAGTAAAGACAGGTATGTATGTATGTATGTATGTATGGTGGAAAGAAGGTGAGGGAGGCCAGGTTGAGATAAGGGTGGGGGCATGTATTGTACAGAAGAGTAATGAGGGGTATTGTAATAATGTATGTATGTATGTATGTATGTGTGTTGGAAAGAGGGTGAGGGAGGAGAGATCGAAATGGTGTTGGGGGAATGTAATACAGAGGAATGATGAGGGGTATTGTAATAATGTATGTATGTATATATGTATGTATGTTGGGAAAGAGGGTGATGAGGGTGGAACTGGGGTGGAACTGACAGGGAAGAGGAGGACAAGAGGAAGGTCTGTGAATGTGGTATAGGTGGATGGTTCAGGTGGATAGATTGATTGATTGATATTAGGCGCCGCAACAGCGAGGTCATATGGCGCCCGGGGAAGAAAGTGAGTTGAGTAATTGGTGTGAAAGGCGGAGGATGATGAAGGGGACAGGGAGGATCAGCCGCAAGAAGAAGAAAAAGAAGAAGAAGAAGAAGAGGAGGAGGATGAGGAGGAGGAGGAGGTAGTAGTAGTAAAAGTGTGGTGTGATGTAATTATGTTTTTGGTTTCCTGAGAGTTTGGTGTGTGTGTGTGTGTGTGTGTGTGTGTGTGTGTGTGTGTGTGTGTGTGTGTGTGTGTGTGTGTGTGTGTGTGTGTGTGTGTGTGTGTGTGTGTGTGTGTCAGGGGTGTTAGAACCTGCATGGCTGTGTGTGTGTGTGTGTGTGTGTGTGTGTGTGTGTGTGTGTGTGTGTGTGTGTGTGTGTGAGAGAACATGTGTATATATCTGTAGCACATGCAACACTTGCCAAAATACACCCCTAAAGAATACAAACAACAACGTAATCTTTTGAAATGAAGGAGGAGGAGGAGGGAGGAGGAGGAGAGAGGAGGAGGAGGAGGAGGAGGAGGAGGAGGAGGAGGAGGAGGAGGAGGAGGAGGAATGTAATGAAAAAAAAAAATAATAATAATCCCTCTTAACTCCTCCACTTGATGCCATGAAACAGACAAGTAGTAGCTCAGTATAGGAATGGATGGATGTGCGTTGACCTGAACACCCTCATTAAGGGGGAAGTTTTGTGTTGGTAATTCTGGAGTAACTGAATCCTCCAAACTATTCCAAGCAACAGAACACCATTATTTATTGCTCTTCTGGTCCTGTTCCTGGCATACTTTGGAGGAATCGACGAGCTCCAATGTAACAAAAGCGAATTACCACCTTAACAAACTATTGGAGTAGTCAGTGTGGTACGTTTGGTGGGACAATTTTATATCAACTTGGGACTTCAACTTGGGTGCTGTGGGAGGGAGGGAGGAAGGGAGAGGTGGAGTGGAAGGAGAAGATGGAATACAAAGGAGGAATGGAGAGGTGGAGAGGAAGGATAGGAAGAGAAGGAGGAGGAGGAGGAAAAGGAGAAGGAAAAGGAGGATAGGGAAGTGTGCTGTACCAAATCGTAACTTTGGATCGTGACTTTACACTTGGAGATAAAAGTTGTGAATCACCTGCTCCTTTTTTATGTCAACATTTCTCGGTAAACGCGAAGGACTTACGCACGAGTCAATGTGTAGATAGAGTCCAACTACTGATTTAATATACATCTTGGTACATTAGAGCTATGATTCCTCCAAAGTATGCCAGGAAACGGAACCAGATTGACGACAATAATAATAATGGTGACCTGCATGTTGCTTGGAATAGTTTTGAAGGAATCAGTTGCTCCAGAAATTACCAACACTGTATTACCCTCTTACAATGAGTACCGGTACTAATGATAATACTTACTGTGGTATGGGTATTTCGGGAGTCCTACAATTTGGTAAGCACGACGAGTTATAATATAGTCTGTTAAGGGGGTAATGCCTTGATTCCTCCTCCAAAGTATGCCAGGAAACAGGACCAGATGAACAAAAATAATGGTGTTCTGTTGCTTGGAATAGTTTGGAGGATTCAGTTGCTCCAGATTTACCAACACAAAATTTTCACCTTAAATCTAAGGGTAAATATATCCAGATTTAGTTAGGATAATATACACTGGAAAAGTAATATTAATTCAAGTATACGCAAATTTATTAATAGATTATCAGATTAGATTACTATATGGATGTGCGAATGTAGGCATGTTTCTCCTTATGGTACGAGCTAAAGGAAACTACATATTCCAAGTAGTCTCAATTCACAAGTGTTGAGTAAGTCTCCAGGCAGTGCACAAGTGATAATAACAGAAAAGAAAACACTAAAAAAAAAAAAAAAAAAAAAAAAAAAAAAAAAAAAAAATATATATATATATATATATATATATATAAAGCTATATGGAAGGAGAGATCATCATTCTGGAAGTACTGTCATATACAAATGTTCTACCACGTGACTCGGTGATTAGCATAACAACAAACCCAATAATAATGTTGTATTGTATTTACGTAGTGTTATCATTTCTCTATGTTGTAAACCTCGAAAACAACAGAGTGTGTACGAATTTTTTGGCCCAAACTACATCAACATGCTCATAATGTTATCACTGTTGTAGTTGTTTTCAGGTTTCAGACTAACATTTCTCCCCTTCTTCATCTTGCAGCAGTGACCCCAAGCGCGAGGCAGCAGGCAGGCAGGCAGGCAGCGAGTGAGGCAGGCAGAGAGGCAGGCAGGCAGCAGGGCAGGCAAGATGGGCAAAGATCTGCAGGGCCGGACCTTGGTGGCCTGCGTCAAAACCCTACTCATGGCCTTCAATGTCCTCTTCTGGGTGAGATATTCCTCTTTTCCAATACTATCTTCCTCTTGGATCGGACGGCTGCATGGATGATGGTGGGGGTTTGTGGTGGTGTTGGTGGTGTGTGTGTGGGGGTGGGGGGTGAACTTGGTGGTGTGTGTGTGTGGGGGGGGGTGTTGTGTGGGGGTGATCTTGGTGTGTTGGTGGTGTGTGTGTGGGGGGGGCGAGGGGGTTGTGGGGGTTGGTTGGTTGTAGTGGTGTTGGTGGTGTGTGTGTGTTGAGGGGGGGGGAGGGTACGTGGTGGGGTTGGTTTTGGTGGTGTTGGTGGTGGGTGTGTGATCGTGGTGGTGTAGGTGGTGGGTGTGTGGTGATGGGGGGGGTGATCGTGGGTGGTGTTTTGGTGAGATTGGTGGTGGTAGTGGGGTGACAGAAGGAAAGGAGACGGGAGGGGAAAGGAGTAAGGGTAGGGGTGATGGTTGTGGTAAGGGTTATGGTGGTTGTGATGGTGGTGGTTGTGTTGTGCTGTTTGGTGAGGTGACAGAAGGAAAGGAAAGGAGACGGCAAAAGGAATAATGGAAAGAAGAAAAAGAAAGGAAGAAATAGCTTAAAAGAAAGGTGTTGGAAAGAGAAATCCAGAGAAGAGTGTCATGTGAGTGGCAATGTTTATTTTAAGTATAATGAGAGCGGTAAAAGAGGCGTCACAAAAAGAAAACAAGACATACATACATACATACATAAATTCCGACTAATGATAGTTTCAGAGTTAAATGCGTTTTATCTATTCTCTTCACAGTTTTCTACGACGAATGATTAATTATATAGCCAAACAGATGTTCCAAATAAAAATATAAATAAAAGGCCAGTGTGAGTGTAATTAAGGAGAAGAAAAATGTGAAAGTTTGTTTATGAGTAACAGGGAAGTGAAGGAGTAAACAGGGAGGAAAGAGTATTTGTGTGTTGGTTAGTGAGAAAGACAGTACGTAGTAAGTGATAGTAAAAATGCAAACACTAATCTGTGAGGGGAAGTATGGGGTGTGTGAGTACAGGTTTTTATCTTTTTTTTTTTTTTTTTTTTTTTTTAGAGAGAGAGAGAGAGAGAGAGAGAGAGAGAGAGAGAGAGGAGAGAGAGAGAGAGAGAGAGAGAGAGAGAGAGAGAGAGAAGAGAGAGAGAGAGGAGAGAGAGAGAGAGAGAGAGAGAGAGAGAGAGAGAAGAGAGAGAGAGCGAGAGAGAGAGAGAGAGAGAGAGAGAGAGAGAGAGAGATGAATTAAGAGTAAAAGTAATGACATTTGAAAGCTAGCTGGTTCGCGAGTAGGAGCAAGAGAAGGAATATAATGATAATTGTGTTGTCAGTACGAGTAAGGTAAATAGAGAATGCGAAGGCTGGATTATAAAAACACAAGTAAAGAGAATGTGTGAAGTGTCTTGGCAGTGAAAAAGAGGAAGTAAACACATACCTAAAAGTAAGTAAGTCAGGAGTCATAAGAGAGTAACAAGTGAGTGTAAGAGTAAGTGAGTGTGAGCGTGAGAGTAAGTGAGTAAGTAGTGTTAGTGTGAGAAGAGTAACTTATAACTATGAAATTGTTTGTGAGAGAGAGAGAGAGAGAGAGAGAAAAAAAAGGAGAAAGTTAACGTTGACCTGAGAGTAAAAATATGAGAATGTAAGTGGTATTAGTGTAAGAATTAACAGAATATGAGTTAGTTCGTCAGAAAAGACTAAAAAAAGGAGAAAGTTAATGCTGCATGGTTAAGAGATTAAGAGTAATGAGAATGTAGTGGTAAAGTAAAAGAAAGTAAACAGTGCATAGCTTGAGAGTAAAAATAAAGAGAATGTGAGTGCATGGTGGTATTAGTGTAAGACTTAGTATAAAGATAATAATTGCAGTACCATAGTTTGAGAGAGAAAAAATGATGAATAGATACGTTGGGTTGATAGTAAAAGTAATGAGAATGTGAGTGGTATTAGTGTAAGTGTAAAGACAATAATAATATGCAGTAGTTTGTGAGTAAAAGAAAAAAAATAAAAGAAAATATACGTTGGCTGAGAGTAAAGTAATTAGTGAAAGTGTAAAGACAATAATATACACTATAATAGTTTGTGAGTGTGAGAGAGAGAGAGAGAGAGAGAGAGAGAGGAGAGAGAGAGAGAGAGAGAGAGAGAGAGAGAGAGAGAGAGAGAGAGAGAGAGAGAGAGAGAGAGAGAGAGAGAGAAAAAAAAAATAAATAAAAATATACGTTGGCTTGAGAGTAAAAATAGCGAGGAATGCGAGTGGTGGTATTAGTGTAAGTGTGGTGAGAATGTTGTGAGTGTGGATACAACACAGGTAATGGTCTGAGGGTCACAGCTGGGGTGGGGACCAATATCTTACCTCCAGCTTAGTAAGGCTTTAAGTACCCTGTGATCTTGTAGGAGAATTGGAGGCTCCTGCTGATTCCTCCTGACTATGCCACGAAACAAACAAACAAGCTCCTTCCCTATAGGTGGTGTTTTCGTGGCAGCATTTGAAGGACTCATTTACCTTCAATATTCTGACTATATCACAGGGTCCCTTAAACAGCACGGAGGGACACACACACACACACACACACACACACACACACACACACACACACACACACACAACACACACACACACACACACACACACACACACACACACACACACACAACACACACAACACACACACACACACACACACACACACAACACATACACACACAACACACACACACACACACACACACAACACACACACACACACAACACACACACACACACACACACACACACACACACACACACACACACACGTATTCTCTGTGCAGTCTTAGGTACAACTTTTATGGTATACGTTTTTAATCATTTAGCATAATTCTACCACCTTATTTATCTATTTATCTATCTATCTATTTATTCATTAACTTATTTATCTATTTATTTATTTATTCATTAACTTATTTATCTATTTATTTATTCATTTATTTATTCATTAACTTATTTATCTATCTATTTATTTATTTATTCATTAACTTATTTATCTATCTATTTATTTACTTATTCATTAACTTATTTATCTATGTATTTATTTACTTATTCATTAACTTATTTATCTATCTATTTATTTACTTATTCATTAACTTATCTATCTATTTATTTATGTTTTTTGGGTCAAACCTCAACACAAAATGTATCGATCCTCACGTCATTACTTATTAACATTATCGGTAAATGTAATACAAGTCCACACAAACAACACCAAAAATTTACACAACCAAGATATTCTCCATCATAATACACTATAATTATAAACATTCTGAAAACGGTAAAGTAAATAACATAAAAAAAGAGAGAGAGAGAGAGAGAGAGAGAGAGAGAGAGAGAGAGAGAGAGAGAGAGAGAGAGAGAGAGAGAGAGAGAGAGAGAGAGAGAGAGAGAGAGAGAGAGAGAGCAAGACATTCTCCATCATAATACACTATAATTATAAACATCCTGAAAACGGTAAAGTAAATAACATAAAAGAGAGAGAGAGAGAGGAGAGAGAGAGAGAGAGAGGAGAGAGAGAGAGAGAGAGAGAGAGAGAGAGAGAGAGGAGAGAGAGAGAGAGAGAGAGAGAGAGAGAGAGAGAGAGAGAGAGAGAGAGAGAGAGAGAGAGAGAGAGAGAGAGAGAGAGAGAGAGAGAGAGAGAGAGAGAGAGAGAGAGAGAGAGAGAGAGAGAGAGAGCAAGACATTCTCCATCATAATACAGTACACTATAATTATAAACATTCTGAAAACGGTAAAGTAAATAACATAAAAAGAGAGAGAGAGAGAGAGAGAGAGAGAGAGAGAGAGAGAGAGAGAGGAGAGAGAGAGAGAGAGAGAGAGAGAGAGAGAGAGAGAGAGAGAGAGAGAGAGAGAGAATGTATATTAAAACTCATATCCACAACTACACATGTTAATATAAATAACATAAATATTCAGGTTCCATCTTGGCTGTTCTTAATACGGATGATTATATTCTGTGAGCAAATAATAAGTCTAATTTCTGCTTAATTTATTGTTTATTACTTTCACTGACGAAGTTGGGAGGAGATTAAGTCTGTCTGTCTGTCTGTCTCACTGTCCGTCTGTCTGTCTGTCTGTCTGTCTGTCTGTCAAGTTGTATGTGCATATTATATCTCAAGAAGTTGTTGAGGGAGTTCCATTAAAGTTTTGGGAAAATAATTTAATCTTTTAGGAAATGTTTCTTATGCCGTCAGTGAAGATGTGATTACTTACTTCACTTACTGCTGGCAATCCGATCCATTCAGGTTTTGGGATATATATACCTGCAATAATTTACCCTGCATATATTATTTTTCTTAGAGATACACTATATTTACACACACACATACATACATACATACATACATACATACATACACACACACACACATACACACTATATTTACACACACACACGCACACACACACACACACACACACACACACACACACACACACACACACACACGCACACACACACACACACACACACACACATACATACATACACACACACACACACACACACACACGAGTCCAAATGTATAAACACACAGAATCCTGGAAACTTTCTTCTTGGACTTCTGTGGCGCAAAACGTATAATATTTTAAGATACCTTTTTCCGCGATAGCACATGCGGTAAATAACGCTATTGGTTTTCAAGACTTTCATTTAGGGGATAGAGTATATAGTTAGTACAGTGTTGGTTAAATCTGGAACAACTGATTCCTTCAAACAATATATTCCTACCAACAACAGGCCAACATTATATTTGTTAATCTGCTCCTGTTTCCTGACATACTTTGAGGAAGGAATCAAGGAACTCCAATGTAGCAAATATACATACTCTCTCCCCTTAAGGACCCTGTGATTGTGTATAAAAACTGGAGGATTCTGATTCCTCCTGACCTTGCCACGAAACAAGCTTCTTCATTAAATATAGTGTTTCGTGAAACATTTGAAGGACTCACTTATCTCCAATTTTATGACTACATCACAGGGTCCCTTGAGGAGGTTTCATACATTTCCTAACGTTGTCCTCACCTGGTCAGTCCACAATACTAGAAATTTCCTATGTATATAATATATATATTATTTTTACGTAAAGATAAAAAGCTATGTTTTTTTTTTCATATACTGTATTACTTTAGTGTGATAGACCAGATAGACATCCAGATACTATAACACAACACCGTGAAGATGTTAACACCAGCAGCGAGACAATTAAAGTGAATCGATTGTTATGGAGGTCAATTTGGATGGCTACAGATTCCTACAAACTCAGTCACGAAACAAACAAGCTCCCTCAGTGAAGGTGTCGTTTTGTGGTGCAGCCTGGAGGTATTAGTAGCCTCCAGTTTGTCGACACACACAGTTGCCTTAACCCAGTGCACCCATTACAACACCTGAACCGAATTTGGGGTTGCATTAACCTTAAACACCAGCCTATAATGTATTGGAAATGGGTACAGTGTGTGTGTGTGTGTGTGTGTGTGTGTATGAGAGAGAGAGAGAGAGAGAGAGAGAGAGAGAGAGAGGAGAGAGAGAGAGAGAGAGAGAGAGAGGAGAGAGAGAGAGAGAGAGAGAGAGAGAGAGAGAGAGAGAGAGAGAGAGAGAGAGAGAGAGAGAGAGAGAGAGAGAGAGAGAGAAAATGTATATTAAAACTCATATCCAAAACTATACATACTAGGTGGTCTCCTTCAGTGTGAGACAGACAAGACAAGTATAGACATATGTTTCAGGTATGGGAGTGTTCAATGATAATAAGAGTGTTAAGGGGAGATTCTCTTGTTGGTGAATTGGAAGGTCTGTCATTCCACCAAACTATACCACGAAACACACAAACCCACCCACCCGAGTATTTAATTAAGGGGGTGCGGGAGTAGGGGAACAGGCTTGTGGGGGGACTGGGGGGGGGGTGCGAGAATAGGGGGACAGGCTTGGGGTGGGTAGAAAGCCTGTCCCCTATTCCCGCACCCCCCTAAACCCCCCAAGCCTGTCCCCCTACTCCCGCACCCCCCCAAAACCCCCCGCACCCCCCTAAACCCCCCCCAAGCCTGTCCCCCTATTCCCGCACCCCCTTAATGTTTCGTGGCATATAGTTTGGAGGAATCAGAAGGCCTCCAATTCATTCACGATAGAGTCTCCTTTAAATATTTCACCCCCGTCTGTGTGTATTGAAGAGGAACCACTCAGAGACCTCCAACGCAAGACACGGATGACTAATTTTGTGTGTGTGTGTGTGTGTGTG
>JAWQEG010001019.1:332500-413153 GCA_033782935.1 Petrolisthes cinctipes | reverse complement strand
AAAAATAAAAATAAAAATAAAAATAATAATAATAATGGTGGTGGTGGCCTGTTGTGTTGTTGTGTTTGTTGTTGTTGCTTGGAATAGTTTGGAGGAATCATTTGGTGCAGATTTACCACCAACACTGTACTAGGATCTCTCTCTCTCTCTCTCTCTCTCTCTCGTGCCACAGTATTCTTTCATCTCTCTCTCTCTCTCTCTCCTCTCTCTCTCTCTCCTCTCTCTCTCTCTCTCTCTTTTGTGTCACCGTATTCTTTCATCTTCTCTCTCTCTCTCTCTCTCTCTCTCTCTCTCTCTCTCTCTCTCTCTCTCTCTCTCTCTCTCTCTCTTCTGTGCCATCGTATTATCTTCTCTCTCTCTCTCTCTCTCTCTCTCTCTCTCTCTCTCTCTCTCCTCTCTCTCTCTCTCTCTCTCTCTCTCTCTCTTTTGTGCCACCGTCTCTCTTCATCTCTCTCTCTCTCTCTCTCTCTCTCTCTCTCTCTCTCTCTCTCTCTCTCTCTCTCTCTCCTCTCTCTCTCTCTTTTGTGCCACCGTCTTCTTTCATCTCTCTCTCTCTCTCTCTCTCTCTCTCTCTTCCTTTTCCCAATCCGTCTAATCTTCAGTAATTCCTTCCCTGCTGTCCATCATCTTTTTTTCCCATTCCCTGCTATCATCATCATCATCACCACCTTCCCTTATCTCCTATATTTCCTTCACCCTCCCTTCCTACACGTTCATCCATCCATCCATCCATCCATCCATCCTCCTCTTTACTATGCTCCATTTTTATCTTATTTATCTATTTACTTATCTTTTCATTTTCTGTCTGTTTATTTATTCATCTATTCTCTGATTTATCTTTTCATTTATCTATCAATTTATGTATCATTTCCTTTATCTATCAATTTATGTATTATTTTCTTTATCTATCTGTTTACTTACCTATCAATTTATCTATCTATTTATATATTTATAGATCTATGTACTTATTTTATATCGCATTACACAGAATATTTAGGTCTTACACAACTATATTATGTTATTGTTTTGAATAGAAAGTAGCTGATCGTAGTAAATTAGAAGATATATATATGTGTGTGTGTGTGTGTGTGTGTGTGTGTGTGTGTGTGTGTGTGTGTGTGTGTGTGTGTTATTGTTTTGATAGAGAGTATACCTGCTTGTATTAAATTAGAAGGTGTGTGTGTGTGTGTGTGTGTGTGTGTGTGTGTGTGTGTGTGTGTGTGTTGTGCGGTGTGGTGGTGTGTTATTGTTTTGAATAGAGAGTATACCTGCTTGTATCAAATTAGAAGGTGTGTGTGTGTGTGTGTGTGTGTGTGTGTGTGTGTGTGTGTGTGTGTGTGTGTGTGTGTGTGTGTGTGTGTGTGTGTGTGTGTTATTGTTTTGGAGAGTTCATGAGTAGCTTGCTTCTTTTCATTCTATTCCTCATTCTTTCTCATTTTATTCGCTCCAACTTCTCCTCCTCCTCATTCATTCATTCTTCCTTCCAACTCTCCTTCTTCACATACCTCACCTGCAATTTTCCTCCCTCTCTCTCTCTTCCTGACAACCTCCCTCCAGCCTCTCAATCTTCCTCAGTATTTCCCTCTCCCTCCTCCTCCCCTCCTCCCCTCCCTCCTCCCCCCCCCCTCCTCCTCCTCTTCCATCACACTTTTATGTTGCCTCACACTTTTTATCAGAATCTTCCCTTTCCCTTATTTCGCTCACTCACTCACTCACTCACTCACTCTCACTTGTTGGATATTTGCGCTCTCCTCTCCTCCAATATTTCACTCCCACACACACACCACACAGGTGCTCTCTCTCTCTCTCTCTCTCTCTCTCTCTCTCTCTCTCTCTCTCTCTCTCTCTCTCTCACAGAAGCACACACACACAACGTAAAGGTGTGTGTGTGTGTGTGTGTGTGTGACATTGGTAGAGGTCCTTCCCCTGTTATGTATTCTGGCCAACACACACACACACACACACACACACACACACACACACACACACACACACTCATTACTAGTTGGATGACTGCACAACACTGCTTAACTAATGAAACACACACACACACACACACACACACACACACACACACACGTAAAATTCTATACCCGCATACATTCAAGCACACACACACACACAGATATACCCACATACATAAGAATACACACATACGCACATTAATTATAGTAAAAAATAGACACACACACACACACACGTAAATTCTATACCCACATACATTAAAGCACACACACACACACACACACACACACACAGAGATATACGCACATACGCACATTAATTATAGTAAAAAAATACACACACACACACATACATGGTGATTACAACAGTGTGTTTCGCCATGTTGCATAATTAATGACCAAACCATCACAATAAACCAGAAACATAACGGAGATGTATGTATGTCTCTCTCTCTCTCTCTCTCTCTCTCTCTCTCTCTCTCTCCTCTAAAGTAAGGGTGGGAGGCACATTGCTTCCCTCCTATATACTCTCCCTCCCTCCCTCCCTCATTCTCTCTCTCTCCCTCACTCTTTCTCCATCCCTCCCTCATTCTCTCTCTCTCTCACTCTTTCTCTCTCTCTCCCTCCCTCCCTCATTATCTCTCTCTTCCTCCCTCATCTCTCTCTCTCCCTCACTCTTTCTCCCCCCCCCCTCTCCCCCCTCTCTCCTCTCTCTCCCTCCTCATTCCTCTCTCTCTCTCTCTCTCTCTCTCTCTCTCTCTCTCTCTCTCTCTCTCTCTCTCTCTCTCTCTCTCTCTCTCTCTCTCTCTCTCTCCATCCAACAACACATTCATACAAATCCTTTTTTTTCTTTTTCTAACTTCTATACCGCTTTGTATCTGAACGCATCACAGGCTACACACACACACACACACACACACACACACCTCGAACCAATGAAGGCTTTGGTGATGAGAGGTGAGAGGTGAGGTAGAAAAGGGGTGATAATGAAAGGTGAGGTGTAGAAAGGAAAGAACAGATAGTAATCATGAGAGGTGAGGTGTAGAAAGGTGATAATGAAAGGTGAGGTAGGTGTGTAGGTGTATTATAGAGAGGGACAGAGGAGAGGGATTATACTGTGTGTGTTATCTGTATGTGTTATCATCGGCCCAAGGCAGTCACAGATAACACACACACACACACTACCACATCTATAACACACACACACACACTACCATAACTATAACACACACACATACACACACACTACCACAACTGTAATACACACACACACACTACCATAACTATAACACACACACACACACACACACACTACCACAACTATAACACACACACACACACACACACACACACACACACACACACACACACACACACACTAGTACAACGATAACACACACATACACAAACATACACACTACCACAACGATAACACACACACACACACACACACACACACATTACTACTACTACTACAACGAAAACACACCACCACAACGATAACACACACACACACACCACACACACAACTTCATGCACACTAAATAATATATGTTTCACGTCTACAGTACAATTTATTAATGGATTGTACTATGGCTACAAGAATTGGTACACACTGTTGTTTTCAAGGGTTTACAACATACAGAAATTGTAAGACTACGTAACTGCAATACAACATTAGTATTATTATTATTATTATTATTATTATTATTATTATTATTATTATTAGGTTTGTTGTTTTCAAGGGTTTACAACATGTAGAAAATATAAGACTATGTAACTGCAATACAGCATTATTATTATTATTATTATTATTAATTATTATTAATATTATTATTATTATTATTAGGTTTATCGTTTTCAAGGGTTTACAACATGCAGAAAATGTCAGACTACGTAACTGCAGTTCAGCATTATTATCAGGTTTGTTGTTTTACAATCACAGAGTCACTTGCAGTACTTACAGAATAATGAATGACCTCTTTCATATAGCCCGTGAAAAAATTCCTCTTGCCACCGTACACGTATATAATATGTATTCGCGTCTATTCAGTTTAATCATAGCTGACAGTCGCCAAAAAAGTATTATAATAAATAATAATGATAAAAGTCTATATAAATAATTAATACTTTTTTTTATTTCGTCTCCTTCTGTGTGCTAAAATTCAATCCTTTTTTTATATGTATTTTTTTTCGTCACACTAAATGTCTTACCTCTCCTTGTGAGTGTGTGGGAGATTACGAAGACAGACTCTCTCTCTCTCTCTCTCTCACTCTCTCTCTCTCTCTCTCTCTCTCTCTCACCTACTTTCAGTGACCGACAACAGTAAGATAGCTCTCTATCATCAAACCCTATCAATATCTTTTATCGGTTACGGAGATTTGACGACAGATAGGGAAGTGTGTGTTGTCAGTACGTTGGCCACAGTAATATAATTATAGCCTACTTACTTATACAGGTATTTGGCAAGAGAAGTCATTCATTATTTTGAAAGTATACTGCAATGAATGTTCTACCAGTGACTCAGTGATTAGCAAAACAACAACAAACCAAGTAATAATAACAATATTAATAATAATATTATTAAAAATAAAAATATCGTGACGGATGACGTATGTGTGTGTGAGTAGTATTTGACTTGGGTTCAAGGTAATGGGCTTGATGAAGCCTATGTCAGTGTCGGAATATATAATATATTACTTGTAGCGTGGTAGTGGTAGTGGTGGTGGGGGGAGGGGGGGGGAAGACAAAGTACCAGTTCCCAACAGTCGCTTTCGCTGAAATTTTGCACATCGATAGCAATGGACCAAACATGTTCGCACATTGAGTCCCGACCCGGGGTGAACTTTAGAAAGGGGGGGGGGGCAGGGGTTCAAAGTTCGCATAGACTTTAAAAATTAAAAGAATTTACTCAGTCACTTTTGATGGTACAGAGTCCATCTGGTACCGTTCGACGCGTCTACCTGAGCTTCATGCATCTGTATAACTCATTACCTATACTTGACCTCTCGGTCAGGTCAAAGTTCACGGAAGTTAACAAAATCCTAATTTACGGCCAATTTCACGGATTTGGAAGCCGTTTTCGGGCAGTTTTAAGATAGTCATAGTAGCTCAACTAAGTGAGAAGTACTTTTGACCTAGGCCGCACATAGGTGTGTCATGCGAGGTCATATGGGTCCAATTTGCAAGTTGTCTGAATTAATGAAACTAAATCAGTTTATGAGTGAAATTTTATCCCGAATCTAATTTTATACTCCCTTCGACAAGAGGGACCAGCCGCCCATAGGGCGGACGCTGGAGGCCGCAGGCTTCCAACTCTCCACAGGAGAGCGTTGGTGGGCGACAACTGGCGCAAGGGCGGCTAACGAAGAAGCCGAAGGCCTCTTGCCCCCCGCAGGGCTAGCATGTTCACGATTGGCGGCTGGAACATGCTAGTCAGTCAGTCAGCCCCCGTCGGTCATGACTGACCATGGGTAAATATATCCATCTGTTAGTTTTCCGACTGTCTGCTTGGCTTGAGCAGCGCCTCTTATGACTGTGTAGACCGATCTGTGTGTTGATTCTGGTCTGTGGTTGTCGTTGCCTTTCTGCGAGCTCACTTCTCTGCTGCCACAGCAGACAACTTCTCTTCACCAATCAGCAGCTGCTTGGTAAGCGTGCTTCTCCAGCTGGCGCTGTCAGCTGCGAGGTCCTCCCAGGAGTTGGTGTTGATGTCAAGTGCCTTCATATCTCTCTTGCACACATCCTTGTACCTCAGCTGCGGGCGGCCAATGCTTCTCTGTCCTGTGGCAAGCTCTCCATAGAGGATGTCTTTTGGGATTCGGCCATCGTCCATGCGGCAAATGTGACCTAGCCAGCGCAGCCAACGTTTTCTCAGCAGGGTGTACATGGTGGGAAGGCCAACGCGAGACAGGACGTCAGTGTTGGTCACCTTGTCTTGCCAGGAGATGCCGAGTATGCGCCTTTTCTCCTGGCGTGCATAAGTGGTCCATGTCTCGCTGCCGTATAGCAAGGTGCTGAGGATGCAGCCATTGTACACAGCCATCCTCGTCTTCACGGTCAACTTGGGGTTGGTCCACACTCTTGATGTGAGGCGAGCGAGTGTTGTGGCTGCCTTCCCAATCCTCTTGTTGATCTCAGCGTCAAGGGAGAGGTTATCGGTGATGGTGGATCCAAGGTAAGTGAACTGGTGATCAACATCGAGCTCATAGTCGTCGATGGTGATGACTGGTGGTGCAGGTATGTCTTGGCCCAGGATGTTGGTCTTCTTCAGACTGATGGTCAGTGCGAAGTCTTTGCAAGCCTGGGAGAAGCGGTCCATCAGCAGCTGCAGTTCCCGTTGGGTGTGTGTCGCAACTGCGGCATCATCAGCGAACAGCATGTCTCTGATGAGGGCTTCTCGAACCTTTGTCTTTGCTTTTAGGCGGGCAAGATTGAAGAGCCTGCCATCTGATCTGGTCCGCAGGTAGATTCCCTCTTGCGCTGTGCCAAATGCGAGCCTCAGGAGAACGAAGAAGATCCCAAAGAGAGTTGGGGCAAGTACGCAGCCCTGTTTGACCCCGCTGTGTATGTTGAAGGCTCGGAGAGGTTGCCGTTGAACTGCACAGTCCCTTCATGTTGGAGTGGAAGGACTCGATTAAGCTGTGCTGTCTTGGGGGACATCCGATCTTTCCGAGAGACTTGAAAAGACCATCACTGCTGACAAGGTCGAAGGCCTTGGTGAGGTCGATGAATGCGATGTACAGGGGCATCCACTGCTCCTCTACACTCTCCTGGAGTTGACAAAGGGAGAAGACCATATCTACCGTGGACCTTTCAGCTCGGAAGTCACACTGTAATTCTGGATAGACACACTCTGCCTGCTTCTGCAGTCAGATAAGAGAACCTGAGCGTAGACTTTGCCATGATGCTGAGCAGGGAGATGCTTCTGTAGTTGTCGCAGTCGCTCCTCTCGCCCTTGTTCTTCTATAGGGTAACGATCTTGGCATCCCTCATTCCCTGTGGCACAGCTCCTGTCCCCAGCACTGGCAGAGGACTTTGTACAGAGGCTGCAGTAGGGTAGTCTTGCAGTGCTTGATGAGGTCTGGAGGAATACTGTCGCTGCTTGGTGCATTTCCTATTGCCAAACCGTCAATGGCCTTGCTGAGTTCATCCACGGTTAGCTCTGCATCGAGCTCTTCTATGACTGGCATGCACTCAATGGCGTCAAGGCTGAGGGGCCACTGTGTTTTCTCTGGAGTAGAAGTCGGAATAATGTTCCACCCATCTATCCATCTGCTGGCCTTGGTCAGTGATGATTTCCCCAGTGGCGGATTTGAGTGGGAATGTCTTGCTCTGCGATGGTCCAGTGCCTTCTTGATGCCATCGTACATCCCTCTGATGTTGCCCGTTGCAGCAGCCGTCTAGATCGTCTCACTGAGCTCTGTCCAGTACTCGTTGGCGCAGCGCCTGGCAATGTGTTGGACCTTTCTCCTGGCAGCCCTGAGCATCTGCAGGTTCCTCTCAGTGGGTGACCGCTTGTACTCGGCGAGTACGGCGCGCTTGGCATCGATAACGGGGGTCATCTCTGATGCCCTGGCCTCAAACCAGTCGTGTGATTTCGATGTTTTCTTCCCAAAGGTAGCCAGGGCGGTGAGATGGATGGTGCCTCTTAGAGTTTCCCACTTCTCTGCGGCGGTGTCTCCGGGCTGCGATGCATCGTACTCCTTCCCAAATGCCTCTGTGAACCGATCTACAAGATCTGGCTGGGTCATCTTGCTGACGTCAATGCGTGGGATCCCCGGTTTCTTTGCATGGTAGAACTTTTTGGGTTGCAGCCTGATCTTGCAGCATACCAGGGAGTGGTCTGTGTCGCAGTCTGCACTGTGGTAAGAGCGTGTGTGAAGAACATTCTTGATGGTGCCACGCCTAACCAGGATCAAATCTAGTTGGTGCCAGTGCTTTGAGCACGGGTGTCTCCAGGAGACCTTATGTTGAGGCTTTTGTCTTGAAGGAGTTGGTGATGCACAGGTTGTAAAAGGCACAAAACTCAAGCAGTAGCTGTCCGTTCTCGTTCAGTTTTCCAACTTCAAACGGACCAAGGCAAGAAGGCCATGAGTCGATGTCTGCACCCACTCTGGCATTGAAGTCGCCAATTAGAACAAGTTGTTCATTGCTGGGGATGTTCCTGATGGTAGTGCGAGGTTCTTGTAGAACTCATCCTTGGCATCCGAAGTGGAGGACAGCGTCGAGGCGTACACACTGACAAGGGTGACGGGGCCTTCGGTGGTATTAAGGCGGAGAGTTAGGAGTCGCTCGGAGCCGCCGCTGCCTGGTTCTACCATACTCAGCAAGCTGTTTTTTACCGCAAATCCTACTCCATACTCATCAGCTCATCAGAGCTCTTCCGCTGCCAGAAAAATGTGTAGACCCTCTCCTTCAGAGCACCTGCATCGGCTAGTCGTGTTTCCTGCAGAGTGGCAATGTCGACATTTAGTCTCATGAGCTTGTCGTTGATGACAGCTGTTTTCCTGGGGTCACCGATACCCTGAAGGTCTTGAGAAAAGCCGGGCATCATTGTCCGAACATTCCAATATCCCAGTTTTAGAGCTGGTCTCTTTCTTGAATTTCTTTTGTTGTTGCCTGGTGCAGTAGTTGACGATCTGCTTGTCAGATGTTCTCCTAATCCCCATGCACCCAATGAAGAAAGCAGACCGTGGCGGGACAACACCTTACTGGCTGGGGGCTGCCCAGCTTGAGGCGGGCGGTAGCTGTCCAATGAGACTCGATCTCTCCCACTATCAGAAGCAACCCCTGGCGCCGCACTCTACTCCAATTGAGTGATGGCTTATAACCAGTATCTGTTGCTTCCCATGTTCTGTCAACACCAAATGAATGGCGAAGCTGGAGTGTCCTCTCCAGGTTGTAGGTGATGGTGTGGACGGATGTAAGCCTAGGCACTGTGATATGGAGAACAAGCTGTTGCTCATGCAGCACCTTGCTGACGGACCCAAAGGAACAGCAGGGCTGCTACAGTTTGGCGCCAACGAGGTCGCAGGAGCTGCCAGAACGAAGTTGAAGTCAATGACGAACTGCCTTTGGGACTCCGACTCCCAGATTTATTAGGGTTTACTCCCGAGTCTTTTCCTAAAGAGGATGCCTACAAGACAGCAGAGATTTGAATGCGGAGTGCACTCTCTCCTAGATAGGTTGCCGACCAAGGCTAAAGAGCCCTTTCTATAGTCAGTCTCAGGAAAGTTGAGGGTAGAATATCGTCTTTTTTACTTCATAGTCAATGTCAAAGGCCGAACGCAACTGACCTCTCGACCTGAGGGAATACAGGCTGGCCAGGGACAATGACTCGGACAGTAAGAACAACATTCAATGCAACCCACAACACTCCAAGCTTGAGCTGCTACATCTGGTGGAAAGAAGCAAAGACAGGCAAAAATATGAAATAGACAATATAGCAAAAGACTATGGACATAAAGTATTACGACTTCCGCCCTACCACTGCGAATTTAATCCCATAGAATTTATATGGGCTCAGGTGAAAGAGAAAGTCAGAAAAAAGAATTCCAATAAAAATCAGACAATGCTTGTGGTGGAAGAAATAACCAGAAATGCAGTGGCAAAAGTGACACTAGAAAATTGGCAAAAATGTATGGAGCATACGAGAAAATTAGAGCAGGAACATAATAGAAATGACATTGTACGCAAACACCTGGTGGAAGAATTTGTCATTAACATGGCGAATGATTCCAGCAGTGAAGATGGATTAGATGAGAGAGAGAGAGAGAGAGAGAGAGAGAGAGAGAGATTGTATTTTCAAATTTAAGAGTATGTAAATATTTACTTAGGACATGTTACTATTAAAACTATTACAAATCAGTTTATGTCTTTTCATAACAATTTTAATATAGCAATCTTAAAACAGCATGATTATGTTATCTGCATGGAAAATACTTAAGATGAAAACTGATTAACATTAACCTTTCCCACATTCCCACCTGCCCACTCCCATTATTCAACCCTCCTCAAACCTGACGGCGGTCAACCCCAGTTACTCCCCCCCCCCCTCATCCGCCACACCGCCCTTCTCTGTACTGGCGTGAGCTACGTGCTTCACTCATTTATTCAGACATCTTCCTTCCAATGAGACTATCTGGAAGAATATCCCATGGTTAGTTTTATCTCTACAACCCAAGCATAATTTTTCAACTTATTTTGCTCCCTGCTAGATAAACGGATAAACAAAGGCTACACATTTCAGCACAGTGTGTGTGTGTGTGTGTGTGTGTGTGTAGGAAAGGAAAAGGGAAGGAGGCATGGAAGGAGGCATGTTCAGACTCCCGAGGGGACCTTTTAATCCTTCACACTCACTTGTGTTCCGATCTTGGCAAAGTTTCCTGAGACAGACTATACCCCTAGTATATATATATATATATATATATATATATATATATATATATATATATATATATATATATAATCACGTCGTCGTATATATTCTATGTGTTGTACTGTACACCCTAAACAACAAACCTAATAATAATGTTTTATTGCAGTTACGTATTCTTGACATTTTCTATATTTTGTAAACCGTAAACAACAATCTTAATAATAATAATGTTGCATTACAATCACATAGTCGTATATAATCTATATATTGTAAATCCTCGAAAGCAACGGTGTGTGTACGAATTCTTGTGGCTAATAGTACATACTCGTCAGCTGGTAAATCTGCAATACATATCCTACACCAGTGGTTCTCAACCTTTTTCAGTCCATTCCCCCCTTCATGAATTCTCAACATTCATGTGGCTCCCCTGCATATTTTCCCAAATCCCACCCCGCCCAAAAAAAAAAGGTTTAAATAAAATAAAAACAAAATGTTGGTGAAGAGAACACTTGCTTCATTTAAGTTTAATACAAAGTTCACTACCGGGAAGTATAATTACAGTAAAAAAAAATTAAGTCTTCTGCCAGGACAGAGTGATGCAAGTTTTTTTTTTTTCTATTCATGGCAAGAATTGTATAATTTGTGACAGCCCGCCATTCTCCCCCTAAATTCTTGCCATGGACCCCTTGGGGTCCATGGCACCCAGGTTGAGAACCAGTGTCCTAGACAGAGCAAGTGTGAGAGGCCCGACACGTGTGAAAAAATTGGCCAGAGAGAGAATGGGGAAACGTGAGAAAGAGCGAGTGTTGGAGGAAGTTAGGGAGAGGAATTGTGTGTAACACACACACACACAGTCACATAGTCATACATACATATAGACAGCCCACACACACCCAGGCAAAAAGACACACACACACACACACACAGGCAGGCGCACACACACTTACACACACAGATAGATACACAAAGACCGGCAAGTATAGACAAACAAGCAGACAGACAAACCAAGTGTGACAAGCAGAAAATGTGCTTGAGGTGTTGTGAATAATTGAGATTTACTGCAGTTTGAGTGGTCCTTTAGAACACGGGTTGCCAGCCACCACTATCACTTTGTGTTATTGTTATATTCTTGTGAGTGAATCTCTTCCACTTTTGCCTATCATGCACAAGTTACTTTTCTTCGTCTATCCATTTTATTCCACAGTTTCTTACACACACACTCTCTCTCTCTCTCTCTCGTGTAAGTTAGACCTGTGAACATGCAATACTCAATCCGAGTATCCTATTTACTTGTATCCTATAGTATCCTATTTACTAGCATCCTGAATCGATGCAATACAAAATTGTCAGAAAATTGTCCCGAAGCGCCGCATTTCACAAGACAATATTAAATTTGTTACAGTTTGGAGCACAAAGGGTGACAACATATACCTCACATTTATACCACAAAGAACACCCTCGCTTTAAGGGGATGGATATATACTTGTTGGTGAATTGGAAGGTATGTGATTCCTCCAAACGATGCCAGAAAACAGACGCCCTCATTGATACTGATAAGCGATCTATTTCGTGGCATAGTTTGGAGGAATCAGAGACCGTCCAATTTTGACGACAAAGAAGATGATCGCCTCAACAACACTGATATTATATATGTTACAGTAAAATCTTCAAAACAGTCAATTTATAAATTTCCTTGATTTTCCAGAAAATTTACAAAGTGACTGTTTCAATCAGTAAATTTACAAAATTACTAAAATTTGTAGGAAATTTACAAATATACTAATTTCAGGAGCCAGTAATTTTACAAAATTACTGATTCATCGATTATGATTTTTTACACAAACGAGCAGAAGCACACATCATCTAAAGTCAAATGATCCAATTTATTCACAAAACAGGATTAAAAAGAACATAATGATCTAATTTATTCATAAAACAGGATTAAAAAGAACATAAAGTGTGTGTGTGTGGGGGGGGGGGGGCTTGCACTATGGTAGTGTCAACATACTAGGCTACTTATTTGGACATGTCAGACTGGAGTGACATTTGGAGTTACACTTGAGGTCGTTTCTGAAACAAGAACATTTATTTGTTCCGCATCTCTTTGCTTCACGCACACAGTTACATTTTGTGAAACCTTGCCCACCTGATGCTGATTCTGCTATGATGGCGGAACGCAAAGAAATTACTTTGTCAAGACAGATATCCTCATTGTTCAACAGTCTTTGAGGGCATAAATCAAACTGATTTCGGGAAAAGCCCCCTTTTAGCACACCAGCTTTCACCCCAATAATGGTTCATGATTCATCGATAACGATCAGTAAATTTGTAAATTTCCTACAAATCTTAGTAATTTTGTAAATTTACTGATTGAAACAGTCACTTTGTAAATTTACTGAAAATTCTAGGAAATTTACAAATTTACTGTTTTGAAGATTTTACTGTAACATATACACCATTAGATTTGTCACAGAGTTAAAACCAGTTAGGATAGATTTGTTTGGATTATTTTATAAATTTCTTTCTAATTTTATACAGTGGCAAGAATAAGATAAAACCAAATTTATATATATATATATATATATATATATATATATATATATATATATATATATATATATATATATATATATATATATATATAATTCCTTATAAGTTTGTGCTTTGCCATGAAAATGTGTGTTGTAGAAGTATATAGACTATACGAGTAGGTGTGTGTCTATATATTTCTCTGCCTTAAAGGGATATTCTCTTGTTGGTGTATTGGAAGGTCTGTGTGTTTGTGTGTGTGTGTGTGTGCGTTCTGGTATTCGCTACCTTTATTATCTGTAACTGATAAGACACGATAAGATCAAAGTGACATAGGAGAGAGTGTGTGTGTGTGTGTGTGTGTGTGTGTGTGTGTGAGCAAAAATATGACTGACTCAACAAGACGCCACACACACACACACACACAGTACAACAAGTATAGTAGAGACAGACACCTTATATAATTATGAGAGGCGCTACAGGTGAACGATTGCAAAACACGAAGAACAAACAAACAGTGTACAATTACCATCATATCATATTTTAATGTATCAAAAGTATATTAACCACCTAACAGCTTAATTAATATCCAGCCAGGAAATATGACAGATCTAGAGAGTCAGATCATTCCAACACACACACACACACACACAGTCAGACCATTCCAACACACACACACACACACACACAGTCAGATCATTCCAACACACACGCACGCACACACACACACACACACACAGAGTCAGACCATTCCAACACACACACACACACAGAGTCAGACCATTCCAACACACACACACACACACACATACACACACAGAGTCAGACCATTCCAACACACACACACACACACACACACAGACTGACAGACAGAGAATCAGACCATTCCAACACACACACTCACACACACAATCTCTAATGTCACTTTTGTCTTATCGTGTCTTATCAGTTAGAGATAATAAAGGCAACGCATACCAGAGCACACACACACACACACACACACACACCACGATTTGAGGTGATTAGTTTCCGGGCATTATTTATAGGAATCAGTAGTCCCCCACAATTTACCCCCAAAAAGATGTTCTCCTCTTAAGGGACCCTGTGATGTAGTAAGAAAATTTGGAGGTAAATGAGTCCTTCAAATATTGCCACGAAACACACACACACCTACAGTATATGGAAGGAGTGTGTTTCGTTGCATAGTCAGGAGGAATCAGCAGAAGCCTCCAATATTCATACACGATCACAGGGTCCTTAGGATATTTAGTATTGCATATTGAAGGTGTAGTTGCCATACATAATTTTGCCCTACTGAAGTTTCGAAAGGTTCCATTAATTGATGTACAACACTGAGCGATTCCCAGAGATCATTCCAAAAACACCACCTAACTCTCTCTCTTTTCCTCTCTCTTCCCTACACCACTATATTGAATTATTATCACTATATTTACACCATCATCAACACTGTTTACACCACCATCAGTAGCCACCCTAATTTTATAATATATACACCAAAAATACCACCTAACTCTCTCTCTCTCCTCTTCATTCTCTTCCCTACACCACCATATGGAAATACCAGCACTAATTTTACACCACCATCACCACCACTTACACTATACATTATACACCAATAACACCACCTTACTAACTCTCTCTCTCTCTCTCTCTCTCTCTCCTCCTAACTACTGTACAATAACTAACTCCCTCCTCTTCTCTCTCTCTCTCTCTCTCTCTCTCTCTCTTCCATAGAATACCTAACAAACAAACTCTCTCCTCTCTTTTCCCTCTCTCTCTCCTCTTCCCTAAGCCACCGAACTAACTAAATCTCTCTCTCTCTCTCACCACCTAACTAACTTTCTCCTCTATCTCTCTCTCTCTTCCCTACACCACCACATTGAATCCAGGGTTGAGAGAGAGAGAGAGAGAGAGAGAGAGAGAGAGAGAGAGAGAGAGAATCAATGCATCGACGACCACTACCTCCTCGACCACCACCTCCTCCTCAAGAGCCAGGTACCCCCCCATTCAGAAGCCAGAACCCCCCCCCTACACGAGCCAGAACCCCCCTCAGGAGCCAGCCCTCTTAAGACGCAGAAACCCCTCATGAGCCAAGCCCCCCTCTCAATACTCAGCCCCCCCTCCCACCCCCTTCAAGAGCCATCCTCCCCCACCCCCTTCACAAACCCTATCCCCCCACCCCCTTCAAGAACCATCTCCCCCCACCCCCTTCAAGAGCCATCTCCCCCCACCCCCTTCAAGAGCCATCTCCCCCAATCCCCTTCAAGAACCATCCCCCCCCACCCTTCAAAAGCCATCTCCCCCCACCCCCTTCAGGAACCAGACCCCCCCCCTCTTCAAGAGCAAGTCCCATCCCCCTTCAAGAGCCAAGCCACCCCCCCCTCCTCCCTTCAAGAACCAGACCCCCCCCCTTCAAGAACCAGACCTTCCGCCTTCAAGAACCAGACACCCCCCCCCCTTCAAGAGCCAAGCGCCCCCCCCTTCAAGAACCAGACCCCCCCCCCTTCAAGAGCCAAGCCCCCCTCCTCCCTTCAAGAACCAGACCCCCCCTTTCAAGAACCAGACCCCCCTTCCTTCAAGAACCAGACCCCCCCCCTTCAAGAGTCAAGCCCCCCCCCCCTCCTCCCCCTTGTGTGTGGAGGGTGTTGGTGGAGGCCTGATGGAGAAACGTGGCAGACTGTGTGGTTAGATAGGCAAAAGTCGAGTGGAAGACAGAAAAGAGTGGAGTGGAGTGGAGTGGAGAGGGTGAGGGAGGGAGGGGAGTGGAAGAGAGTAGCCTTGGTGGGGTGGGGGGGGAAGGGAGAGTGGAGTGAGTGAGAGTAGGGGAGTGTGAGGGAGAGGGGGTGGAAGAGAGAATGGAGTGGAGGAATGGAAGAGAGTAGGGAGGAAGGGGAGAGTCGAGTGGAGGAGGGGGTGGGTGGAGAGTGGAAGAGGGGGTGCATGGAAGAGAGAAAGGAGTGGAGGAGTGGATGGGGTGGGGGAGTGGAGTGGAGTGGGGGTTTCAAGAGGTGGAAGAAGGTGGAAGTGAGAAAGGAGTGGAGGAGTACGTGGGGGAGTGGAGTGGGGGGTTTCACGAGGTGGAGGAAGGTGGAAGAGAGAATGGAGTGGGGGAGAGGAGTGGGTGGAAGAGGGGGGGGGTGTGGAGAGTGAGTGGGGGAAGGGAGAGTGAATGGATTGGAAGAGGTGGTGTGGTGGAGAGTGGAGTGGAAGAGAGTGGAGTAGGTGGAGGGTGAAGTGGAAGAGAGTGGGGAGAGGAGGGAACAGGAAGTGAGTGTGAGTGGGGGAGAGGAGGGAACAGGAAGTGAGTGGGAGGAAGGAACAGAGAGGGAGAGATAGAGTGGGAGGAAGGAACGGAGAGGGACAGTGAGAGTGAGAGGAGGGAACAGGAAGTGAGTGAGAGTGGGAGGAAGGAACAGAGAGGGACAGTGAGAGTGGGAGGAAGGAACAGAGAGGGACAGTGTGAGTGGGAGGAAGGAACAGAGAGGGACAGTGAGAGTGGGAGGAAGGACCAGAGAGGGACAGTGAGAGTGGGAGGAAGGACCAGAGAGGGACAGTGAGAGTGGGAGGAAGGAACAGAGAGGGACAGTGAAAGTGGGAGGAAGGAACAGAGAGGGACAGTGAGAGTGGGAGGAAGGAACAGAGAGGGACAGTGAGAGTGGGAGGAAAGAACAGAGAGGGAGAGTGAGAGTGGGAGGAGAGAACAGGGAGTGAGAGTATTAGGAGGGAACAAGAAGTGGGGAAGATAGAGGGAGAAAATACAAATGAATACAAAAGCCAAAAACAAAACAAAAAAACTACTACTACTACTACTACGAGCCTAAATTATAGATTGTTTTGTTTATGTTACGCTGACTATATATAATTCATAAGTGTGTGACAGAAACAATACGAATTAAAAAAAAAAAAAAAATACATATATACTGTATAATATAAAAGTTAAATAAGAATATATGATAGTATATTATATAAAAAAAGCATATAATATTATAGGGATTTTTGGTACACTGTCAAATTGATATAAATAAATTAATACATAAATTATGGTGTATACAGTAATTATTATTATGTATTGTAATAGGATGAAGCTTATTGAATATCCCATGGTATTGATAGTCCTGGTTAATTAATTAAGGGGAGATTTTCTTGTTGGGGCATTGGAAGGTTCCTGCTGATTTCCTCCAAACTATGACACGAAAACATACACCATTATTTATGTTACTTTGATCCTGTTGTTGTTGTTGTTGTTGTTGTTGTTGTTTCCGGTCATACTTTGAAGGACAAATCACAGGCCCTCAGATGTACCAAAAGTGTAATTATTACCCATTAATTAAGGAGAGATTACCATGATGTTAAGGGAGAAATTTTATGTTGGTAAAATCTGGATCAACTGAATTCTCCAAACTATTCCAAGCAACAGAACTCACCATAATTTTTGCTCTTTTGGTTCTGTTTCCGCCATGGCATATATATATATATACTTTGGAGGAATCAAGGCACTCCAATGTAACAGAAGTGAATTACCCCCTTAATTAAATTGGAAGATCTGGGATTCCTCCAAACTATGAACACGAAACAAACAAATCCCTCTCAATGGTAATAAGTGTTGGTAAATCTGGAGCCAACGATTCCCTCATAATAGTCCTTGCAACAGGCAGGCTTACCAGTTATTGAGTTGATGTAGTCTGTCTCTTTGCTTAGTTTGGAGGAATCTGTAGCCTCCAATTAATGATAGAACTTTCTTTTGGGTATATATTGGAGGGCTACTGATTCCTCCAAACCATCCCATGCAGGAAATAAATCACCTCCATGTTACTCTACCAAAACAGAAAACACATTAAGTTAGGCTAAGTAAGGTTGGGTTATGTTAGGTTAGGTTGGTTAAATTAGGTTTGGTTTGGTTAGGTTGGGTTAAGTTTTGTTGGATTAGGATGGGTTAGGTTAAGTTTTGTTGGATTAGGATGGGTTAGGTTAAGTTGGGTTGGGTTAGGTTAAGTTTTGTTGGATTAGGATGGGTTAGGTTAAGTCGGGTTGGGTTAGGTTAGGTTAAATTGGGTTGGGTTGGGTTAGGTTAAGTTTTGTTTGATTAGGATGGGTTAGGTTGTTTTATTGGATTAGGATGGGTTAGGTTAAGTTTTGTTGGATTAGGATGGGTTAGGTTAAGTTGGGTTGGGTTGGGTTACTCTGAATAAAAGCTATGACAAGGGCTGATCTAAATTGGGTAGGCTACATTAAACTTGAATAGATGAAAGAGATGAAAGACGTTTAAGGGGAGAGATAGATACGGTAGCTAGTACACTTTTGGTACATGAGTGAGAGCCTCGACTCCTCCAACGTGTGCCACGAAACAGGATCAAATGGACAGAAATAATGGTGGCCTGTTGTCGCTTGGAATAGTTTGAAAGAGTCAGTTGCTCCAGATTTCCTACACCCTATAAACAAGATCCTGGAATACAGTGATGGAGATAAAACACGCTCATTATTATTATTATTATTATTCGATATAGTTGAGCGATATAATGTCAATGTTTGAATACCTAACCCAACCAATGGAAGATTATTTTGTGTCGGTAAATTGGAAGGTCTCTGATTCCTCCAACCTAACCTCCTGACTATGCCACGAAACAAGCTCCTTCCGTATAAGGTGTGTGTGTGTGTTTCGTGGCAATATATGAAGGACTCACTAACCTCCAATTTTCTGACTAGATCACAGGGTCCCTTAATAAAAATGCAGTAGTAGTAGTAGTTAGTGGTATATTCAGTATGATGGTAGTGATGTGGTTGGTTGGTTGATTAGCTCTCTACGTGTCGAGGGGAACGTAGGCTAGTGGTTCGAGTTGGTGTACAGTTGGAAACAAAAATAACCTGTCCTCTATGTGTGTGTGTGTGAGAGAGAGAGAGAGAGAGAGAGAGAGAGAGAGAGAGAGAGAGAGAGAGAGAGAGAGAGATTGTGTATTTGTGCGGGAAAGAGAAAGGTTGTATGTGTGTGTGTGAAAGGTTGTTTGCTTGTGTGTTTATTTGTGTGTGAGAGAGAGATAGAGAGGTTGTTTGTGACAGTGTGTGGGAGTGAAAGCAAGGTTGTGTGTGTGTGTGTGAGAGAGAGAGAGAGAGAGAGAGAGAGAGAGAGAGAGAGAGAGAGAGAGAGAGAGAGAGAGAGAGAGAGAGAGAGAGAGAGAGAGAGAGAGAGAAAGGTTGTGTGTGTGTGTGTGTGTGTTATACCTGCTGTTATTGTACCTGCACATTAGATTTCTTTTTTTTCTTGTACTTTTTTTTGTAACTTATAAACAGATTAGAGGATATCTTTGAGTCAGGTCACGTGTGTGTTCATTCTCCCAAAATGGTGTACACATAAAAAGTTTGGAGGAATCAGATGCCCTCCAATTTACCTTCAAGAGTTTTCTCCCCCCTCCTCTCTCTCTCTCTCTCTCTCTCTCTCTCTCTCTCTCTCTCTCTCTCTCACACACACACACACAACCCCCCACCCCCTCTCTCTCTCTCACACACACACACACAAACAACCCCCCACCCTCCCCTCTCTCTCTCTCTCTCTCACACTCACACATACAACCACCCACCCTCCCCTCTCTCTCTCTCTCTCACACACACACAACCCCCCACCCTCTCTCTCTCTCTCTCTCTCTCCTTTTTTTTTAAGTGATCAATACAACAGTGGTGAGTGTTTTTGAGTTAGGTCACGTGTTGGTTCTCCCTACATGGTATCGGTGTACACAAGTGATGGTAATGGCGACTCTGAATACCAACCATGCAACACTGAATCTGCACCTGCATGGAACCCTAATGAAGGAGGGAATAATACACTTTTTTTTTTTTTTTTTTTTTTTGGGGGGGGGTGATACATTGGAGCACCTTGGTTCCTCCATAGTAATAGGAACAAAATCTCTTGAATAATAAATACACTTTGGGGTACATTGGAGGAGCGCCCTGATTCCTTCAAAGTATGCCAGGAAACAACAGGACCAAATGGATAAAAATAATGGTGGTGGTATGGTGTTGTTGTTGTTGTTGTTGTTTGGAGTAGTTCAAAAATAAAGGGGAGATTCATTTGTTGGTGAATTGGAAGGTCTCTCATTCCTCCAAACTATGCCAAGAAACATATCCCCTATTAGTACCATTGAAGGCGTCTGTTTTCCGGCATAGTTAGGAGGAATCAGTAGCCTTCCAATTCACCAACAAATGAACCACCCTCTGCTGTCCCTCCCATCTATCACCTTCTCCTTCCTTTATGCTTGCTGTCCCTCCCATCTATCACCTTCTCCTTCCTTTATGCTTGCTGTCCCTCCCATCTATCACCTTCTCCTTCCTTTATGCTTGCTGTCTCTCCCATCTATCACCTTCTCCTTCCTCCGTGCTTGCTGTCCCTCCCATCTATCACCTTCTCCTTCCTTTATGCTTGCTGTCTCTCCCATCTATTACCTTCTTCTTCCTCCGTGCTTGCTGTCCCTCTATACTCTCTATCATCTTCTCCTTCCTTTATGCTTGCTGTCCCTCCCAACTATCACATTCTCCTTCCTTCGTGCTTGCTGTGTGTCTGCACTTTCTATCACCTTCTCCTTCCTTCGTGCTTGCTGTCCCTCCCTTCTTATCATTTTCTCCTTCGTCCCTATCCTATCTAGCTTTCCACTACTCTATCCCTTCTATTTACTTGTAGTTAGTAGCTTCGACCCAAACAGCCTCGTAAGGACCAACATGTGTGGTGCTGCATGTTGTTTGTATTCCTTTGTATTCCTATGTATGCCTTTGGTGTTCTTCTTTCCTCTTCAAATCAATCTCGTTTTGACTATGGCCTTTTGACTATTATGAGTTGAGAAACTTTCCAATAAGTAGGTTAAGTATGTACCATCTTCTAATCTATACTACATACAATTAAGCTATACTTACTATTCAAAACAGAAACACACACACATAGTACACACATGCATATAGCCTACTTGCTGCCTATAAACACACACACCGTTTATTATTAGTATTATTACACACACACATAGCCTACTCGCTGCCTGTACACACACACACACACCATTTTCTATCACTATGCCAACCAGGATTTACCAACCGTCCAATTAAAACCAAAAGATTCTGATCAGGTTCGAGGTTACTTTCTGTGTGTGTGTGTGTGTGTGTGCGGTAACTGAATTATGCATACACATTCCCACACCACGCCGGGAATGTGATGAGGGGACATACAGACAGACACACATACATAGATAGAGTAGAGGCTGGCACTGTTCGTAGGAAATGACTGATTGGTAATTTGAGAAAGGCTAAAAAAACAAAAATAATAATAATAATAACAATAATATTAACAAAGATAATAATAATAATAATAATAATAACAATAATAAAAACAAATAAATTTTGATGTTAATGTCTATGTTCGCTCGTGACTGTCATAAAAAAAAAAGGACATTGACCCTCCCATCCCCCCCACCATTGGGCTGATGTAAACAATGACAGTAATGTTTAATTTATTATTTAAGATGGTGTTAAGTGTGTGTGTGTGTGTGTGTGTGTAGTTTGAGATGGGAGTGAAAGGAGAAGGCATATATTAAAGTAAGTAAGTACGTAAGTGTGTGTATGTGCGTGTGTAGAGTTTGAGATGGGAGTGAAAGGAGTAGGCATAAATTAAAGTAAGTGTGTGTGTGTGTGTGTGTTAAGGAACCGAGTTTATTTCATTGTGTCTGATCATGTTAACTGATAAGACAACTTGTTGTAAACTGGTGAACACACACAGAAAACTGAAGATGACATAGGCCTACACGAGGTGATACACACACACACACACAGAAGGGGAGGGAGGCTTCAAATCCAACACATCCCCTCTCCCCCCCCTTTTTGCATCCTCTCTGTTGTCCACGCTATTAAAAGCTTTCTCTAAATCCACACACACACACAGACACAGCTTTTTATCCTTTTCACAGGCTTTCTCCATGCACACATCTCTCTCTCTCTCTCTCTCTCTCTCTCTCTCTCTCTCTCTCTCTCTCTCAATTCTACCATACAAAAACCTTGCCTATATATTGTTCGTAAATTGGAAGGCTACTGATTCCTCCAAACTGCAGTATGCCAGGAAACAGATGCCCTGAATGGTACTAATTGGGGATTTGTTCCGTGGCATAGTCTGGAGGAATCAGAGACCTTCCAATAGAATAGTAGCAGTAGTATGTGTGAAAAGGAATTAAGGACAGAAGAGAATAATAATAATACAAGAATAATACGATACAATAAAAAGGGGGAAAAGTAGTGTGTGTGTGTCATAAGAGGATTGTACTAGGATGTGTAAAAACTTTACCATTCTATGGATGAGAGAGAGAGAGAGAGCAGTAGAGATGGATATGCTGAGAGAGAGAGAGAGAGGTTGGTGTGAAATGAGGCACAGATTACGATAAAGAGTTATGGGCTTATTCTAGCCTAGACTATATAGCACAGTGATAGTTGGAAAATCTGGAACAACTGATTCCTCCAAACTATTGCAAGGAACACCAACAGGCCACCATTACTTCTGTTAATCTGGTCCTGTTATTTCCTGGCATACTTTGGAGGAATCAAGGCGCTCCAATGCAACGATAAGATTAGACCAGGTTTATCACTGTATCTTGATCCCCCAAAAACCCCCTTACAAAGTTGATGCCGTCACCATTTGTGTTTGACGTCGTCAGTATTAATGTATTCCTATAATTATACATCGTGATGTCAGCATTCATGTATAGTGTGACGTCAGCATTTATGTATAGCTATACATTGTAACGTCAGCATTCATGTATTCCTTTAATTATGTTTTCCTATCGTTATACATTGTGACGTCAGGATTCATGAATAGTATGACGTCAGCATTCATGGATTCCTTTATTCATACATTGTGACGTCAGCACTTATGTATTCCATTATAGTAGTAAGAGAAGTACGGCACTGTACCTCATTTAGGGTAAACTGGAATACCGGTACTACTGAATCCTTCAAACTATATAAACGCCAGGAAACAAACAAATTACCTCAAGTGTTAGTTAGTACAGTGATGGACATAAAGTTTCAATACACATATGGAAACTTCAGGCAAATCGCTGACTAATATTTGTTTTCACGTTCTCATATAATGTTATTGTTTGGAATAGTGGGTCAGTAGCTGCTTGTAGTATATTAGAAGAAACGTGTGTGTGTGATTGTTTTGAATAGAGAGTAGCTGCTTGTAGTACATAAGAAGATGTATGTGTGTGTGTGTGTGTTATTTTTTGTTAGTCGTAATTAGAATATAATATTTGACCAATTTATGGGGTAAATTTCTCAGCTATTAATTAACATGTTAAACGTGTATATGAGTCAACCCAATGTGGATGACTTATTATTGTCCACGACTGTACCATTGGCGGAAAAATGAAATCAGAATAACAAGAGGGAGGAACAGAAACACCTTTGATAATGGGCCTTACTACCTCTCATTCACTCCACCTTTTATAATTAAGGGACCCTGTGATGTAGTCAGAAACTTGGAGATAAATATGAGTCAGAAATCAGAAGCCTCCAGTTTTCATACACGATCACAGGGTCCTTTAGGGGAGATTCTCTTGTTGGTGAATTGGTGGGCTACTGATTTCTCCAAACTATGCCACAAAACAGATCCCCAATTAGTATCACTGAGGGCGACTGTTTCCTGGCATAGTTTGGAGGAATCACAGACCTTCCAATTCACCAAAAAGAGAATCTCCCCTTGACCTTGGTGCAATGAGCCATTTCATGAACTGTTACCTATTTAGTAAAGGAAGGGGGAAGTATAGTCACGAGCACTATATAGTAAGCATTATTATCGTTAATCTTGGTCCCGTTTCCTGGCATGCTCTGGAGGAATAAAGGCATTCTCCAATGTACAGTTACGGACACATGAAACAGACATGCGACTCTACACACAATGTTTCATTCTACGCTATGCTCAATGAGGGGCCCCGTTTCAAGTGAGTCTTGTTTCATGTCTGCAACTGTACATACCAATAGCAAGTATACTCTCCATTAACTAAACATTTTGTAACCATAATAATAACAATAAACATATACCGTACCTTCTTTTTTCCGAAACTTGTTGAACAGGGAAGACATCGTTGTTGGATCCCAAGATGACCTCCTTTACTTTCAATTAAACAGCGAGATGAGGCTTCTTGTTATTGGTGTAGTGTAGCCTAGTTAGTTCGTAGCTGGCTGTCCTGATACAATCCTGCCTTTTTCTTTCACTTGTAAACACTAGGAAGCTTTTTTACGTATTACCGGTGTACTGTACTTGCTGATATCCACTAGTGTAACCTTCCAAACAGCGAGATGGGACTTGCTATTGGCGTAGTGTAGTTAGTTCGTAGCTAGCTGGCCTGCCATAAGTCTTCCTTTTTTTCCTTTCACTTCAGAACACACAGAAACTCTTTACGTATCACCGGTGTACTGTACTTGCTGATATCCACTAGTGTAACCGTCCAAACAGCGAGATGAAGTTTATCTTTTTATAGTTAATAGCTGGCCTGACGCAAGAATTTGTCTTTTTTTCATTCACTTGTAAACAAATACTAACTTAGGAAGCTTTTTACGTATCACCTGTGTAGCCTACTATACTTGCTGATATCAACTAGTGTAACCTTTCTAAACAGTGAGATGAAGTTTATCGGTTTAGACTATTTTTCTTTTTATAGTTAATAGCCGGCCTGATACGAACCTACCTTTTTCTTTTATTTATAAACACTCAGAAACTTTTTATGAATCACGGGTGTACTGTATTTACTGATATTAACTAGTGTAACCATCTATCTTGTATTGCAGGCAAAAAACATTCGCGTGAACAGGTCGCAAAAATATATCACAGGCAGAGTATAATAACAAGGATCTCTGTATACTCTTTGATCACTGGTTTGATAATTATACTGTCATTATTAATTAATTGCACAACAAAATTACACTATTCACTTCAAATCACCGTTGCATTATACAGCACCACGATAATTATCACTCACCAAAGACAAACATAAGCAGTTTTCTATTATTATTTTTCCTTGTTATTCCGTTTTATTATATTTCATTCACAGTTATTTTATATATATGTATATGTTTTTTTTTTCCAGCTTATGATTGATTGTAAAGTACTCGTCTCAAAGCTAAAACAAACTAACTACCATCCACTCATGTTAACAAAATCCAAAACAATAACAACGATAATTATTTCTAGCAAGTCACACACGAACTAGAATACAATACAGTAGTAGTTTGTGTGATTCTGGTTGGTGGCACGTAAACAAACACACAAATACGCAAACAAACACGTGAGCCCTGAACGAGAATGGAGCGAGTGAAGGGATGATAGCGAGGAGCGAACGTACTCTCCCTACCAGTGTTTGAGGGCTACTGAACAAACCCAACCCAACCCACGGCACGATACCAACAAACCCGACCCTGCCTGATAGTCTCCCCTTCCCCCAATCCATCCATCCATCCATCCATTCTCCCTCCCCCTTCCCCCAATCCCACCCATCCACTCCTCCCCCTCCACCGATCACATCCATCCATTCTCCCTCCCCCTTCCCCCAATCCCACCCATCCATCCATCCCCCCTTCCTCCCCCTCCTCCACTTACCTCTTCTCCTCTTCCCCCTCCACCCATCCATTCCCCCTCCCCTCTCCCACTCATCCTGTCAAATCCATTCATTC
Source organism: Petrolisthes cinctipes (assembly GCA_033782935.1). Classification (NCBI taxonomy): domain Eukaryota; kingdom Metazoa; phylum Arthropoda; class Malacostraca; order Decapoda; family Porcellanidae; genus Petrolisthes; species Petrolisthes cinctipes. The sequence goes on along the minus strand of JAWQEG010001019.1, from coordinate 387,568 downwards.
CTCCCCCTCCACCTACCTGTTCTCCTCCTAATCCCCCTCCACCTACCTGTTCTCCTCGTAATCCCCCTCCACTTATCTGTTCTCCTTGTCCTCCCCCTCCACCTACCTGTTCTCCTCCTAATCCCCCTCCACTTACCTGTTCTCCTTGTCCTCCTCCCCCAATCCAACTCATCCATCCATCCATTCCCTCACCCTCTCCACCCATCCATTCCCCCTACTCCACTTACCTGCTCTTCTTGTCCTCCCCCCCCCCCTCCACGATCCCTCTCACCATACCTCCATGCCTCTCACCCTTCTTTTCTCCTTCTCCTCCTCCTCCTCGTCAGCTCTCCTCCCTCAATCCCTTCCTCCATCTCCTACTCCTCCTCTCCCTCACCATCCCACCAACCCCACTCTCCTCCTCCCCCCACCAACCCACCCTCTCCGCTCCGCTCTCTCCTCCCTTATCCCACCCGCCCCTCTCCTTTCTCTCCCTCTCTTATTCATTCATTCATTCATTCATTAGTTTATGGGATAGATAGATAGTGTTTGACCATAATAATAATAATAATAATAATAATAATAATAATAATAATAATTAATAATGTATAATAATGGTGAAACATGTGATCGTGTATGAAAATTGGAGGCTTCTGATTTCTCCTGACCATGCCACGAAACAAGTTCCTTCCATATAGGTGAGTGTGTTTCGTGGCAATATTTGAAGGACTCATTTACCTCCAATTTTCTGACTACATCACAGGGTCCCTTAAGGTGAGATTCTCTTGTTGGTGAATTGGAATGTCTCTGATTCCTCCAAACTATGCCACCACGAAACAACAGATCTCGTTCTTTTAGCAGTAACATTAATTAAGGGACCCTGTATTCGTAAATGAGAACTGGAGGCTTCTGATATTTAAAACAACAATGATAATTATATGAAAATAAAATAAAATAAATAAAAACATATGGTAGAGCAGGGTAGGAAAAGGCCCACCCCCTCCCTCCACGACAGGAGCCTATGAACACCGTGGGCCCCGTCTGAGCAAGGGAGGCGACATCACTCCTGCCGCACACTGTACAGTACATACATATATACACACTTACACACTGTTATGTAAACCTGATTTGTCTTTATTTTATTTTGTATTGTTTGTTGTATAAATGTAGCCTAGTGAGTTTTCCACATCAACGTGGTGAGAGGCCCTGTGAGAGGGCCTCTCCTATCCTGGACATGTGAATTTTCGTCCACACCCAGGGACCAAAGGGGCATGGGGGGGTGGGGGGTGGGGCGGGGGCTTGTCCGTCCCAAACGCTTGCATTTTCGTCTACATCCACCTACCACAGGGACATGGGGGAGTTTGGTACGTTGTGTCCACACCACTGGTATATTAAGGGGCGGGGGATGACGCCTCGTCAACGTTGATCTTGATCTTCCTCGTTGATTCTACAACCGGCCATGGTCCAGCCAACACCTATAACCAACACCACCACTTCCCCTGCCGACCGTCTTGTTGGCAGGGTGAAATAATTTAACCAACTGAAGGGCTATGGCTTTATTACCTGCAACGAGCGAAATAACTTCGTCCACAGGTCGGGCATTCTTCTCTCTGCCGCCGCCACCTCACCATTATTACTAGGGGCAGGAGAGGAGGTGTCCTTCACGGTGGATGAGGAGAGGAAGGGCGTGGAGGCTACCAACGTAGCCAAGGCTCACTCCATGCCCTTGGAGACGCCCAACCACCGCAGCGACGGCAGCAGCAAGCAGACATCGTCACCGTCTGCACCAAGATTGCTGTTGCTTTAGCTGCAGAAGGGCTTGGTTGTCTCTCTGACCTCCTCCCAGACATCTTCTTGAGAAATGGCTTACCATCAATAGCCATTTCTCTTGATCTACAACCATCCACCACCACTACACCCTCCACCACCAAGAATTGAGGCAGCAAGACGGCACGATGGGGGAGGAGCAGAGCGGACGCTTCTCCAACTCCGTCTCCAGTACCTGCTGCCTCGTTCACTCAACCGGGGGAATTGTGGGAAGGCACCACCATCACCACCACCTGAGGCTTCCCAACAAGACCCCGGGACTGAGGACACCTTCATCACCATCAGAGAAGACACCAATGACAACAAAGATGATGCCGACATGGACCTGCAGGATGAGGGGGAGTGTGAGTTCTCAATATCAGTAGATTATTTGATTATTGATGTTGTGTGATTATTATTATTATTTTTGCTGTGTCATTTCTTATTGTAATTTGCCAGTGCTATTATTACCATGAATGTTCAATGCTATAATTACCATGACTGTTCAGTGCACATCCCTGTGGGTTAGTGTGGCCACCTGAGCTCGCCATTTACAAGGAATTTTATTTTTACTGTACATTTATAAAGAGTTTAGTGAGTAATAAGTTTTTCGAGTTACAATTCGAGAATACCTGATTTAATTTTTATTTATTTTATTGTGCTTACCCTACTACTTAGTGTTAATAATAATTGTTAATTGTTTTACTTCGTGTTTGGCTTTACACCAAGTAATATAGAACCGGGATTGTTGCAATAGCGGTTTATTATTGATAGTCAGATAGTCATTCTCATTTTTCCAAATTCCCCTTTGGTAACAACACATACAAGCACAATCACACACACACATACATATAAACACAAATACACACATACATACACAGACATACATATATAAACATACACATGGTTCTTGTGTATAATAAAACTTCAAGCGATAGTTATACTGTTGTCAAAAATAATTATGTAGTATAAAATAATTTTATTTATAAAGATTTTATGTGAGCGGGTTAGCTTAAAATACAAATGAAATGTGAAAATTTCGTATTGACATTGCTAAGGGCTAAGAAACTCGGGAAATATATTGAGAATGTTTTCTAAGAATGTTTGTCACACACATTACGATACAGGTGGTGAGGGGGTCTGAAGTGATCAATTGAGGGACAATACATGACGTAATGTGTGAGTGTGCCAGAGTTTGCACATCGTCTGATCCAAGGCCAAGGTATATCTCTTGGCCTTGGTCTGATCTGTAGTGGGCGGTGGGCCGCCAAGCAACCTCTCACCTTGAGCGGCATCCCATACTGATGTCAACAACGGCTACAAGACAATGATGAGTGAGGATGTGACTCCTTCCATACCGGTGTAGGCTACCATTGCACAGTATCAGTCATAGTGAGGATGGTACTCCTATCATACATGTATACCACTTCAAGGTATTAGTCATAGTGAGGATGGTACTCCTACCATACATGTATACCACTTCACGGTATCAGTCATAGTGAGGGTGGTACTCCTACCATACAAATGTACCACTTCACGGTATTAGTCATAGTGATGGATGGACGCTCGTTCAGCGTCAGTACGAAAAACGTTTTGAAATTGGAAGGTGTACAGTAGTCTGGGACAGATGGCGGGCAGTTTTGGCAAGTCTATTTACCTGGTGGTGATCTAGGCTACATGAGCATGGATTCAGATGAAAGAGACACAAAGGCCAAGGGTGGTGGCAATATGGAGATGATGTTGTAAGGGTGAGGTGGGGTGGAGGTCTATGAATAAGGGCTAAAGCTGCCTGTAAGTCTCTGATAATGAGACCAGATATTCCCTCGGGGGTGAGGTAGACAAAAGCTGAATTTATGGCAGACAGTTCACTATTCCAGTCAGGGAGGCGATGTGATGTTGAGAAGGTGGGAGAGCCAGAGTTGAATGTATTTAAGGCAGCCAATGCTTTACCAGTCGCCAGTAGGAAACCATCAGTGTAAACATCAAGTCCACATTCAATTATTCGAGTCCCCCCATGATATTTCTCCATCTCTATATACAAGAGAGTCATACCAAAGAAAAACGAACTAATACACTCGGTTCAGGGAAAACTAATGAATAATATTATGACCACAAGTTTGGATCAATTAAGTGACCCTGTGATGTAGTCAGAAAAATTAGATGGCTACTGCTTCCTCTAAACTATACCAGGAAACACATCACTTCAATGTTAGTAATAGGAGAGATCTGGTTAGTGGTATAGTTTGGAGGAATCAGTAGCCCTCCAATTTACCATCGAGATTTATCACGAAATTAAATACATTGCACTTATGACATAAAAATTCTATGCATATTTATAATTATTTCAAGTTATAATCGTATCTCTGCATATGTAGTTTTATTGAATAAGAACACTAATAAAACCAAACAACAACAATATTATGAATGATTCATTAATACTTATAAACAAACAGAGGCAACACTGTAACACTAATAACATCTAGGAACGTTATACAAAACTCTTAGTGGTGAACAGGAGAGCTAGCCTACTGATTCCTCCAAAACACTGATTCAGGAAACAGATTACCTTGTAGCAGACACCAAGCACCATGCACTTCCCTCTCCTCACCTGTTCACCTGTCACCGGCGCGTGCAGCCGACCTGGTCGGGTTAAAGGTCGCCGAGGAGCCGCTCCTCATCCACTCTCCTTGCCACTCTCGACCTAGTCCTAGACTCACCTCCTGCCCTGCCATTGTCCCTGCTTGCTGCCCTACCATGCCACGCTCTTTCTCTTTCTTGTTTCTCTACAACTCTGACCCTAGCCAACCTTGCTACGGTGTGGTGGTTGGATTAAGGAACACAATCCTGTACTTATATTCTAGGTCAAGAAAAAAAAGAGAATGAAATAATAATTCTTCTAATTAATTGATAAGTTAAAAGAAATTCTAAGCGAATGGCATTCATATTAGAATTGAAAGAAATCTATTAATTTGTGTACAATGACAACATTACTTGTTGGTGTTGACTGTCACCACACCACATCCCTTGACTCCAATATTAACACGTTATAATACTGTTGTAACACCATAACACGAGTAACATTCCTCAGTTCACCATAAAATGACAATCAGGGTTTATAATAATATCCAACTTGTCAATTGTACACGTACAATACATAACCTTCCCCATCCTGTCACTACACCCCCGTACGTGTGTATTGCCTATTATTATTATTTTCTTCTCTTTCCTCTTTCTCCTGCCACATAGGTCCCATTGCCGCCAGAAACAATTGATGTTGAATTTGAGAAGGTGATCCCTGGTGTGGTCCTGCTGGACCAGACTTCCCTGATCTGGAAGATGTAAGGATCTTGACAACGGGAGATGTGTTGATAAAAAAGGTCAAAGAGAGGAGAAGCAGACATCCACCAGTCTAACGTGACTGTGGTTGGTGGGCTGTCAGTCCTCCTCTTCCTTTTCCTCTTCTTCACCGTCTGCCATTCCACTTCATCTTCCAGATCCATGTTGTGAGTGGTGTCCTCTCTCGTGGTGATGGTGGTGGAGGAGACGTAGCAGGGACTGGTGTCGGGGTCCGGAATGTCCTCCTCCGTTGGTGGTGGTAGTGGTGGTGGACACAGTCTACATATATGTGGACTGTGGTGGTGTAGACGTGAGTCGTCGTCGTCGTCGTATGTTTACAGCCGATTTATCTACATTAGGTTCATTTCATTATTTATGCCTACATATCGTTAAGTACAGTATTTCAAAGTTTCTAATCTAGTATTGAATATTTTTATGGCAAAAAGAAGGTATACAACAACCAATTATTAGTATACCCATAAAAAATATGTCTAATTATTTCATCTGGCGAACACGCAAACCTCATCCAGATTCTATAAATATTTGTATCATCATCCTCAACACCACATTTTCTTTCTATTCATGAGATGGGGGCGCCAAAGCTATATAAGGATAAATAAACCGAAACAGAAATGAACGAAAAGACGTGGATTATACACATTAATTCACTGCCTCTCTCAAGCCACAACGTCCCTCTCACAGAATTTTTCGTTCACGTCGCATTTCAAAGTTTCTTTATTTATCCTTGTTGGTGAAAGAAACCACATACCACGTTAATTAAGTATGCCAACCCCAGAACTTGCATAAGAATTCCTCGACATTCTTTTGCTATTTTTGCATTCTTGTATCCCATTTCTGTTATTTCTAACATATTTTCTACAATTGTTTCCACATTGTTAAGCTGCTTCTTTCTCCACAACATATTTTATTCCTGTTTAGAACGTGTTTTGTTTATTGTTTTTATTCTATCGCCTCGTTGTTTATATAATTTTGACCTTGTTGACCTTCCCTACATGAAGCATTTGCTGCTCACCGTTACATTTAGGACCTTAATTTGTTTTAGGCTCACAGTTTCTTTTTCCAGGAATTTTGTTGTAACGCGGTTAATTTTAGGCTCGCTTTCTCTTCCGGGCGTAGCCATCAATTACTCCGGTATCTCCAACTAAAAATAGGCTGTCTACTCCTCCCATCTGTTGTGGGGTCACGGTATCCAAAACAAAAATCAAATAGGCTAAATATTCGAAAGATGGGTCGCAGCAAGAGAGAGAGAGAGAGAGAGAGAGAGAGAGAGAGAGAGAGAGAGAGAGAGATGTGACGGGGTGGGAGATACATGGAATATGGAGGAAAAGGGAAGACAGATAACTAGCATAGGGAGAAGAAAAGGAGGTGAAACATATGCAAGACGAAAGGAAAAGAATAAATGAAGGAAACTAGGAAGACAAAAACGGGTTAACAGAGGGGGAAGGAAGAAAGATGGTGATGGAAGGCAGTGGTAAAGTACGAGGGAAAGAAGGAAGGGAAGGAAAGGAAGGAAGAAAGTTAGGAAAGAAGTGTGAGGAAGCGAGGGAGGAAGGAGGAAATGGCAGGAAAGAAATAAAAAAAAAGCATAAAATTGAGGTAGGCAAGCAAAGAGCATGAGAAGGAAGAAATGGAGGTATGGTAAGGGAAAGCATGAAAGATATATAGGGAAGAGAAATGGAAAGGAATGGAAGAGAGGCAAGGGAATGGAGGAGGGGTGAATGGGGAAGCTGTGAGAGGGAGGGGAGGGGAGGGGAGGGGAGGTGATGAGTCTATAATAAAGCAGGGGTCAGGAGGAGGAGCTGGGTCACTTCACTCGAGACAGTCCATCTACCCTCATCATCCACTCACTGCACAAATGAACGTAAGACAATAATATTTATCACTCTTTCCTTCACGAGACTTTTTCACTGAGTTGGGAGTCTAGTCGGTCCACTAATTAAACTCTGTCTGCATTTTCTAATTAGAATATATAAGTTAACATGGTGCTATAGTTGATATAATGTCACACACACAAAAAAAAAAAAAACATATATATATTCCAAGAACGTTTAAATGCTGTAATCCTTAATTGTTGTACACATATATAGACTTAGCTTTGTAATCTATTTTGCACTGTTATAATGATAATAATAATAATCAATATTCAGTAATATAGTGGTGGATTTATTACTTTTTTTTTCCACAGTTTAAAAGTTATCAAAGGCTTAATTGGGTCTCTGTGAGAAGCATATAATGTTGTACTAATCTTAATGAAAATATCTTCCATTTTGCAAGTGTTAAGTTATCAGGCCATTTGCTCTAACTTTTATTTAACTGGGGTGGTGGAATAATACAGCAGAAATTTAAGTTATATTATTCCACATACATACTGTACATGCACACACACAATAATTCAATGTTACCACAACAGCTCAGTTTATCTCAAGGATCAACAAACAATTTACTTTGGATATCTCTACTTCCAGGTCCTAGCAGTGCTGGTGGTGGTGGTGATGGCTGGGGTCCTGGGAGTGTCATCACAAAATGCCAATGATGAAGAAGGGACGCGGCGCTACTTATTCACTAGATATAGAACTGTAAGACCCCCTGGGATTTTATGCAAGAAGAAAAATGGACAATGAGATCACAAAGACCAATGCGATGACCCTGTGCAATAATTTAATTGGAAGCCACGGTACATCCACCACCAAAAGCACCATCCATCGCCTTATCTGCTAGGCCATCGATGACTCCCATAATGGTACTGTAATTTATAAGCTTCACAGGCTCGTGGACTGAAGCACTGGTTATTGTAATTTTGTAGGGCGAATTTATCTGCTCGATATTTATCGATAGGTGAGGCGACGGTGCTATTGTTGGTGAGTGTACCAATGTTGGGTTAGGTAATGATGACATCTGGAATGACGGATCTAAGTAATGTCTATGAAGTCATCCTTCATGTCAACGTCATTGTCCTTCCATCACTTTTATTGCATATGGTATTAGTAAGTTTTATACCGGTATTTTGTGTATTTGTCCTTTTCCTTAGATATATTGGGTATTTCAAATGTGATCCGTTTTCACTGCATTATACAATCTTATCCTAAGGCACAGATAACAATAAACAATTATTTCTATAGACCTTATGATAGCATAATGGCATCATAAGTTTCTTCTGGCTACTTTTAATCTTAATTAAACAATGCTGCACTGTCACTCACAAAAATCTGTACAATTATGTGATCAGAAATACAGTACATAATATGATACAATGAATACAGTCTTTGTAAAACGCTCATGAACCTATAATTAAAGACATAACGGAAGGCATATTGTCCGTTTCTACATCCATCGGACCTCTCTGTATAACAATTTTTTTTTTTTTTTTTTTTATTGAATATAAGTGAAAGTTTTTATTGTCATTGTAAAACACCATCCAAGGATTAATTTCTCACTCTTTCTACAGAAAATTGTGACGTCCAGAACAGGTAGCACCTCCTACAACACCTGCATCATACCCAACTCAGACGGACCACTATGTTCCATCTCAGACCGGGGGGCACGATCACTACCCATCATACCAATGACAACCACTTCACTGTCTCATTCCCCTACTCCCATCATCCATGCCATGCTTACACCAGACAAAGTAGCCTTGCAACAAAACGACAGATTCTCCGACCCCATCACTGCGACACCCACCAATCCTTTACCCACTCCTCAAGTCCACCCAGTACGATCTACAGATGAGACTGCTGAAACCAATCCCTCTCTTGGTCATTCAGTCAGATCCGCTAAGGAAATCTCTCCCTTACGTGAACATCAGACTAAACCTGCAAATGAAAAAACACCCGACACTAACCATCTTGTCAATGACCCATCACTATCACCCTTTTCATCAAGTCACCAAATTTACAGTTCATTCAGCACCCTTGAAAAGTAAGTGTATCTTATACTTGTTAAACTTCTTTCTACATTTCTTTAATAAACACTAATGCACCTTTGGTCCTTCATCGATCATCTTCATATCAACTATTCCATTCCTCCTTCAACTCTTAGGCTTACCATCCTTCTTCCAAGCTTATTAGTCCTCCTCTCTTGTCTCCTTCTTTGGTGGCATATGATTCCAGTAGTTGTATTACCTTTAGAATTCTTTCCAGTCTCAGTATTGTCAGGCCTTATTAAAGTTTTTCTTCTCTTCTGAATTATTTTTAATATGCAAAATCTATTGGGCTGGAAAACAGATATAAATTCCACAAATCCAGGTAATGTGAACAAATTCATTTGATGTTATTTTACTGCTGGACATATATTACACATATGTTACATTATTAACTTTCAAGATGTTCTATTACATGAACTATAATTACAACAGAGAGGATGTGACTGACCCCTACAATCCATCAATGGTCACCAAGGTCTCTGCCCAAGAAAGCGGTAAGGCTCATTCCATCACAGTTACCATCGTAAATATTAGTTACTCTGTATAGTATTTCCACACTATAGGGTAGGCAGGTTTTTTCCACAATCGACATGCTCACCCGACAGTTAAGAGTTAAGGTGGTGATTCGTTTTTGTTATATTGGAGTGCCTTGATTCCTCCAAAGTATGCTAGGAAACAGGGCCAGAAGAGCGAAAATAATGGTGTTCTGTTGCTTGGAATAGCTTGGAGGATTTAGTTGCTCCAGATTTACCAACATAAAATTTCCCCCTTAATTAAAAGCATTACCACTCTCCTTCCGACAGCGAAATGTGACCTACCCATACCAGTACTACCACAAACATCTCACCTTTCTACCCCATCCCAGATCCTAATTAGTTTGCCATAATGGGATTTCTAGATATTTACTCTGACCATTCATTAAATTTCGCCGTATTTATCTATGGTGGTAATGAGAGGTAGAATAAGTGGATTAGCAAATAAGTGAAGAGATGCTGTATATTTCCTCTCCCTTGTCCTTGGCACGATATCAATTGTGGAAATAAAACCGACTGTTTTTGCCAGCCAATATAGGAATTGACTGAGCCAACATAGCTACTGGGTGCTCTCATAGGTGCAATCTGCAGTTCAACTCGAGAATGGAATAAGTCCTGTGCAATGAAAGATAAAAGTAACTTGTTTTCACTGCGCCCATTAATCATTAGCTACTCACTAAGCTTAAGGGGGTGCGAGAATAGGGGGACAGGCTTGGGGGGACTGGGGGTGGGGGGTGGGAATAGGGGGACTGGCTTGGGGTGGGTAGAAAGCCTGTCCCCTATTCCCGCACCCACGTAACCCCCCCCCCATGCCTGTCCCCCTACTCTCGCACCCCCCAAACCTTCACGCACCCCCATAAACCCCCCCCCCAAGCCTGTCCCCTATTCCCGCACCCCCTTATATGGTTACCAATTGTTAACCTTCTGTAATGCCTATCATGCACTGAACATCTCATCCCTGTAACTATATACTAACTAACTAACTAATAAGACCAGTAAATAAAGTTGTGCACCAATTGTTTACCTACATGATTACTGTACACCCAAGCAGGACGAGGACTGCTGACACCACTGGGGTTGTTGACTCAAGTAACGAGAACATTATACCAGACCCTCACCACCACCACCGAGACACACCCTTCCATTACTGTTACTGTGGGTGGGTGTAGTCTGCCTTCTACACACACCTACAAAATATGTCCTACTGTAGACGACGACGACCAACCACAACAAAAAGGGGAATCAGAGGAAGAGGAATCAGAGGAAGAGGAATCAGAGGAATCAGAGGAATCGGAGGAATCGGAGGAATCGGAAGAAGAGGAATCAGAGGAATCGGAGGAATCAGAGGAATCGGAGGAATCAGAAGAAGAGGAATCAGAGGAATCGGAAGAAGAGAAATCGGAGGAATCGGAAGAATCAGAGGAATCGGAGGAAACAGAAGAAGAGGAATCACAAGAATCGGAGGAATCGGAGGAATCAGAGGAATCGGAGGAATCAGAAGAAGAGGAATCAGAGGAATCGGAATCGGAGGAATCAGAAGAAGAGGAATCGGAGGAAGAAGAGGAGGAAGAGGAAGAAGAGGAGGAGGAAGAAGAGGAAAAGGAAGAAGAGGAGGAGGAAGAAGAAGAAGAGGAAGAAGAGGAGGAGGAAGAAGAAGAAGAGGAAGAAGAGGAGGAAGAGGAGGAGGAAGAAGAGGAAGAAGAGGAAGAGGAGGAAGAGGAAGAAGAGGAAGAGGAAGAAGAGGAAGAAGAGGAGGAAGAGGAAGAAGAGGAGGAGGAAGAGGAGGAAGAAGAAGAAGAGGAGGAAGAGGAAGAAGAGGAGGAGGAAGAAGAGGAGGAAGAGGAATCGGAAGAGGAAGAGGAAGAAGAGGAAGAGGAGAAAGAAGAGGAAGAGGAAGAAGAGGAAGAGGAGGAGGAAGAAGAGGAAGAGGAAGAGGAGGAAGAAGAGGAAGAGGAAGAGGAGGAAGAAGAGGAAGAAGAAGAGGAAGAGGAGGAAGAGGAAGAGGAGGAGGAAGAAGAGGAAGAGGAAGAAGAGGAAGAGGAGGAGGAAGAAGAGGAAGAGGAAGAGGAGGAAGAAGAGGAAGAGGAAGAGGAAGAGGAAGAGGAAGAAGAGGAAGAAGAGGAAGAGGAGGAGGAAGAAGAGGAAGAGGAAGAAGAGGAAGAGGAGGAAGAGGAAGAGGAGGAGGAAGAAGAGGAAGAGGAAGAGGAAGAGGAGGAAGAAGAGGAAGAGGAAGGAGGAAGTGGAGGAGGAGAAGAGGAAGAGGAAGAAGAGGAGGAAGAAGATCCAAATAGAAGATGAAGAGGAAGAGGAGGAAACACAAGAACAAGAGGATCCATAGATAGAGGAGGAAGAATCAGAAGAGTAAAAGGAAGAAGAGGAATCAGAGGAAGAGGATTGATTGACTGATTTGATAATTATTTTCTGGCAGCACAACACCACGAGGAAGAGGAAGAAGAAGAAAATGAAGAGGAACCAGAAGAGGAACTAGAATATATTTAATTTTAAGAGGAACCAAGGAAGAGGAAGAGGAAGAAGAGAAGCACCCAGAAAAAAAAAGGGGAAAAGGAACTAGATTAAAATGGAAGAGAGGACTCAAAAGAATAATAGGAAGAGTAAGTAACCATGATGAGAGGCGGTATAGGTTAATAATTATCCAAGCGATCGAGATGTACAGTCGTGGTCAATAATAATCATCCACATATGGGTAACTTTAACAATTTACTGTCTAATGTTTTCACGTTCATATATGATATTCTTGTTTTAAGTAGTGTGTAGCTGCTTGTAGTAAATTAAAAGATGGTACTTAATCTACTTATTGGAAAGTTTATCAGCTATGGAACAGAGGGAAGCAGTCAAAATTTTACGCGAGTTGCCCCTATATGGATGATTATTTTTGACCAAGACTGTATGTACACTCGTGATACGTAATTTCTGACCAGAGACGAATGGCAGGCACCACACACACACACACACACATACCCTGCATTCGAACTCAGCCTCTATAGGTGTACTGGGTGGGGAAATGAACAATACCAGGCGATTCGAAGCTTTCTGCTCCTCACACTCTGGTCAGAAATTATGTATAACGAGTGTACAGTTGTTGACACATGAAAAACAAACACACATGCTTTTTTAATTAAGGGGAGGTTGTCTTGTTGGTAATTATATATGGAAGGCTACGACTGATTCCTCCTAATATAACCATACCAGAAAACAGACAGACATCCTCAATGGTACTAATAGGGGATCTTGTGTTTCTTGGCATAGTTTGCATGGAGGAATCAGAGACCTTTCAATTCACCAACAAAAGAAAGAGCCTTCCCTTAAGGGGGTGCGGGAATAGGGGGACAGGCTTGGGGTGGGTAGAAAGCCTGTCCCCTATTCCCGCACTCTCCTAACCCCCCCCCCCCCAAGCCTTTTCTCCTACTCCCGCACCCCCCAAAACCCCCCCACACCCACATAAACCCCCCCTCCCCCCAAGCCTGTCCCCCTATTCCCGCACCCCCTTAAACTATGGGTGCAATTCTCTAGTGAAACCTTCCAACACCTCAGACGACAGAAACTTGAAAATATCTGCTTTATTTCCGGGGCATCATGAGCTGTGCCTATCATTTACAGGGCCCTATACAAGAACATCTGTGGTGCATACCTTGGTGTGGTACCAGTACGATGGCTCCATGGACAAACAACAGAGCCATAGTACTGGTACCACACAACCATCAACACCAAGGATGTTCCTTAAGGGACCCTGTGATGTAGTCAGAAAATTGGAAGGAAATGAGTCCTTCAAATATTGCCATGAAACACCACCTATATGGATGGAGCTTGTTTTGTGGCGTGGTCAGGAGGAATCAGATGCCTCTAATTTTCATACATGATCACAGGGTCCTTAATACGGCCCACAGAAACATCACACCCATCCTCCTGCTTTTTTTTTTTTTTTTTTTACATGCAAGAATATTCATAATGTTGTTGACGGTGTGGTAATAGTATGATGACTTCGTAGACTCAACACAGTCATCATACCAGTACCGTGCCATTGTCAACACCACAAATATTCTTGCATATGGTGCACAGGAATAAGCTATACAACTACTGTGCAACTTAATGCCTCGCAATTCTCAAGGGACAAAATACTCTTAGAGGTAATTTTCCAACCCACCATATGATTGTTTCAGTGTGCTGATTCCGAACTTTAAGTTATTCTTTAGGATCAACTTTATTTTGTATATTCACCTCCAAACTTCCTGTATATAGATGGAAAACATCATCCTGTCACAAGTAAAATGATAAATGTACGATCAAAGAAAAATTGCTGGATGAAAATAACCACAATATTTGCAAAAAAGGAGTTTATACATTAACCCAGTAATAATTAAATACCTGTATTAAGAGGCATGTATGTCATGTTTTCAACTTTTGTGGGATCTTTTGGTTTAACTTAATAATAAGGGGGTTCCAGCCTTAACATACAGCAGCTTAGGGCCTCACCAAGTCTACATCAGGCACTCTTTCCATTATTTCTTATACAAGGTGGATTCAGGTTTTGGCTACTCATATGAGATGTTACTTTGTACTACATTATCTTCAAAATTACCCACAGGATGGTAGGATTAAAACCCCTTTCAGACATCGTGTTACAGAAAGAAATATAAGTTTAACTGCAACTTAGTGATACCTTGTGATTACTGTATTCTTGTATTGTCGTTTTAAGTGAGTGACACCGTGTTTTATTTTCTTTGATTTACACCATACACTCTTCCTTCTCTTTGGTTTGTCTACACAAAAATACTTCTTAATTTAACCTTCAACACAATTTCATGGATTGGTACAATATCACATGATTTTAATAACCCCAGGAAAATCTCATGCAATGGGTATTATAGAAAACCTAACAGCAGAATGATTTATCATTGAAACCAGAGAATGTTGTGAGCATTATTTATTCATTATATATACAGATCAGATGCAGTACTCTATTATGTGTGAAAATGCTACTGGAGTGAAGATTTGTCTTCCAGTTGGAATAATAAAGCACAAACTTATTCTTATGATTGAAATCTTTGTAAACTTAATTACTGAATGAAATATTTCTTTGAATGATGAGCAGATAACTGAGGTCTTTTATATTTTCTAACACTATGAACGCATCTTGCAACATATAAAATATAATTATTAATATCCCTATATATTCTTATAAAATTATCAGCTTATGTGGTGGATAACATTACAGTAAACCCTTAGTAAACCAGAACTAATTGGTGCGGTACATTTTCTGGTTAAATGAAAAGCCCAATAATGCCAGCATCTGGACTTTTAACACCTAAGCTGTACTTTTGGAGGTTAACTGGGGGACAATCTAGATTCAGACTTCTCTTTTTAAATCCAGACTTTTTCTGATTAATAGAAAGACGGTTCAACTCAGCTCATTGACTCCACCTGAGCCAAATTCCCATGCACTGAAATCCAGTTAAGTGAAGGCTTACTGTATGTTAATAATAGCTTCTATAATGTATACAATATACTGTACAGTTACTGTATAATTTAATTTTACAGTACCTGGATCGGCATTTTAACTTTATGATTACCATAATCAACTTAAATACAATATTCCTGAACATATACAGTAAAGAATGGAAATTAACCAGCATAGCAAATGCATGTTAACACTTAAATATGGGCAATAAAATATGTATACATATATACTACGTATCTGGCGTAGGGAAGTGGCGTCCCCATTGCCCACCATTCTTGCAATGGTGCAGTCAGCCTCATATCCCCTATGAAACAGGGAGTGAGTGAGGGTTGGGAACCCCGCTCTATAACATTGATCCCACCAAAGGCTCCAATAGCCTCAGAGCTGGACTCTTTACTATCCTGCACTGGCGTTAAAACCTCCCCACCCCTTGAAAAAAGGGAAATGGGGTATTGATGATGATGAAGAACACTACATAATTACACACTACACAAGGATTTAGAATGAATATACAATGGAAGAAAATGTACAGTCCCCAAGGGGGGAGTTCCCAGACAGAACGAGGGGTCGGAGCTATAGATAGATATAGATAGAAGTAATCAATAATAGGAAATGCAGCTTCTCATACCAGTAAGTAATAATTTCAGGAAAAACATTACAGTAATTCTCAACAAATCTCTGTACAAAACTCCAAATAATGGAGAATAAGAGATGCAATACTTCTTATCCCTTTTCTATTCAACTGTCCAGGTAAACAATCAAAAGAAATGCAATAGTTCTCACACCTTTCCTGTCCAACCAATAATAAATCAAAGGAATGGTAGTAGCTTTTACACAAGTGATATAACACACACCCTTGCCTCAACCCTACACTAATATAAAAACTTTCAATTAGATCACCCTCTACCCGCACACATGCTTTTGCCTCTCTATAAATGGCCTCGATGCCTTCCAGCAAGCGCCCACCAACACCAGCACATCTGTCAGCTCTCTTATCAACCCTATCGTATGCCTTCTCCAGGTTCATGAAGGCAGCATACAACTTCCTACCCTTTCCAATATATTTCTCCACTGTTGATTTTAATGCAAATATCTGGTCCACACATCCTCTCCCATTTCTGAATCCTCCCTGCTCCTCACTGACTTTATTCCCTGTTACTTCAATCAGTCTCTCAGTAAGAATCTTCCCATACACCTTCCCAGGCACACTAAGAAAGCTTATTCCCCTATAGCTACCACACTCATCCCTACTCCCCTTCCCGTTATATAGAGACACAATTATGGCTCTCATCCAGTCCTCTGGCACCTCTTCCTGCCTCCAAGCCAATGTGCATATAAGCAACATACACTCCACCACTACCTCCCCCTCACATTTCAGCAGTTATTCCATCAACCCCCGGGTCATTCTCATCTTCAACCTTCCTATTGCTTTCCTAACCTCTTCCTTCCCTAGTTCTTTCTGCACACCCTGTCTCCTACTACCTGCATCTATACCCATGCATATCACTACCGCCTCCCCTTCCGTCCCTTCATTCATCAAACGATCAAAATACCTTTTTCCACACCTCTATTACAGCCTCACTTCCACTCACAGTGACTCCATCCTCTCTGTCTTCATTCTCACGCTGCCAGGCTTCTCTTCTTCCTACCAAACTCTTCATCCACTCTCCTCTTACTCTCACTCACCATCATCTTCACCTGTCTCTTACATACATTGTATTCCCTCTTCCACCTCCCTCTCACCTCCACTGACACATTCCTCTGCAGTGTGCTTACTCCTATATGCCTTCCTTTTCTTCCCTATTGCATCTTTCACTACTTCTGTGCCTTGTACCCTACCATCTCTGCTGCTTTCCTAACTACTAGTGTTTTAAAGGCTTCATACACATCATTCACTTCCACTCCCTTCCCTATCCCCAGCCTTGCACCATCCAGAACCTCACCCAACTCCTCTTGTATTTATACTCAGAGTCATTTAGTTTTCCACTTGCTACCTTCCTTTTGTTTCCCACCCTGTCATTCCTCCTACTGTACTCCCACCTAACCCTGACCTTAATCTTTACCAAGACCGCAAAATAGACAGAGCATTGAACCATTCCTCTCACCACTTTAGCATCCATCACATCCTTCCGTAATCTTTCATCCACAGCTACATAATCTATTACACTCTTATATTCTCCTCTGTCATCCCTTCTCCTCCATGTATACCGGTGTATCATCTTGTGCTCAAAGAAGGTGTTGGCCAAGAACAACCCCCTCTCAGCGCAGACGTCCACCAGCTGGCAGATATTCACCATTCTCATTCACTCCTTCCACACCCTATTTACCAACAATGCTTCATACTCTCTCATTTCCTACTTTCCCATTCATGTTGCCCATCATTATAATCCTACTCCCACTCTCAAACTTCCTCAAACATCCATTCAGCTCCTCCCACAATTCTCTCTTCCTCTTTCTCCTTGTCTTGTTCTTTTCATTCACTGGTGCATATGAACACACCTATGCATACTTCAGTAATCCAGTCTTTCCTATCAACTGTACTACTCTTGCCCCACACCATCCATGTCCATCTACTTCCTTCCACACCTTTGGTGATGCCAGCACTGCACACCCTTCCCTCCCCCTTTCTTTCCATTTCTCATCATTTCCCTCCCACATCACACTCTCTCCTCCACTCCCCATCCTTTCATATCACACACATCACATCCACTCCTCCATTCTTAAAGCATTCAACTATTTCTCGCTTCTTATTACTATCCATCATTCCATTCACATTCATAGTCATCACTCTCATACACTCACCTTTCCCCCCACCCTGAGACCCAGGAATCCTTTTTTATTGTTCAGACCAGAGGCAAGAGGGAATAATGCTAGTGTGAGACTGAGTGATTGGAGTCTCAGCCTGACTGGAGCAGCACCACCAGATAGGCTCCCACGAAGGCACCAACCTGTAAACATAAAGATTAGACAATCGTGTTCCTGGTGATCATTATCCGTCGTCGTTTGAACGTATGAATTATTATTATTTTGTAATACAGTACTATATGTATCTTATACAGTAACTATGATGAGGGAGGTAAAAGAAGGAATACTAACAGCCAGGATGGAGCGGTGATTGAGTGTGAAGAGTTCCCAAACGTTTAGTACTGCCAGCCCTTCAACATCTTGGCTCACCCTCCACATCTATAGGTACATGATCACACTTGCACTACACCTCTTGTTATAATAATATCATATCAAATACATAATTAATATAAATTAAACATCCCAACCATCCTCAAAATTTTCTTTTTTCTTTCCTAATCATCATAAAGATTTGACAATATGTTGTGTGGCAGCAGCACTTACCATTATAACATGTGTTGCTGTTACTAGTTACAAAGGTGTGCTCAAACTCACAGGGCACACAGAACAGTAGTTTATTTCCTAGTGGCACAGGTAGATAGCACACGATAGAATCACTCCAGGATCAGGTCAGTAGGAAGGAGAAGGAGCACGTGGTAGTGGGACAATCACACACGAGGTATCCTGTACCCTACAACAACAACAACAACAACAATACTACTTACATGGGCTTTGACATTGAGGTCAGGTATGTTAACACTGGCATCTCTCAGGTCAAGGGCAGCATATCGTACCTGAGGAAGCATGTGTATGACAGGTGAGTAGTGAGTCAGTTCAGGGTAGGTAAAATTTTGTGCTTGGTCAGGCCAGGTGTGTTTTTGGTCAGAATAAGGCAGGGCAGGATGATTAAGGACCATGTCAAGTGTGTGGCAGATTATTGTAGGGCATAATTAAATTACTTCAACCATTTGACCATGACCTAGGTAATTTCCCTCTCATAATTGTATTTGAGTTGCCAGGCAGGAGATAAGGAAGATAAAAAAGAGGTTTATGGATGTGGTAAAGGAGGATAATTATGGGTAAATTTTCCTAGTTACACATGTGCGAGATTTTCAGACAAAACATAGTTCTTCCTATAGTTTTTCATGTGATTCATTCGATTTTAACATCCATTTATTGTGCAAATATCCTGTTTTGGCCATACCTAATCACCCAACTTTTGGCAAAAGTTGGCTGGGGTGTTCAATTTTTGGCGAGCACAAATAGTATTACAGTAATTTGTTTTTGAATTAGGCAGACCTGACCTGACCTAACCTAACCAAATCTGGACTGTGGCAGACTACCGGGACCTAACCTTAGCGGACTACCAGGACCTAACCTTAACAGACTTCCGGGACCTAACCTTAGCAGACTAC
Organism: Petrolisthes cinctipes; assembly: GCA_033782935.1. NCBI lineage: Eukaryota > Metazoa > Arthropoda > Malacostraca > Decapoda > Porcellanidae > Petrolisthes > Petrolisthes cinctipes. Next base: position 368,236 of record JAWQEG010001019.1, on the reverse strand, counting down.
TGGGAGTTGTGCAAGGAAAGACCTATATCAGACTTACGGAAAGCTGACCATAAGAACATATATCACAGTGAAAATTAGATATATCGCACAAGAGTAATTCGGAAATAATTCCTAATTATGCAGGTGGTTGTAGTGACATGAGCATGCAGGGGACAAGGGGAGATATAAACAGATAACCTGCTGTGGTGACCCCTAAAAGAACCAGCCCAAAAATGAATTAAAATTTATATGAGTTGATAATGTACTTGCCTATAGACTAAAAATAAAGTTCAATAATGTCAATTTTGAACCAGGCTACTCAGGCAATATGGCTTAATTTCTACTGGTAAATATAGTTTGGAACGTTCATGGTCTTGTAGTGGCTCCATATATAGCTGCTCCTATATTCACTTCTTTGTTGCCCCGCACCTCCAGCCTGAGTCATTCCAAGGATCGGCGGTTGTACTAATCCGTTCCCAGACGCGGCTAAATCCCCTCTTGGGAACACCAGGCGCCAGACAGGCTGCTCCTTGTTCCAGCAATGAGTCATCCCTGGGTAGAACATCTGCCCCCGGACACGAGGGGTCGTACGATCACGTGATGACGCCGCCCCCACACACATCCGGGATAATAGCCCTACTCGATAAAAAGGGCCACTCCACCGCTGGACAGACACTTCCACACGAGCTCTGGACCTAGGAACACCTGCCCCCTGCCGTAGTACCTGCCGTTCCTGCATCAAGCCTACCACCGTGTTCCCGCCTCGATCACACGAGTGCGTCCCCGTCCCATACAACTCTCCTGCAGCAACTACAGCCCTCCCACGGCGCTACACAGCAGGCTAGCCTTCTACGTTGACCTGTGTGTGTTACCTTGTACTTACCAATAAATTGTTACCGTGTATTCTAGAGTCTGTTCACCCCGGGTAATAACGCAAGGGCTTCCTTGACGTTATACTCTTTACAGATTGTTATTCCAGCACAAGCTTTACTACTTAACCAGAATTGATGAGGAAAAACAGAGACCACATGGCTTAAGGGGAAAGATAGAGAGGAGGGACAGCAAGCATGAAGGCAATAGCAGGAAAGGAGATATAACTGAAGAATATATAGTATATAGTCCCTCATATCAGAATGGGTGCCAAAACCCTAAAGTAATGACTACATCACCACAGGCTTTACCCGTCTTTGGAAAATACACGTCCAGATAGGCTATCTATAGCTCTGACGCCTCGTTCCCTCCGGGAACTCCCTCCAATGGGGTGGCCACGGCAGAAGTGTCTCCAGTTCTCCCTGTTCCAACACTCTCTCCATACTTGTTCAAGCCCTCCTCTGCCCCTCACGTTTCTCTCCCTTACATACTCTTCCACTCTGTTCTGCCATCTAACCGGAGGTCTGCCTCTCACACCAGGTCCCACAACTTTACTTCCATACACCTTTACAAACTCCTTACCTTGCATTCTCTCTACATGTCCAAACCACCTCAGTCTATTACGCTTTACTCTCTCAACCACTCCACACTCAACACCAATTGCCTTCTCACTCATACCACATCTCTCGTACACACTTTCATTTCTTTCTCCATTCCACCTAGACACCCCACATGCTCCTCTCAAGTAACTCATTTCCACAGCACCTATTCTAGACTGATGCGCCCTACTCCATGTCCATGTCTGATGCATATGTCAGTGTCGGCAGGATTATACTATTTCTCAGTCCCCTTTTCACCTCCATACTCACAGTTCTACCCTTCATAATCCTTCCCAATGATCCTATGACCTGTCTACCCTTCACTGCTCTCTCCCTAATTTCTCCTTCCATACTTCCATGTTTACACAGAACTGTACCCAGGTACTTAAACTCCTTCACTTATTCCATCCTCTCACCCCTCAGAGTTATCTCACACTTATTAGTCCCAGTTGGTACTCCCACTCTGTAAGGTGTAGCAAAGTCAATCACTTCAGTTTCTGCTCTCTCAAACACCATCACTTGACTTTTACCAACATTCACCTTCAGTTTCCTTCGTTTACACACAGACTGAAATTCGTCTACCACTCTCTGTAACTCCCTTTCACTCTCAGCCATCAACACAGTGTCATCCGCAAATAAACTTGCCACCAAGGACCAATTTGCTTCATTCAGCCTCAATTTCACCCCCAGACCATTCACTTTGGCTTTCATCTCTCTCATACAACCATCCATATATATATATTGAACAGCCACGGTGACATAACACATCCCTGTCTCAGCCCTACACTAATATTAAAACTCTCACTTAGATCACCCTCTACCCGCACAAATGCTGTTGCCTCTGCATAAAAGGCCTCAATGCCTTTCAGCAAAGACCCCCCCAACACCATAAATTCTCAACACCTCTGACATAGCTTTCCTATCAACCCTATCGTATGCCTTCTCCAAGTCCATGAAGGCAGCATACAACTTTCTACCCTTCCCAATATATTTCTTCACTATTGATTTTAATGCAAATATTTGGTCCACACATCCTCTACCCTTTCTGAACCCTCCCTGCTCCTCACTAACTTTATTCCCTGTTACTTCAATCAGTCTCTCAATAAGAACCTTCCCCGGTACACTAAGAAGGCTTATTCCCCTATAGCTACCACACTCCTCCTTACTCCCCTTTCCCTTATACGAAGGTACAATTATGGCTCTTCTCCAATCCTCTGGCACCTCTCCCTGCCTCCAAGCCAATGTACACTCGCGGTCAGAAATTGTGTCCCGATCCCCTGGCAAGATGAATCGCAAACAGCCTAGCTTTGAACAACAACTGTGCGTCTCCCTACAACACACATTTGTTCAAATAATCAAATCTTGGCTAGTTGCAATTCATCGTGCCAAGGGATCAGGACAAAAATTTTGTTTATATAAAACAAATTTATTGTATAATTTTTTTTTTTTATATATGTTACTAGGGACTGGAAGACCTACATCACACCACAACTGCTCGTTGCCTGGTTCGACCCCGAAAAGGATGCGAGGAGAGACCAAGACCTGGTCGGTTTTTGAGTGTACTACAGTGTGTTATGAAGCTCCAGATTCCCTCTTTAACATATTCGGCCGTCTGCACCAATCAAGGATCATTCCAAGTTTACAAGATAGCCAATTCTTGAATGTTGTGGCTCTGACGTAGGTTTCTCAAAGAGTATATATAGCGAGAAAAGCCGGTGCTCAGTGTCATTCTTCCAGCATTCCTCAAATGTAAGTGTTCTGTGTGAGGCCCATTTCTCCTCCTTCTGTAACTGGACTAATTGTATCAGACTGGCATTAATTCGGTTAAGTATTATTATTATTAAGTTTGGTGTCTTACGAGTGTATTACTGGTGTATTACGAGAACTCGGATTATAATTAGTTATTATTGTTATTGTTTGTGTTATTGTTAGTGTTGGGTTACTTGGTGTCAAGTTATTGTAAGAGTTTTGTATTCTCTTTAACTTGAGTGTGGTATTATTATTATTATTGGGCAATCTACTGAGTTGTTGAATGGTTTGGGATACATGAATTCATGGTGTTTTGATGTTCTTGGATTAAAAATAATTTGGTAAAATTTTGTTTGTAAAAAAAAATTTTGTATAAAAAATTTTTTGTATAAATTTTTTTTGTATAATTTTTTTTGTATAAAAATTGTTTTTTTTTATAAAAATACAATTTTACAAAAAAAAAAAAATTTATAAAAAAAATTTATAATTTTTTTATATAGTTTTTTATATATATATATACAGGGTGTTCAGCTGTGGCCAGTACTCAAGGAAAGCACCCTTTATCCCTGAGATTTTGGACGATGTGGTAGAACACTTTTCGATCTGGGATTCTTCTGTTTGGAAATTTCCGTCGGTATTCCCTCACTGATGCTTCAGCACTCCCTCCACAGAAGCCGTAGATGAGCACCATATCTGTGTACTCAGTGTTGGTGAAGGTGAATGGCATTGTAGTGAAATGAGTGGGAGAACGCCGCAGAATACTTCTTCCTTCCACCCTCACTACAGGAGAATGCTGCTGGGTGTCAGCAGGTGTGGCAGTGACTGTGGCAGGCGGTGAGGCGGGAAATCTCTCCACCCCTCGGGTGCCATCTACCGTATAACCTACTTATTTTATTCGAATTTCTTGAACTTTATGAAGCCTACCCTGTTTTCAAGTGACATACTCTTGTATAAAAATGTCCTGTCTAATGATTATTGATTGATAAGTATAACACAGTTTTGAGAATAACGTGTAAAATTTGAAATAAAATGTACGTTTATTCCGACTTTGCAACTCAACGGGCTGCGGGGCGCGGTGCGGGGCTGCCTCTGTGTACATTACCTAACGTTCTGTCACACATTTAAATGTCTCAATTACCGCTAAACTAGAGAAAAAAAAAAGACAACATCAATAGAGTATTTTCTTTTCAGAATTAATAAAGGATGCATTTGCCAAATTTTCGGGCAAAAAATTCCGGACACCCTGTATATATATATATATAAAAAAAAATTTATGAAATTTTTTTTATAAGGTTCGAACAACTGTGCGTCTGCCTACAACACACATTTGTTCGAATCATCAAAGCTTGGCTAGTTGCGATTCATCGTGCCAAGGGATCAAGACACAATTTCTGACCGCGAATGTACATATAAGCAACATCCACTCCACCACTACCTCCCCCCCACACTTTAACATTTCAGCAGTTATCCCATCCACCCCCGGTGCCTAGCCCATCTTCAACTTTCCAAACCTCTCTTCCCTCCCTAGTTCTCCCTGTACACCCTGTCGTCTGCCACCTGTTTCCATCCCCATGCATGTCACCACCGCCTCCCCTCCTGTCCCCCCATTCATCAGACCATCAAAATGTCTCTTCCATACTTCTTTCACTTTGTCACTTCCACTCACAGTAACTCCATCCTCTCTCTTCATTCTCACGCTATCGGACTTTCCTTCTCCTCTTTCTCTTTTAACCTCCTTCCAGAATAATTTCTTGTTCTCTTTAAACTTTTCACTCAGTTTGCTACCAAACTCTTCATCCACTCTCCTTTTACTCTTACTCACCATCCTTTCCATTTGTCTCTTACATACATTATATTCTCTCTTCCACCTCTCTCTCACTTCTTCCGACACATTCCTCTGTAATGTTCTCCTATATGCCTTCCTTTTCTCCTTTACGGCATCTTTCACTTCTTCTGACCACCAAGCACTCCCTTTCTTGCCCCTCTTCTGTGACTTATATCCCACTACCTCTGCTGCTGTCTTCAATACTATTGTCTTAAACATTTCATACATATCATTCACTCCCACTCCCTCCCCCATACTCATCAGCCTTGCATCCTCCAGCACCTCACCCACCCTCCTCTTATATACCTCTCTGTACTCAGTGTCATTTAATCTTCCACTTGCCAGCTGCCTCTTGTACTCCCCTTCATCCCTCCTACAGTACTCCCACTTAACCCTCACCTTCATCCTTACTTAAGACAGCAAAATGGTCAGAGCACTGAACCATACTTTCGCATCCATCACATCTTTCCGTAGTCTTTCATCCACTGCTATATAATCAATTAAACTCTTTTGTTCTCCTCTATCATCCCTTCTCCTCCATGTATACCGGTGGAGCATCTTGTGCTCAAAGAAGGTGTTGGCCAAGAACGCCCCCTTTCAGCACAGACGTCCACCAGATATTCACCATTCTTATTCACTCCTTCAACACCTCATTTACCAACAATACTTCCTACTCTCTCATTTCCTACTTTCCCATTCATATCACCCATCATTACAATCTTCCTTCCACTCTCAAACTTCCTCAAACACCCATTCAACTTCTCCCAGAAATCTCTCATTTTCTCTCTCCCCGCCTTATTCCTCTCATTCACAGGTGCATACGCACACACCCATGCATACTTAACCAAACCAATCTTTCCTGTCATCCATGCCACTCTCGTCCCACACCATTCATGTCCATCTACTCTCTTCCATACCCTTGGTGCTACCAGCACTGCACACCCATCCCTCCCTCTTCCTTTACACTTCCTACTCATTCCTGTCCACACTACATCTCCCTCCATTCCCTCCCATATCACACTCTCTCCTCCAGCCTCACACTCCTCCACTCCAAATCCTTTCAAGTGTGTCTCAGTCACTCCCATCACATCCACTCCTCCATTCTTAAAACATTCAATTATTTCTCGCCTCTTCATCTTTTCAACCATCCCATTCACATTCACTGCTACCACTCTCATGCACCTCCCCCCCCCTCTCCCCACAGGGAAACCCGGAGACCCCCCCCCCCCGCCCGCAGCCATATCTATCCACTCCCCCACTGGGGGGCTGCTGATGGCTGGCAAGGCCAATGCAGCGCTCATTCCCAGAGGGACACGGGCCGTCAGCATTAAACAAAAAAGTCACACTGATGTTAAAAGATGTTAAAAAAAAAAATGTTAAAAACTAAAAAGATATACCTGTATACAATTATTAAAACCTATATGTGGGGGAAGCTAACATCCAATCCCCCACACCGCCTCCTGCTAAATTTATAAAAGAATGGTAAAAAAAGGTGTTACCTGAGGTTGCCACGTGGAGGCAGGGTAAGGCTTACCTACCCTTCCTGAGGAGGGGTAGGTCACCGAGGTGAATCTTTTCCCAATACCGATGGTTTTGGCTATCCGCAGCAGCATCCACCTCAACCTCATTGGTTATCGGGGCTGTTCGGCCAGACAGCTTGAGGAACTTCAACAACCTCATTGGTTACGATACTGCCACTGAGCAAAGGTATTTCATGGTGCCATTTCTTTCCTATTTTGAGTATAAGTCGAGAAAGCTAATATAACTCTAGATTCTTTGCTGCAAGTCCAATAGTGAAGTTTAAAGGTTACCGTCAAACACACACAGTATGTTATGGTAACTCCCCAACCCTTCACTCACCTGATTTGTGAACCTCTGAGCAAGACAGCGAGGGACACACACACACACAGCGTTGATGTAAGCATAAGCTAAGTATGAGAAGGTGTAGAGTCTGATCCAGTAGAATATGGAGGTGATTAGGACAGAGACATTGGTGACCAGCATCAGGCAGAGAAAAGGGGAGAAGTAACCCAGGAGAGTGTCTCGAATCCTTCGTGTCTGCTGGCAAGAAAGTGTAATGAATACTAATATATTAATTAATATATATATATTAATATAATAAAATTGATGAAGTACAGTATATCTGACATACAATTATGGTAAGAGAGGTAGGTTACTTATGATTAATTAAGTGCCTGATATTTCCTCTTTCCTTACTCTATGGCATCCCTTCACCCTTTTGTTTGATTGGTCAAGTATAAATTTTTGTGCTCTTAAGGTTGACTTACAGTGCCTTATATTTATATTCAGAATGTAGTTAAATTCCACATATTACTCAGATTATATTTTGTTTATTTTTACCTTCCTCAGGCTTTTCTCTAGATGTAATAGTTGTGACATCACTGTGGTCTCATCAGCTAAGTCCTGGAGATTGATCTGGAGTGAAGCAGGAAGCTGAGGCGTGGAGGAGTGAATGGATGTTGATGTGTGATGCAAGGTTGAGGCAGAATACAGAGATGTGCCACCAGGTGAGTGGGAGGCAGAAATGGTGGGAGGCAGTGACAAGGTATTTGAGTATAGGCAAGGGTGTGAGAGACAAGTGAGCACCTGTTCCACACATTGAGATATATATATCACCAGCAGGTTCAAGACTGAGTGTAGAAGCAGGAATGCAATCATGGCTATCAATAAGTTGATATAAATAGTTACAATTGAGGAGATGCTGAGTAGCAGGTCAGGGAGGAGGTTGTCAAAGATGCAGTGCAACATTGCTGGAAACATTAAACATGGGATTGTAAAAAACAGCCACTTGTCAGTGCTCACCTTGTCCTTCATTGCACTAAGACACTGGCCATCTTTGGAAAATAACATACCCAGATCTTAAGCCACTGAGACCAGGTGTGCTCCTCTCACAGTCAGCGATAAGTTAGATAAATGCATAATCAGATGGGAAGCACAAATAGCCAGAATACTAATTTCTTTGTTGTTTATAACAGTAATAGAAATCATTGTAATTGCTGCAGACATCTGCACTACTGACAAGGCCACACTGATTAATTTGAAGGTAGTGGCCCATAGACAAAGGGCCACACTGAACTTTGCCCGTTCTGCAGGAGCCCTGGGCCAGGTGTAGACGTGCGAACCAAACACCTGTAGAGCCCAAAACATAGAACGAAGTTGAGAGAGTGGTCCCCATACATGTGGGGGCTCTTTCATGTCTGTCACATTACATTTCATTTTAAATAACATTGGTGCAATAGTTATTCAAACAATATCAGGATAATGCCTTCGGATTGTTGGATTGATTCTGGTGATAGATACTGTATCTCAATACTTAGATGGATGTCACTAGGATATTACATACGAAGTTTCTTATGATGAAAAATCAGTACAACAATAGTCTTCTAGTATAAGAATTAACAGATGTTGGTGACCTGATTCTTTTTCCAGCTTCAACACACAAATCGTCAATAATTTAGGAACTTGTAAACTATGTAGAGTAGCCTGTTAACTATCATTATAATACACTTTAAATGTGATATAGTGAGACTATCCTTTTCTCATCTAGATCAAGTATTTTACTGTCTGGATTCCAGAAGCTGCTGATGGCAACTACTTCTATAGTACTGAGGCAATTTTATCAAGTTTGCACCCATTGTGTGTAACAACTCATGTACAGTACAGTCAAAAGCAAAGGTATACACTTCCTACTTTCAGTACATTATAGTATAAAAGTGGGACATCACTTCCCATATTTGTTCTATCACTAAATCTTACTTTTGTTTGTAACATCACTTTTCAACATAACCACCATTTTTCTTCAACTCTGTCAGGGCTACAATTTAATACTTTTGAGGAATGTCTGGCATTTTTAGCTCCTAGCTGTACATAATCATTATATGATCAATGGACATAAACATTCTAGTCCTCAGCTGGAAGCATCGCTAAAAATTGGGGTTATTCAAATATACCATCAGGAGGAGTGACGTGTGTTTGGGTTTGTGGCCATGGTAACTGGTAGAGAGCAGGTCATCAAGGAGAGGTACAGTTGCCTCCACTAGTAACAAGCAGTGTCCAGTGGGTTTAGCAAATGTGACACCAATGTGTTTGTTTACTCATGGTATTGTAAATGAATGGCCATAACTCACTCCTGCTACAGTATCCACTTTAAGGATGCTATATAAACAAACACAGTGGTGCCATATTTCACCAAACCCATCGGATACTGCATTAGTTACTAATGAGGCAGCTGTACCTGTACAGTACAGTCCAATTTCGCTATAAAAAGAAATGCATAACAGACTAATATTTTAGTCAAGCCTGTTTAACCCAACTCATTAGAAGATGAGCTATTATTGTACAAAGAATAATACTTTTAATTTTATACTTTATTACAAAGTATGAATGAAACTTTACAAAATGTAAAAATGTTATATAAAATTAAAAATGAGAATGAAATGACCGAGTCTTATTAATTTTTACAATATAAAAGCTGCTACGTCAATACTGATTCTAGTCCTAATGAGGTTACAGGTGAGGGTGGAAAAGCTTCAATCTCAAAACCACTTGGACGAGATGTGAGAGCAACACCAACCTGTACCCGTCATTAATGTCAGTAATTCTACCAAAACAACATGAAAATGTCACTTGGCCACAAGAAAATAATGCATTTCTTATTAAGTAATCTATTTGCAACATAGTTTAAATACTGTATAAATAGCTTTGCACAAGTGAAAATTTTGTAATCATTATACATTCTCTCAAAGCCTATCTTTAATGTAGAAGCCACGGGCATTATCTATCACAGCAGCTCCCTCTCATCCGCGGTCACATGTAAACAACACATTTGACGCCAATTTTTTTTATTACGTTTTGTAAGAATATGCCTGCAGTACAGAGTTGACGGGCAGTTAGAGGGTTAAACTTGATTATTTTCAAATAAAATAAATATAACTGAAGAGTAAGGAAGAATACTGCACTGGGTCAGGAAGACCTTGAATTGCGAGGAGGGATAGCAAACACAAAGGAAATAGAAGGGACAGTTGAAGAATTCAAAAGAAGTGGCTTAGGTCAGAAGGTGCACCAAACCCTTTAAGTACCGCCCGCATCACTCCACGCAATACAAGGAAATCAAATACAGTATAAGAAAGGCAGTACAAAATACAGTATATTAATTTATAAAAAAATATCATTAGAGTACTTTATTACTTTTATTTACTATGCTGTGTATTATATATGACTGCTATATGATGAATAATGTCTGGATGAGATATTAAAATCTATCTCTTATGAACAATTGTGGTAACTGTTGGCTTGATCTTTGACCACTATATCTTTACGCTATATAAGAACTAGATGTGTGGCAAATTTTTTTAAAGAATGCCCAAGTACTGTACAGTAATATTCAAAGTTGATATGGTTCAGCTGCATTAGGTATGGGCTTGTGATATTGCTGGTGTATTAGAAAATACAAACTCCTATAAATCATGCCACTAATCACCAACCCTATACTAATTGAATCAGTTTCATTGCATACAGTAGTTTGGAGGTATTAGTAGCTCCTTATCTCATGAAAACTCCCATTAAGGACTGGCCATGGCAGAAAAACAATAACTTTTCCACCTCATTTGGCATTGTTTTACTGGAGGATTGACAGAAATGATAGAAAGAGAAGAGGTACTAGTGATAGTTCAAACACATATCACTTATACTAAGCACACGTAAATCTTTGACAAAATATAACCTCAGCATTAATCATCAAAAGCATATTTTTGTATTTTGTACATGCATAGTACAGATACATTGCATGAGTGATTTAGGTAGAGAAGAGCATAGCTGCATACTATTTGTCTGACATTCACCAAAGAAATAGATGATCTGAACTTATGTCAGCATCACAATACAGGATTGTCCTCCACGAATATATGTAAATTAATTCTTTTAAAATGCCATGGATGAGGTATTTTTCAAATAAAGGGTGGGGTGATGGGAAGAAATGAACATGGAATCAATATTTGGGATTTATGGTTCAGTATGTGGTCACTTCAAACAACAGGATATGTAGTGTAATCGGCTATACTGTTCTCAAGATATCAATATTATTGTACTGCAATGCTGGCAGCAGGAGCCACATGGGACTAAATTACCTTGGAAAATACACTAACACTAAATTTAATGGAAAAGACACAATATTACAATATAGTAATCAAATGGTCAACAACTTCCTCACCAACACAACTGCTCTTCAAATTTTAAGCTAGTGGCCAAGTGTCAACAGAAAGAATATAAAACATTATTATATAAAAAGTACATTAAAGTATAATAATTGGATTACTTCCTAGTACTGACAGGTTTTTCAAGGGTATCCAGTGGTAGCAATGTCAAGGATTCTTGCATCTACTGTACTTTTTAAAAATGTACACACATTGTTTGTAAAATACTTCTAAATATGTGCAATTATTCAGTGATTAAAGTATGTGGTAATGATGTACCGTATTCACTAATCTCATAAATGTACATAAATTGTAGGATGTACAAACTCAATAACAAGAATATATCCTACTGTCCTAGAAAGTAAAAGGCAATATTCTGAAGAAAAACAATTATTTGACAAGGAATTATAATCATGTTAATTATATTCTATGTAATATTTAACAAAGTACAGTACAGTAATGTACCCGGTATTTCAGGTGTAATAGTCTAGTAGTCTCTCATAGGTGGATACTGAAAATAATGCCTCTTTACCTATCATTGATCTTGTGATTTCATTAGTAACCTGCATTAATCACTGAATGATCGTACATATTACTGTCCTTAGGTATCTATATGGCAATACAAAGATTAACAGCTGAATAACCACTAACCAGTAAACAAGACCAATACAGTGCTACACTTATATTACTCAAACTTATAATGACTGTTTTTTTTATCTTAAAAAAAAAAAAAAAAAAAAAAAAAAAAAAAAAAAAAAAAAAATGCAATAATCCATACACTTCATTTTGAGACTCACAACTCTATATATTCCAGACATGATAACAACAGGTGTGTTCAAAGATTGTAAACAGCTGATAAAAAGAGGCGAGATGGAGCACGAGAGGAGTACTGGCTCCTATTGATATGATTTGGTAAACATATACCGACAATCCATTAGGTGGCTGAGCATATGAATAGAGGCTTTGTGGCATATCCCTGATGCTAAATGTATAATCACTGAATAAAACTAAGGTTATTCATGAGGAAGTGAAGAAAGTGGAAAGTTATTCACGATGATCTGGGCCGGCCTTGGGATGGCCGATGTGTGTTGTTATGTAAGGCTGTATGTAGCATAGTACATATCAATATGTGACATGTGGGGATATAAGGCGGGGAGCAAATGGCTCACCACCAGAAAATTGCAGCCGTTTCTTGTGAACTTGTGTATTTTTGGGCCTGACCGAGGGTAATCAGTGCTGGGAGTCCATTGGTATTTCGTGAGTAGAAGTGTGTGATTTTCCTCATAGAGTAGTGCAGTGGTCCGAGACTATTTTAAGTGTTGAGTGTATCTACTTATTGTTGTATGTGGTGAGTCGACAAGGACGTATTGAGAGTATGTGTATTCTGATTTGCTGAGTTCAGTGAGTTGAGAACCAGCTTGAGAATAGAAATTATTTTAGGATTTTGGGAGTAATTTTAGTACTCCTCCATTCATAGGAAACGGGTGTTGTTTTGCCGAGGATTCTATTTAGTCTTTGCTAGGCCGTATTAGTGCATAAGACCTAGGGAAATGAATAGTTTACCTTGAGGTAAGATAGGAATTTTCAGAAACTAGGTTAAATAAATAAATGTTAAGTTTTTAACAGGTGTTTTTATTTCTGGTACTCATCCCTTGAACCTTCTCCTCTGGAGAGTTCTATTGTGTCCTCTCTGCTTATGGGAAGTAATTCCTGTAGGTGTACCAGCAGATTCTATCTATCTATAGCTCTGGGGGGAACTCCCACCAAGGGGGTGGCCATGGCAGAAGTATCTCCAGTTTTCCCTGTTCCATCACTCCCTCCTTACTTGGTCAAGCCCTCCTCTGCCCCTCACGTTTCTCTCCTTTACATACTCTTCAACTCTGTTCTGCCATCTAACGGGTGGTCTGCCTCTCACACCAGGTCCTACAACTTCACTTCCATACACCTTCTTTACAAATTCCTCGCCTTGCATTCTCTCCACATGTCCATACCATCTCAATGTATTACGTTTCACTCTCTCAACCACTCCACACTCAATACCAATTGCCTTCTCACTCATACCACATCTCTCATACACACTCTCATTATTCTCTCCATCCCACCTAGAAACTCCACATGCTCCTCTCAAGTAACTCATTTCCATTGCACCTATTCTAGACTGATGAGCCCTACTCCATGTCCATGTCTCTGATGGATTTGTCAGTGTAGGCAGGATTATACTATTTTGTAGTCCCCTTTTCACTTCCTTTCTAAATCCCGGAATACATTCAGACCTACACAGAACTTTCTTATTGAGACGAGCTTGGAGGTGTGCAATTACTAACTGAATGACACAAAACATGGACTTCAGCCCAAGTAAGTGACACATAAGTGAACATAGCGAACACTCCATACATATACACACACACACCAGCTGACTGAGTGCGGCACGACATATCTGGTGGCAATAGTGGTATTAGATTGAAAATTAGATTAATTATTATGCGTTTCACAAGCCATGTTACAGCCGTTGGCTGCGTAAGCACGAAGGCCTCAGATAGCTGACTCAAACCCTCCCACCCCCTGCCTCTGGCAATAGCGAAAGACTTTTACAGTACCCTGACTCCGTAAGGGAAGAACAGTACTCCCTCATTATCGACGGGGGTTACGTTCTTAAGATAGCCGTCAATAATAAAACCATCAATACCGCATTATGGTATGTTAAATAAATGTACAGTGCTTCCCCCAAGTAGGGGTCCTTAACTAGACGATTTCCAAGAAGAGTGGAAGTGATTTTAAGAGAAAAACCAAAATTAATGCATACAAACTATGGAATGTGTGTGCATGAATAAAAATTCAATGAGTTTTGGTGATAAAATGTCATTAACTTGCCACCCCACTATCACCCTCATGCTCGGTTGATACACTCGCGATAAGCCAACCCCTTTAAAATGAAAAACTGTCACCCTTCCGCTCCCTCGTTACACTCGTGATAAGCCTAACCCCTTAACTTCTCAAAACGGGCATTTTTCATATTTTTAACACATATCCTGGTACATACATTTGATATGGTGAAAACTGCAAGTGATTGTAAGAGAAAGTGACAAGGAATAATGAATATAAAGTAAGGAAATGTGTTTGTATGAGTAGAAACTTATGGATTATTGGTGATAACTGAACTTGTCAACCACTACTTGTCAGTCACTACACTCGTGCTTTTAGGCCTACCCTTTTAGAATAAACAACCATTCAAAACATTAATTTTCCGTACTTTTGACTCAAGTTTAGAATAATTTTTAGTCACAAAAGAGTACTGTAGAGTAAATCCGTCGATAAAGAGGGAGCACTGTATTGCCTCCTGTGATGTGAGCAGTACTTTAAGGGTTTTGGCATCCCTTCAGCCCCAGCCAATCCTTTTCAGTTCTTCAACTATCTGTTGGAACTACCCCCGGAAGTTATTACAGCAACAGACGACAAACCAGAACATTGTAAACACAAGTGAAATAAAAGGGAATTAGAGATAAACAAAGGAGAAAGGCAATAAGTATGGAGAAGTAGTGAATGAACAAGGAAGAGGAGAGATGGGACACGAGAGGAGTATTAAGTCCTTATCGATGAGCTTGGTAAACAATAATAGCCCTTATCGATGAGTTTGGTAAACAATAACACAAAATCCATTAGGAGACCACGCATATGAATGGAGGCCTTGTAGCATACCCTAGTTCTAAAATATATACCTTTGTATAAACCTAAGGTTAGTCACGAAGTAGTGAATGACGAGTGAAGAAAGTGAAGAGTTATTCACGGAGAACAGTGCCAGGTGACGCCTCAGAATTTACCTAAGTTACCTTTTCGAGTCAAGAGACAAGTGCCTTAATTATACACATTTTGTTAATAAAACATATTGTGACAATTAGCGGAAGGTCTAAAACTATCTTTGCCAGAATCTGAACCAAATCCAACATTTAATATTCCAAAAAAACAATGTACCACGACCTGTGAATGCATATTCGATCGGATTGGGAATTATACTGTTATATCTTTATCACATTGTGCAACATAAGCTTGTTCCATTAGTTGGGAACAGACAGTTCTCACAGTATGTGCTATCGCAGCACTTATATTTTGTGGAATTATGTTAATCTATGAGGAATTTGTATAGAATGATCGGACACCTGAAGAAAGAAATTACTGTTGAATGCGGTTTTCCACCCCCACCCCCTTCAGAGCTAGGAAGTTTTGCCTTGGTGGTGACTGTTGTCATGAAAATACAGACCTAAGTACCATTACCTACATATAATACTCATTGTGTATGAGCAGAAGTGACTTGTAAATTGACTATTCAGGCTATTTGTCCAATGTTTCATCACTTTCTTTATATCTTTCGGAATACGTGATACCATGCCTAATCCTGACTAATCTAGTATAGATCAAAGTGATCCGTGTAACTCACTAGCTCAGAGCATTTGTGAAAACTTTTTAAATAACTACAGTACAGTAGGTTCGCATATTGCACGCCTATTTGGCCGACAGAGGGGCTCACTTATAGGGAAAACGCTTTGTCTGAATACATGTTTATATGATTTTATGTGTCTAGAATGAGGAAGATAGAAGAGATAGATCCAGTAGATCCAAGAGATTATATTATAACTATAGTGGAACATGAAGCTGATCCAGTAAGTGAGGAAGTGATTGAATGGAATATTGAAGTATTAAAAGAATTCCAGAATGCCCATAGAGGTTATAAACTTATAAAGGATGAATTACAGAGTGGTAGGACTCCTACCGAAATAGAGCAGAAGTTGAAAGAGCTACGAATTAATGTGAGAATGTCAATAGAGAATTTAGAGGTAGAAGATGATGCACTCTATATGAAACAGACAGATCCTTATCGGGAAGAAATAAGAGTGGTAGTGTTACCCCCCCGAGTATGTTCCTAAGGCGTTACATTTGGTTCATCTGTCGCCATGCGCATGGCACGGAGGTGTCAAAGTTACGCTGAACTGGGCTACGAAGTTTGCCATCTGGCCTGGAATGAAAGGGGACGTAGAAAAATTCTGTAAGGAATGCCTGGTGTGTTGTCGTTTTAAGAATGTTGGGAAATTCTACCCTGCACCTTTACGGCACTATCCTGATGTAGCGTTCCCTTTTCAGAGGATTCATATGGATATTGTCGGGCCTTTAGGAAGTTCAGAAAGTGGAAATAAGTATTTGCTTACTGTGATAGATGGATTAACCAGATTTTTAATAGCAGTACCTTTAAAGAGCAAAGAGGCTCAAGAGGTAGCTAGAGCATTTTACACTCATGTAGTGTGTGCCCAAGGAATTCCTGGAGTGGTAGTTACAGATCAAGGGTGAGAATTTGTTAATAAAATATTTCAGTGAGTAGCAGAGAGACTACAGAAGGTGACAGCGTATAGACCCTGTGCAAATGGAATGGTCGAACGGGTAAATGGAACTGTAGTAAACATATTGAGAACAATGGTAGTGAATAATCTGAGTATATGGGACGAGATGTTACCCACGGCGGTGTATGCGTATAATACAGCATATCATAGTGATAAGAGATACTCCGTTTTTCCTATTATATTTCAGAGACCCAGTGATGCCACAAGGTATTTTGGAACAAGAAAGTAGGGCCTGGTAAAATGTTGATGATTATAAGGAGGAGATATCAGTATTTGTGAATAAAATATATGGTCGTTGTGCTTTGTATATAGAAGAAGGTAGAGACGAAATGGAGAAATACCATAAAAAAGCCCATGATTAAGCCTCTAAAGGAAGGTGATAGAGTCTATGTAAAGTACATACCCAAGCAAGGGATGAAGAAGAAATTGCAACCTTTGTATGATGGGCCATATAGAGTCCTACGGAAGATAAGTGATGTAGTTGTAAAAGTAAGGAAAATTAGGAGTAGTAAAGAAGTAACGGTACATACAGATAAGGTTAGGCTAATTCCAGAAGCAAGTCTCACAAATAAGGAAGATACTGAAATTAGGAGAGCTTATCCAGTAAGGAAGTATAGAGAAGAAGCTGAAGAGCCTTGGGGAATGCTTGCATATGATGAGGATAATGAAGATAACATGATAGGTAACAATGACAATGAACAACCGGATGAAGAAGACGAGGTAGAAATAGTATCACCTACTAGGTACAACTTTCGTTCTAGGGGAAGGGTACCTGAGATGCCTTGCGTAATTCCTAAACCTATTGAATATTTAAAAGAATAGTAAAGTATTGCTTTATCCACAGATTAGTTGCGTCATCGGAGTCTCCGGTATGCTACCGACACAAGAATCCCCTATTCGCTCTGGACTCAGTTTCACTCCGACGAGCAAAATATTACTATCTGGTCGTCAATATGTTATTCCCTTCCAATTAAATAGCAAGGATGTAATGGCCCCTCTAATTCATATGAAGAACATGAGTGCAGACATGCGTTGGAATGTGGTCCACATGAACACTTCGTATCAAGTAGTATCCAGTCTAAAGGAAACCTTAGAGATGTTTCATGGAGAGCTAGACAAAATATTCCGTCATATGAATGATTTTTTGTATTACATAGTAAATAGTAGTCCCCAATATCACCACTCTTAGAGTTGAAAGAGGAGCTTTTAATTTCCTCGGATCCCTATCTAATATGTTATTTGGTACAGCCACCCAGGAGCAGATTGATGTTGTGCATGATAGATTGTTTTCCCTAGAAGCTATGTTGGAACGGGAAAGACAAATGTTGAATGTTCATAGTAGCACATTAAATATGACTATAAGGGAAATGCGTTCAATGCATTCTGCTATCGATAAATTACAAAATGCTACTGATTTGTCTTTTGCTATTATTAGAGAATTTTCCCTCGGGACATTGCGAATTGAAGGAGAAAAGAGAATGCTTGAGGCCTTACTGAAGTTGGAGCTAGCTTTAGTAGATTTAACAAACGATATGACAAATATTAAACTAGGGTTATTAGCCCTATTACAAACTAGAATAACTCCTGCAATTGTGCCGGATGAAGTACTGTTACAAGTCTTGTAAGAAGCAGCATTGAGGCCTCCAGGATTACTCTTTCCAGCTTTGCCTGAATATTTAACATTGTATCGTGATTTAACGAAGGTAGTGGCCAGACCTGCAGCATTCCTAGGAGTCACACAATTCTACTTTATTATACCATTGAAGGGTAATCCAGCAGACACTTTTGATGTCTTCCGGATTGACGCTCTCCCCTATGTAGCCCGAAATGAACAGTTTTTCATTCAGCATAAGCCTTCAAATAGATATATAGCCCTCAGCGAAGACAGAAATAAATACTTCTTGGTTGATGAATTTGAGCATTGTCAAAGTTACAATAGATTGTTAGTATGTCCCCCTCAAGGTCTTGTGTACAGTACAGAGACAGATACATGTGCTTCAGCTATGTTTTTACAGAAACCCATCGCTGCTTCCTTATGTGATACCTATGTAATAAAGAAGTTCCCTCCACTATTCATTAAAGGTGAAGGACATTGGATATTTTCCACTAGTCACCCTATTAAACTGACATTGAATTGCCCGGTCAACCCTATAACCAAGCTCACGCAAACAGTAAATGGCACTGGAATATTACAATTAAGCAAGGGATGTTCAGCCCACAGTAGTTCCCTTACTTTACCTGCCCATGATACTGTAGACAGAGGATCTCCCTTGACCATCTCTCAGACATCCCTTCCCCTGTCCTTATCTCTTACACCTGAAGAGGAACGCTGGAAAATGGCGAATATCACTAACATGTCCTCCTTCAACAGTGACCACCGACCCTTCCTACTACAATACCTGATGTCTACCTTACAGCCTATTCAGCCCATGTCAGTCTCCCATACAAGGTCATCTACCCTCTGGATGTGGGTCCTCCCTGGCATGGGGGTACTACTGACTGTCCTGGCACTGGGAATTGCTTGTCTTGTTCTCAGGGCATACATTCGTCGACGCATGGAGCAGGAGGCATGGCAGCTGGTCACCGTCCCAAGGCAAACCTCATTGAGACCTCAGGGACGAGGTCTTCCGGAGAGGGGAGGACTGTTGAGACTACCCCCAGAAGTTACTACAGCAACTGACGACGAACCAGAACATTGAAAAGCGATTGGAATAAAAGGAAGTTAGAGATAAACGGAGGAGAAAGGCAATAAACACGGAGAAGTAGTGAACGAAGTAGGGAAGAGGAGAAATGGGACACGAGAGGAGTATTAGTTCTTATCGATGTGTTTTGTAAACAGTAACACAAAATCCATTAGGAGACCACATGTATGAATGTAGCCCTTGTAGTGTACTCTAGTTCTAAAATGTATAACTTGTGTATAAGCCTAAGGTTATTCACGAGGTAGTGAATGACGAGTGAAGAAAGTGAAGAGTTATTCACGGAGAACAGTGTTAGTCTCAAGAAGGACGGTTGTGTGTGTTATATGTAAGTTTGTATGTAGCCTAGTACATGACAATATGTGACCTAAAGGAATATAAGGCGGGGAGCGAGCCGACAGCAGCAGAAGGTTTCGTTGTGTGAGCTTGTTACTTTTTGGGCCAGACCGAAGGAAGCCAACAATGAGCATCTATTGGTACATCGTGAGTAGAATACTGTGATTTATCCACATGGAATAGTGTATTGGTCTGAGCCTATATTTTTGAAGTGTTAAGTTGTAAGATTATACATGTATTCTTGATTTTATGTGTATGTGCAGATTGCTGAGTTCAGTGAATTAAGAACCAGCTTGTGAATAGGAATTATTAAGGAAACCGTATTAATATTATACGCATTTGTGTTTGTTAACCTCAGCGAGTTTGAGAAGTTGTTCGCAAATAGAATTGGTTATAGGAAGTGTGGATATTATAGTACTACCTCAGTTAAGAAAACGAGAGTTGCTTTTGCTGAGGATTCTATTCATTCTTCACTAGGCTGTGTCAGTGCATAAGACCTGGAGAAGTGAATAGATTACCTTGTAGCAAGATAGACATTTGCAGGAATAGGCCACATAAATATTCTGTTAAGTTTTTTAACAGGTGTTTTTATTTCCATTACTCATCACTGGTACCTTCTCCTCTGGAGAGTTTCTATTGTGCCTTCTGTGTTTATGGGAAGTCCTTCCCGTAACCGTAGTGAGACATAACAATTGTGTGGTGTGTGTGATTTTGTCTGGGGGGAGCGGCTGGTTGTAGGCTTGTAGTATGGGTTTGGGGGACAAGGGGAGCGGCTAGTCACCGTTAGTGTCACGCGGAAACCGGATTTAGACGCTCTTCAGGGAACGTCTGTGGATTTGGGCTACTCTTGGCCACAAAAACGTCTTCTGTGGAAATTATCACGCATAAGATAATAAAAGGTGCTGATTTGGGGTTCGTTGCACATAAGGTGAATCGCTAACTGAGAAAGCGCTTAATAGGCTAACCTACTCTACGTACGTCTGACAGACATTTGCTATTTTGCTGGTGGCGGGACTTCATCCCCAAACCACCCAGAAATATTTTGCGGGCCATCCCCAAGGTCATGGTTATCAGAGATTGGGGATAATACACTTGTTGGAAAATGGATAGATAATGGCCAATGTGAAGCAGCGAGAACACAAGTTTAGACCCTGCTGTAACGCACATAATGGTAGTGCTGACCAGCGTTGGATATGACGATTGGGAAAATTTCAAGAAGGAATTCCTTGCAATCTATCCAGGGGACAAATCTTTGACTGGTTGAATCAGTGAAGTGAGACAAGCAAAGAGAAGAAATGGGATCTGATATGTTTTTATATTAGACTAAATGACATGCTAGACAAGATTATTCAAATTGATAAGAAACATGAAGAGGCCAATGCCCGTGTTTTACGTCATGAGTTCACTTTCCAATGACCCGATAAAATCAAATCAAGGAGATCCAGTAAAACTGTTCCTTACAAGTGTGGAATATGTGGCGACCCATCTGAAATGTGGATTGTCGGACGAGGATGTTAAAAGGGAAACCAGGCAGGTAAATATCAACATAGGACAGCAGGCACCCCAAACTAACAGACACGGATGTCCTCTGAGTCGTCCCCACACTAGGGGCCACAAAATTAAGTATCAAATTTGTTAATCATCATAGATAACCTGTTCATATCATGTGTTAAATAAGGAAGGGATCTTAGTAACTATAAATATATCTTATCTATTTTTATCATTTATACTAGTTGCATATAAATTCATTTGACTGTCAATCTTTTATATATATATATATAAAATTCACAGTCACCTGAATATATATGTGGAAACACTGGAACCTTCCAACCATGTATTAAAATGGCATTAAAATTCATCATGTCTTACTAGTGCTTCCCCAAAATCCGTTGCTTGAGACCCAACAAACACATCATATTTCTCCAGGATCTCATCTTTACTGAGAACTTGGTCACCATTATTGTCAGCTTCATATATCAAGTGTTTAGATTCAGCTTCTGCATGGTTGTAGTCTGCAGGGATGATCCAAGATTTAACCTGCAATGTACCATTAAAAAGTGAGTGAAGACTTTCAACATTTTCAGGCTATTATCTGTAAAACACCTACATCATTATTTCCAAAGCTTAAACCTAGACAGTGTGTTTAATTAATGCCAGACATTTTTTTTTTAAATAACAGCTTATATATTAGACAATGTGCATGCATCAATGCCAGACAATTATTTATTGTGCAAAGATTAATGATACAGAAACATTTCTGAAACTAGTACAAAATAACATGTGAAAGTACAGGCTGCTGAAGAAAATCACGTAAACACAACAAGTGTGAGGTCTGGGTACCATCGGGTAATGATAGAGAAATCTCATAAAACATTCAATAATGACATACCAGTACATCTAAATCATGACACTGAACTGGTTCATATTAAATAATGTCTCTGTTCTTTCAGTAGTATTTAAAATTATTTTTCGCCACCCAACACTCTACCAACAAACTGCTACCGCTCCTCACATCCTCTCACTACAGTAGATGCAAGACAATCAATTTTTAGCACAACTATAAGCCAAATCATTGTAGATCTTACAATACATACATGACATCTCATACTATGCAATATTACCAGACCTACAACTTATTTTTATTAAAATTGTCATCTCTATAGAATTTTCTGCAAATTTACTAGGCACGTTGTACTTAACCCTTGAGCAAGTTATAGGTACCAAATTTATATAAATACTGTCTTAATGTAATGATGTACACCTCGGTCTCGTATAGAACGTCCAATAGGTCGATAGAAGACGTCGTTCTATGTGAAATTGTTCTATGTGATACACGTAACCTATGGGGAAAATCACATTTGGTCGATCAATCACCAAAATTGTCCCTGAAATTAACATAAAATACTTTTCAAGGTTTTTCTTGCCCTGTACAGGGATGTATGTAAAATGCATATTACAATTCGTATTAAGGTTTTGGCAGGTGACTCATGTGACTGAGACGAGTCGGCGGCATCCGTGGCGGTGGAGGTGGTAGGGAGGAGATAGTGCGTGATCATCATTTGTTTTCTTTTATTAACCATACGCTGGTGTTTCCTTCTCCTTTCTCTTTCCGAGAAATAACTTCCTTGTTTATATCGAAGGAAATGGCCTTCCATTTTGTAAATGCACCACCTGGCATGACTGAGTGTTGAAGCTGGTGGGTAACTCGTAATCACTAAAAACGAGCGAGTCAAACACAAAATTTCCCTAACTTCAACTTTAGAATTTCCCTTTATGCCTCAATAATTTCCTGTTTACTCTTGAACATTGACGGTCTTTTTGGTATTTCTTCTGGTAAGACTTTCCCTGTTTACTTTTGAACAATCTTTATATAATTTCCCTGTGTGGATTTCAAAATTCCCTAAAACAGAGAAATTTCCTTGCACCTGGCAACACTGGGTAGTGGGAAAGAGCGGGAGGCATGGCAAGAACACATTCACCCACACTGTACAGACGCCAGTGATATCATTTTCTGACAAGTTCATTATGATTTCGCTCGTTTTGTATAAGAACTCCTCGGATTTGCTTCACTTATTTTCGCCACCCGTTCTATATGGATGCAATCGTTTTGTAAAATAATTTTAAGCTAATATTTTGGTCGCTCGTTCTATACGAGAATCGTTCTATGTGAACACGTTCTATATGAGACCGAGGTGTAGTTAATTATCTAAAACATTATCCTCACCAATAGCTCCCTCCCTCCTTACCATCCCTCTTCTATTGCATGGACAGTCACTGGGTATCGGTATCCAATCCCTCCCTCCCCCCCAAAAAAGCTACCAATTATAAAAAAGAAAGCTACATTGACATTAGCATCCTCTGCAGTGGATAATAAAGAAAGAACTATGGTAGCATTCTGTACAGTGTCGTTCTCTCATGTAAACCCACCAAAATACACCTCGGTCTCGTATAGAACGTCCAATAGGTCGATAGAAGACGTCGTTTTATGTGAAATCGTTCTATGTGATACACGTAACCTATGGGGAAAACGACAATTGGTCGATCAGTCACCAAAATTGTCCCCGAAATTAACATAAAATACTTTTCAAGGTTTTTCTTGCCTTAATCCTACAGGGATGTATGTAAAATGCATTTTACAATTCGTATTAAGGTTTTGGCAGGCGAATCATGTGACTGAGACCATGAGACGAGTCGGCGGCATCCGTGGTGGTGGAGGTGGTAAGGGGGGAGATAGCACGTGATGGTGGTGGAGGTGGTAGGGGGGGAGATAGCGCGTGATCATCGTTTGTTTTCTTTTATTAACCATACGCTGGTGTTTCCTTCTCCTTTCTCTTTCCGAGAAATAACTTCTTTATATGTAAGGATATGGCCTTCCGTTTTGTAAATGCACCACCTGGCATGACTGAGCGTTGAAGCTGGTAGTTAACTCGTAATCACTAAAAACGAGCGAGTCAAACACAAAATTTCCCTAACTTCAACTTTAGAATGTCCCTTTATGCCTCAATAATTCCCTGTTTACTCTTGAACATTGACGGTCTTTTTGGTATTTGTTCTGGTAAGACTTTCCCTGTTTACTTTTGAACAATCTTTATATAATTTCCCTGTGTGGATTTCAAAATTCCCTAAAACAGAGAAATTTCCTTGCTCCTGGCAACACTGGGTAGGGGGGAAAGAGCGGGAGAAGTGGTGGCAACACATTCACTCACACTGTGCAGACGCCAGTGATATAATTTCCTGGCACGTTCATTATGATTTCGCTCGTTTTGTATAAGAACTCCTCGGATTTGCTTCACTTATTTTCGCCACCCGTTCTATATGGATGCAATCGTTTTATAAAATAATTTTAAGCTAATATTTTGGTCGCTCGTTCTATACGAGAATCGTTCTATGTGAACACGTTCTATATGAGACCGAGGTGTATATACATTCCATAAGTTGATGTTTTGCAATTTGATCATGGTACATTCATCATGTTGTCTTGGTAAGGTTTGCAAACACCTCAAGGACTCGAAACCACTTTTCTGGGTCATAGGCACTGTACAATACACAAATGGTGGAACTCTGCTTCTACCCATCCACAAATATAGTTTTTTTTAACTCATTTTCTAATTAAGCTTCCATTTTACTAACATCACCAACCTTTTCCTATCATGATAAGATTTCAGATCAAATAAATTGGTTAAGTGGTAGCAGAGTGAACAACGTGATGGACTATGACATTGAATCTCAAGGTTCCAGGATTGAGTCAACGCCAAACATCTGGAGTTTATTGAGGTGATCCGACGGTTCTCGCTATTCTTCAAGTATTCTTGCTACACTGACACATTCGAAAATACTCCCATATCATCACCAACTTATAGTATGAAATATGGCCAACCATATTCCAAAAAACTTTAAGTGATGATATGATTGCTCTCTCCTGATAGTGAAGTGTATGAACAAGGTGTCGTCATCTAGTGAGGCAGAAAAAAAGCAACTGACACCATGAAGCTCCACTGTCTCCATCTAGTGCGACACAAATGAAGCATGTCACACCTCATTGCTTCACTCAAAATTCTCAAGGCCTCTAAAGAGTCATAGGCTACTGACAGCCTACAGTCCCAAGTTTGAAGTAAAAAAAACAAAAAAAACATATAACCTGTTGCCAAGATATGAAACACCGTCCAACCCCGTAAGAAAAATAAGGACGTTAAATGAAATGATAACCTATATATTAAAGAATATATGTAATGCTCTCCAGTGGCGACAAAAGTACAACTGACCAAATAATATCAAAGACCTGACATATATCAGAATAGGTCACACAATCTGGCAAGTCTGAATTTGAAAATGCCTTGCAAATTTAAAAATTATAATATACAGCTACAGGATATCCTACTAGCAGTACACAGCTCTTTCTGGTTATCCCTTATATTTCCTAAGTCTCAGTAAATCCCTTTGGCCAAGGGTTGTGTATATATTATTCTTCTGCTGTGGCCATCCTATCCTATCTAGCATAAGATATTTAGAGCCATATGTAACAAATTATGATATATGTAATGGTGTTACTTTGTACAAAGGCTACAGAGACAAAGAACCCAGGTGTCATCATTCCATGACATTACTTTCATATGATTCAAAGTTAAAAGCTGTAATATAAAGACTCCTGTTTTGATGAAAATAATGTAAGGCGAAGCTAAAAAACATAATGCTCTTACTTCCTCCTGGTCCAGGTATCCATTACCATCTTTGTCTCGAAATTCCCGGAACTGTTCTCTCTCATTGCTCACCCATGATGGCTCTACTTCTCCTTCCTCTCCTCGGTACATGTCCCCTGTATATTACAGAAATACATTAAACAATGGGAATTTAAGACATACAACATATAGATACCATTACATCTAGTACATCCACAGTCCACCTACACTATGATACCAAAGTCCTCCAGGTCAGAGATCAACTTGACAAGAGAGGCACATAAACACTTGTCTCACACTCCACAAACCCACAGCACCCATTACACTACATGGCAGAACACCACAAGGATTATTGAAACATTAATCATCACACATTGCACACATTATCATACACAAAAGCAGTATTGTTATCAATCCTGCTTTGCCCATCCCAAACTGGCTTCCAGACCATATACTCAGATCTCTCACCACTCCATCCAGTCACTCAAGAACAACATTCAGTTGCTTGCACAGTCTCTTGACATCTATTCTTTGTGTCCTCTCTCCCTGTGAGGATAGAGTTCACCTGGCAAAATTGTTGTCCTTCTACACAATTCTAGAGGCTGGATGGAGACACTGAAGATGCCAAATCCAGGATAAATCACACCATTTTACACAAGTACACACAACCACAATAAACTTGCTTCTATCACCCAAGTCCAAGGAACAGTTTCATCAATAGTTAAGCTAATACTGTACTATCAATCCCAACAAGCACTTCTTGCATATCTCTTACGCTCATTTCATTTCTATCTTGTAAAATATTTTTGTTTCATCCATTTCCATTCATAGCTAACCACTTAAAAATTACACTAACTTTTACAAGAGCCACAAAATCTCATTCAGTGTGCCAAATGAACAGTAGGAAATAACAAGTAAAAATAAACATACATATTTTGTGGACATGTCAAATATAAAAATATAAATCACTAACCATAATTCAAGTCCATTTCAATTTACTGAAATATCACATAATAATCTTGTGTATACTCACCAAATAAAGAGCAAGCAAAACAGAAAGTTTAACTTCATTCTTTTTCCAAACTGAGACCCATAATTAAGTGACTGAAGATAAGGTAAAGGATTCCATATAAGTACTGCATAATTATGAAATCTGCAAGTCTTCAAGTTCACATAGGATACCTATTATTATGATGTAATAATATTAAGTTCCAGATTTTCCTTCCCACTATAACCAATAACCACACAGTACATAAGATGGCACAGGAAACACATGCAAAATTTAAAGTGTGAATTTTTCATGAGAAAAATCTTTATAAGTAATCTTTCAGCTTAGCATATACCCTGGGTTCTTGTACACCTACTGGAACCCTGGCTTCACTTTTTACTACTGTATCAAGCTGTTCAGCATTTCATCAATAATTTCTGAGTGTGCCTTCACTTTGTTCCCACCTGTATAAATTCTTACCGATATATTCATTTAAGGAGATCTTTCCATCTTTATCCTTGTCGATATCCTCCACTGTTTCAGTGACAACGATGGACCTCATATGTTCTGCTTCCTCTGGGTGAAGGAAGTCAGTAAATTCTTCAATAGTGAGAGCACCATCATCGTTTCCATCAGCCGCTTCCCATCGTCGTTCATCACGCATTACCATTTCAATGTATGTCATCCCTTCATTGTCATCATCCAAATCACCTGGCTCCATATCTGTTGACAGACATAAAAGGCAGAGCAGTTATTACTCTCTTTCCATGGCCAAGCCATCCCTTAGGAAACCCTTGGCAAATGTAAAGTCAATTTTGGAGGTGTACAATACAAAAAATCAAGAAATAATAATACTGTACTGGAAACTGACTCACTATCTATGAACCCATACACGCCTTTCTTGTATTCTAGCCAATACATTGTATCTTTATTTTCTGGGTTGATGGTCAGCCATTGCCTCTTCACGTCATCATTGATGTATCGCTTTTGGGTGTACTCAATCCAATTGTGAAGTTCCTTTTCAGTTACCAGTCCATCCTTATCAGAGTCAATCTTATCCACAATTTTGCTGAAACAGAGGATGGGGATTATTACAATAATATTAAAAAAGAATGATAGTAAAACACTGTTGCTGTTGTTGAAGTTCCTCAAGCTGTCTGGCTGAGCAGCCCCAAGCCCCTGAGCAAGGCCATGGCCTGAACTGGGCTTTCCCACAGTGCCCTCAATGAGTGAATGTAGTGTTGTTGGCGGTGTGGTTGTGTGCACTGCAGTCTTCCATAATGTGTTTAATTGAGTGGGTCACTATGTTGCATCCTGGACAGGCATCCATAATGGCTCCATCCAACTTTCTGATATGGGTGGTGGCCACATCGCAGCCTGGCCAGGTGGACTCTGTCCTCAGTATAAGTTAAGAATGACTTTGTAATGAATCAAGTTTCATGAGATTATATCAAAGTTTTATGCAAAACAGACTTTTATATAAGTTTTTACACTTGAATGAAAACATGCAGTACCATATGACCATAAAAATAATTTCCTTTGATAATCTAATGTAAATATAAAAATTACTTCAAGCCTGAGTTCATGCTAGGTTATAAAGAGAATCAGCTTTGTTCCTAGCTATTCATACCTGAGTCTATCTTTGCTCTCTTCAGGTGTGAGTTGGTCAAAGGTGCGTGCTTCATCTTCTCCTAAAAACGCTTCATGATCATAATCTGGGTTATGTTCATCATTGAGAAAATGACTTTCATCACTCAACTTTTCCTGATGAAAAAACAAAGAAATGTATGGTAAGGAGGTAATATACATTTGGTACATTAGAACGCCTTGATTCCTTTAAAGTGCAGGACTAGTTTAACGAATATAATGGTGGCATGTTGCTTGCAATAGTTTGGAGGAATTAGTTACTCCAGAATTACCAACAGTGTAATACCCCGTAATGTCATACTATATTTTCTATCTAAATCATCATGAAAAAACTGAGCCCAGCTAATCCAGCCATGTTATACTGTTACAAGCAATATTGTAGTTTCTTTACTCCCCCTAGTGAGATTGGGGTTGAAGTTGGAGAGGAACCAGATAAATAAACTTGAACCAGTTTAGCACAACTGATAATTGGGAGGTCAACTCACATCAACCCCAGCACCTCTCACGCCATTGGGAAGCATTTTATAACTACAATGAACCAGCCAGTGTTCGTTCATCTGGCCATTCTCTATCCTCTACGTACTTCGACCTCTTTCTCACTAGAGGGGTAAAAATTCTTTGCATTTACTTATGACTGTACATTCAAAATACATATTGTACTACTGTACAGTATACTCATGTATTACATCTTCATCAGTGCAGTAGGCTTCACTGACAATATGTCTAAGAACCAAATCAATATTTGTCATTGATGCATATAAAAATATACTGTGCTGGACAATGCAAATAGAAATATAAAAGAATGCTTAGTATGGTAATTTGTGTGCAAAGGATGGATATATCATGATTATCTTGTACGTGTAAAGATACAGTATAGTGTAAAGGAGTGCAAAGGAGTGAGATAGGTGTGGAAATAAAGACACAGTTTCTGATATTCTCCATTTTGATGCAATATTGACTTCAACAGGTTCGCACAACTGTTTACAACTGCATAATTATGCGCTGCAACACATAACAAAACGTAAGAAAATGTTAATTAGGTGTAATGTAATATGTACAGTATGTGGGAGATGTGAATTTAAAAAAAAAAATTTTCTCTATACTTCACATCGAAAGTTACGGCTCGACAGGCATTAAGTATTGTAACAACGATTGCATGCACAAGTAATTGGAAGTTTTGATACTTATCAGAAGAAAATCTTAAAATTCTTTTAAAAGACATCCAAGAACAACAAAAAAATTTGGCTGCAACTATACGACTATGAAAAGAAGTAAGTAACTTACATCATGTACTCTTGATTTCTTCTCTTCATCAGCAGGCTTAGCTATGACTAAAGACGCTACCAGCAACAAGGCAAGGGCGTGAGGTCTCATGGTGTCTCCCTAATCTGCAAATAAATACAGTATAGCGATTAACTACCAAGTCCAATAAGGAACGAGAAAGTTTCTGATCATCTGTCGAGTGACTGACATACTAAAGATGCCTACTTCACATAACCTAGTGTCCCTTACTTCGTATGCGATAAAAACTGACTATAATCACCATTAAAGTAACTGATTTACAAATAAAACCGATGTGTCAAGGTTATGGGCTGTGCGGAATACACACCTCTTCAGCACGTCGGCTCCCCTCAAACTGGTTGCCTGGTTTCTATTCAGCGAATGAGTGAACCAGAGCCAGACAGCACTCATATCGCCCAGCCACCGCCCACTCTCACACCGCGCATCACTCATCAGCGAGGGGAGTTATGGCAATGGGAGAGCCAGTTGCCAAATACAATATCAAATATTAATAAATCTGAAATTACTTTCTTTACTTTTCGTTTATATAGGTGTGTTTATCCCTGTTTTTGTATATCGTACTCAAGAAACCATTAGTTAATAGCATTAAAGTGTCTGGACAGCAATAGAAAATGGAGTTTGGGCACCATGGGTGGACTAGACGAACCCACAGTTGCCAGTAGTCATATAATCAATTCCTAGCCATTATTATAATTTATTTTACATTACAACTGAAAAATGGTTGAGACAATGATTATGTAGCATACCATTCTTGCGAATGACGCCATAAGCAATGTTATGGCGTAAATAATGATCTTATAACCATGCTTACAGATTATAGTAATACGCGTTGGCAGGGTTCGGCTCTATATGACGAAGAGGGGACACGTCAACCCTGCTGACGTGGAAATTGCAACGTTTACAGTAATTATTTCTTTAAAACCAGCATTTATAATTACAAACTCACTTCAATTTATACCACAATGCAACCTTTCATGAAGTACCTACCTGTTTCCGAATAAATCATGCTTATTTCGTTCATCACTGATTTTATGGTCCGTGGATGTCTGGATGACGTGTCTGATGAAATAAACATTCGAAACAAACTGCCTGCATGACATGTACAGTTGGGGAACAAAGTATCTGGACACCGTTGACGACTTCTGGTAACAATGTCAGTGATAAACACGTTAGTAATAGGCAAAATTTATTCATTACTACATAACGATAACTGATATTGGGTGACGTCGACCAACCACAGACAGTGAAATAAAAGTTATCCTTCAATTCACAAATACTTTCTCTCATTGATGTGTTTACTTTTGGGAATGTTGCCAGAAGCCGCCAACAGTGTTCAGATACATTATTCCCCAACTGTACAGTACGTACGGAATTTAAGTTGTCTCGAAATACAGAAAGCAATGCTTCGCCCCAAAGGCACAAACATGGTGTTAGCTAGCATTGTAGGTAAAGACAGCGCCGTGAAAATAGTACCCATTGCTGGGTAGGCCCAAAGAAATGAGGAATGGAAGGACAGTTGAGGATAGAAATTGGATCTGGTCCGAAAGGGCGCCAAATCCTTAAAGTAATGCCCACAACCTAGCGTGCAATACCTCCCTGCGGGATGTATGAGGACAAGAACACTCTACGAAGGTATTGTAGCACTCAGAGTTGTGTCACTGCAATAAGTATGAATAGCTTAATACACATACCCATTTTGTCCGTTGTCTTGCACAGTAACTGAACTTCATGATAATAATCTATTAGCTTTCTCATGTACAAAAATACACTGATGCCATAACAAGTCTTTTTTACAGTGCTGTACTGTCCGAGTAAGTTGTGTCGTTTGCTGTACTTAATACGTTTATCATTCTAAATTCATCAACATTACTTTTCATCTGCCATATGCCAGACCATTCAAGGAAAGGCATATTCTGTACTATACAAGCACAATATTGGCTAAATCTGGTAAATCAATAAGGCTTTCTCAGCTATATTTTTACACTGGTAATAGTACTAATTAAGTATGGATACTGTTATACTAGTGGGGGTATTTAATTTTTTTCTAGCGATATGTGGAAGTTGCGAGAGATGATAAATTTATAAATAGAAAGTGTGACAGGTAGCTTGAGGTGGAGCCTACGAGTCGTCCTGTTATAGGCTACATAGCTCTTAAAGTCAAAGTTACTGTTTTATTGGATGAGATTGTAAGCCTTATAGACAGTGTACAGGAATGTCCAAGCTTTAATATTATTATTTATCTAGTAACTTTAATGGGGTGTATAATGAGGATGTCTTAGTGCAGTGCAGGGAGCATAATTATACATTGTCTTGCCTGCTAGTGTGAGGCAAGAGTAGACAGTATTAGAGATGAAGCATTCATAATAATAGTGAACAGGAAGTAATAGTGCAAATTTAATGATAGCAGTGAATTGCAAATGGTCTAGAATTGTAGAGGTGGCACTGGCACAGGACTGGTCTTACTATGATCTCACTGGCTACTCAATATCAATTATACACATTAAAAAAATGCTTCAAATCACATTTGATTGGTCTTAATTTACAAAGAAGAATCACAGTTTCTATTTAAGTCTGACAAATGCAGTTCTGCATTGACACTTTCCCATACAAGCAGTACTATGCAGGTGCCACATCTACAATTCTAGATAATCAGCTGAAAAAAAGAAAAGATAGTAATAGAAGTGAATTTCAGAATACAGTAAGTTGTAACAGTGCAAACCCAGTGGTGATGAGTTGAGTAGTGACCGTAAAGAATCAGTGATACAGTACTTGATCTGTAACAGTTATAACAGTAATGAATTAGTTGTAAAGATGCAGAATCAACAGAAACAGACCAGTGGCATTTTAAGTACGAAGGGTAAATATTGAAAAGAAGACAAAGTACAGTACTTTCCTGCATCAGCTGCATGATCTAAACAAGCTCATATAAAGCAGTGGAGCTCCACTTCAAATATTTTTTATTTTTGTTTTTGCAGGTTTATAATGGCATTACTGTATATATTAATATCTAGTAATGAGAGGGAGATATTGTAATGATTTCTTGTTGCCAGACAAACCAACCTGACCTCTAAGCTAACCTAACCTAGACCATGGTTACCTAAAGGACTGCTTGTAACTATTATTTTGGAAATACAGTATGAGGAAACCATGTATTTGTTCAAGATTACCAAATAAAGTAAATGTTAAGTAGAGCCACAGAAATGGAAAACACAATATTTTTTTCAGTATTTTATAGATAATCCATCATTTCATGTTTTAATATGTAGAAATATACGTGTGACAGTGCATTTTGACACAAACAACAACAACTTGTTTGCATTTTAGGGGAGGTGGCCGAGTGGTTAGTGTTCTGGACTCGTAACCTAGAGGTCGGGAGATCGATCCTCTCAGGTGAGGGCCTGAGAATATTTACTCTCCCGATTTGAGTTTGAGGCACTAACTATAAGGCCACCGAACGTCGTAAAACACCCTCGCTGGTACCATAACAGCTGCAGTATTTGGGAATTACCCTCACTTCCCTCCCTCTGTGGCTGGGTACCAGTTCGGAAGTCGTGACGTGTGTGTGTGTGTGAGTAGCAGTTGACCTGGGCCATGGTAACGGGCTTGATGAAGCCTATGTCCAGTGTCGGAACATATAATAAAAAAAAAAAAAAAAAAAATGTTAGGTACCCGCTCAGAGGCTGGATTAAGGGGGAAAACAAGTAAATAATGTATTAAAACAGTCATTATTTGTATATTCTAGAGGTAGCCTGACTACCTGACCGAACCTAACCTAACCTGGACAAGGGCAGACTACCAGGACCTAACTGCGGCAAACTACTGAAACCTAACCTGGGTAACCATGGGGGGAAATCAATCTGTAATATTCAAATATTTGTCCATAATGTCTTTTTGACTCAAGGTTTTCAGAATGCAATGTTTAATAATGTGTTTTTAACGAATCTGTTGTTCACATCCGTCGCAAATGAGTGTTTATGGATATATCACCCCCCCTTCCCCCCACCCAATGTCTAAAAACATTTTCACCAGATATGAACTACAGATTCATCTGAAACACACTACAATGCATTAAATAGAATTAGGTAGACCTCAACTGACCTAACCTAACCTAATCAGGACTGCGGTAAACTACCATGACCTAACCAGGGTAGACTACTGGGGGCTAACCGTAGCAGTCTATTGGGACGATGTAAACATTCGGTGGCCATCATGAATTGATATTAAGGTACTGTACCTTATTATTCGAGTGGCGGTAAATACAGGCCTTATTACACGTGGGGCAGTTCACTGACGTCAGTTATATTCCATGGACACGTTAAGAGTCTAAACTGGCTTCGTTATTCTCAAAACAGCACTGAGGACTACGTTCGAGGACAGATGGACACTCGGTACAAAGGGAAGCCATTGTAATTAATCAAGCACACTGATTGGCTGTTAAAATTGAGGGGCATTAATCAAGCACGCTGATTGGCCGTTCGCACCAATATGGTCGCTATACACACCGCGGATTAAGGAAAATTGCATCAATTAAGGGTAGTTGTATTACGAAAGCTATGCATTTGTGACGAAAATAACCTATGAGGAAATGACGTACATGTATTAAGAAATGTTTTTGACAGAAAAGAATTGATGGTAGTGATTATGGACAAACGCTGGAATAATACCAATTAATCATGGTCAAATTGCACTGTCACACTGGGAATTGCCTTTATAAAGCATAAAAACCATGCACCAACCAAAATATGAATGACATAGAGGTCTAACCTGACCTGCGTCCAGTAACTACTTAAGGTTACATAAGGTAAGGTAAGGTTAGGTCCCGAAGGATGCCCCCTTCTAGGTTAGGTTAGGTCAGGTAAGGTCTTTTTAATTCTGTAACAAATCGATGCCTTGGTTTAAGATCGAAGGATGCCAGATACAGGTTGGGTCAGAGAAAGCTTGGCTCGGGTTTTTCATTTTTCAATATTTATGCTCATTTAAAACTGGAAAATTGGAAAACTCGAGCCAACTTTTGCCGAAACTTGGCTTGGGTTTTCCACTTTATGACATTTATGGCATGTCTTGAGTGCAATCTAGAAAGGCAAATATATTATATCACAAGTTTTTTCCCCACCCAAAAACCCCGATTTCCCAGGCTCTCCCCCAAGATTGGGTATTTATTGAAAGGATTACTGTTTTGTAGCAGTGTTGTCAGATCTGGCTAGGTCCCAGTATTTTGCACCGTCATTTCCTGTACTTTACCACAGTTATTTCTCGGTAGTTTGCCCAGGTTAGGTCCTGGTAGTCTGCTGGGTAAATATTGAATGAATTACCATTATTGGGTACGGTTTTTCTACCTTCATTACCTACTTATTTAGACCATTCTAAGACTAGTTTCTTCTATGGCATTTTCTCCGCAAATGCCCCATTTACAGATAGGGCATATTCAAATGGGGCATTTTGAAATTAGCCTGACCTGACCTAACCTAACCTAACCTAGACCGCATCAGACTACTGGGACCTAACCTGGGTAGACTACCGGGACCTAACCTGGGCAAACTACCGGGAAATAACCTTGGTAAAGTACAGAAAATGACCGGTGCAAAAACTGGGACCTAGCCGGATCTGGCAACACTGCTACAAAACGGTAATTCTTTCAATAAATACCGTCTGCTGTGGTCTAGGTTAGGTTACGTAAGGTCAGGCAAATTTCAAAGTGCCCCATTTGAATATCTTCGAAAAGGGGCATTTGCGGAGGAAATGCCATAGAAAAAAATAGTCTTAGAATGGTCTGAATAAGTGTGTAATGAAGGTAGAAAAAACGTACGCAATAACGGTAATTCTTTCAATATTTACCCATGAGGGTTGGATAGGGGGGGAGGGGGGCAATCTCCAAAACGAAGCATTTCCTAAAGAAACGGAGGTCAACATCACTCAAATCACACTAAAAACTTCTAGGAAATATATATTTTTCCTATAAAACCCTGT
>JAWQEG010001019.1:97500-327500 GCA_033782935.1 Petrolisthes cinctipes | reverse complement strand
TTCCTTGTATTGTGCACTGAGTCCTAAACTTTGGATGTGCCTCCATGCAGACTGTCCCAAATGAAAAAAGCAGCCTGCAATTTCAGCAGCAGGAAAACTGCACTCAAAAGCTTTCATGGCCGCTTTCTCAAAATCAGTCATAACTGAGGCAGGGTTAGGGACAGTGTCAATGGGGACAAGGTCAAGAATTTTATCTAACATTTTTCTGTAAACAAGTTCACTCTTTCCTGGCAACAGTGCATAAACACAGGGATACGTAACACCATCATAGTAGGCGTGGAGACTATACTGTTGCTTGTAGCCCACCGGTGTCACTTTGAATGTCCCGTCGCCAAACCAGTGTCGCGACTGTGCGAGGAACCGAAGATCATCTGCTGCCGAAAATATCACCATTCCTTCTTCTTCGTAGCGTAGAAAGGGGTCTCCGGAAACGGTTGACCTAAAGGGCGCCAGTTCCCTAACACATGCTCGCTGACGAACCCGACGAAGTGTCCTTTTCACTGCATCAACAGTTGGTACAAGGTGAGCCCAACCAACTTCAACTTGTGCATAAAAGGTGTTAACAATGTGGCTAATGGGCTCTGCCGTGGTAGCTGCACGCTCCTTCATTGCTGACAACATAACATCGACCTCCGTCTGTCCATGAACTGGGGGATGGTTATGAGGAGAATTGTGGCCTTTGATGACATTACCATTGATGGTGCAAACTCTTGAACTGCAGTCCCTGTTCATGCACTTCCAGTACACCTGCTCCTTCTTTTGTTTGTCCTTCGTGAACAGATGTGGCCCAAATACTAATTTGACGTTACCCCTGTATGCTGATATTATTCTGCAGTGGTTGTTGGTTGACGAAGGTGAGGAATATTCTTCACTTGGCTCTTGATACGGTGACGGAGGAGGTGGATAATTGTGGTTGTTGGGTGACGAAGGAGAGGAATATTCTTCACTTGGCTCCTGATACGGTGACGGAGGAGGTGGATAATCGTAACTCAGCTCCTCATATGATGATACACCAGGTTCTGGATATGGTGGTAAAGGCAGCTCTGGCTCTAGTGTGTGTTGTTCCATGCTGATGAGCCTGTACTGACGTCGAGGTCAGCAGGTTGGGAGGAAGGAAGGTATGACAAATTTGAAGTCCCAAGTTCATATTATTGATTCATGATGATGGATACTTTGAAACTTCAAATGAGGTGCGAAGGGTTCACAGTGCACAAAGGTTCGGAGAAAGAAAGGCATGGTAAGTCCCATGTGAAGGGACAGGTAGTTCACAAAGGAACGAACGACGCGGACTCTGTGTCGCCCGGTCTCTAAATCCAATGAGTACATGTCGACGCCGGGTCCGCGACATAGAGTCCCGGCGACGTTCAGTCCTAGAACCCTCGTACTATCCCATGTCTTCTATACACATGACCTAACCACTTCCAACGTGACATCCTAACATATTCATCAACTGGCTGCACCCCTGTTATTTCTCTAATTCTGCTATTCGATATCCTATCCCACCACTTCTTCTTCTTCTTCCCCAGCTTTTCCCGTCTTTATACGGGGTCGCTGTTTTTGGTAAGTCGCTTCCACTGTCCTCTGTCGCCATATTCGTCTCCAGTCAGATTCTTCTCTTTAAGGTCTTCATCCACACAATCGTTCCATCTTCTTCTTGGCCTTCCTCTTTTCCTTCTGCCTTCTACTTCTATATTCATGACCTTCTTAGCTATGTTATTATCCTCCCTCCTCATCACATGACCAATCCTATCCCACCACTTAATTCCTAATATTCTTCTAAGTACCTTATTTTCAAACACCAAGAATTTACGGTCCATATTCGCTGTACTGTACCATGATTCGTGACCGTAGGTTAGTATACTCCTAACCATTACTTTATAAATTTTGATTTTTGTATGCACAGAAAATTTTTTATTCTTCCAAACAGTTTTAAGCATTCCCATTGCCTGATTTGCCTTTCTTAACCTTTCTTCGTATTCTAAGGTCAAAGAACCATCCTTCGTTAAACAGGTACCCAAATATTTAAACGTTTCAACCTGCTTTACCACCACACCTCCAATCATACAGTCCTGTGCATTTTCCATGTTCATATTAATAATTTCAGTTTTTCCACAATTAATAACCAAACCCACCCTTAAGCCCTCTCTCACTAAACAATCCAACACCCTCTGCATCTCCTCCGGCCCATCACACATCAAAACTATATCATCTGCATAATCCAGGTCCAAGAGCTTTCCATTCTCTCCCCAAAGTATACCTGCACCAGTTTCTGTACCAACCCTTTTCATTACGTAATCTATGACCAATACGAACAACAAAGGTGACAAGATGCCACCCTGAATCACACCTGACTTGACTTCAAACGGATCACTCATACAACCATCAACCATCACTTTACAAAATGTGCCATCATGCATGTTCGTAACGACCTTCACAAACTCCTCCGGTATTCCATAAAGCCTCATAATCTTCCCCATAGTCCCTTTCGAAACACTATCAAATGCTTTTTCGAAGTCAACAAAGCAAAAGCTCAACGGCACTCTCATTTCATTTACTTGTTGCATTAAATGCCTAATAATAAAAAATTGATCATTACAACCACGTCCCTTTCTAAAACCGGCCTGCTCGTTCCTAAGTATATATCATCAACCACTGGCTCCAGCCTATTTAACAACACTCTACTAAACACTTTCAAGGCTATCGGTGACAAAGTGATTCCCCTCCAATTACCACATTCACTCAGGTCTCCTTTCTTGGGAATTTTAACAATCACACCATACTTCCAATCTGATGGTATTATTCCTGTTACCCATATCCTATTGAATAACTTGGTCAAGATCATTGTTAATCTATCCTCCTCCACTTTAAACATTTCTGGAAATAAACCATCCTCCCCTGGTGCCTTATTTTTCTTTAACTGTTTCATTGCCTTCTCCACTTCCCCCATCCTTATCTCTCCTGTTTCTATATTTAGATCTTCCTCAGCAGGTGGTATATCTTCTTCTGGCGGTATTGGCCTATTAAGAACTATCTCAAAGTGCTCTTTCCATCTGTTTTTAATTTTTTTCACATACTCCCACACCTCATCCACACTTCTCTCCCCCTCTTCCAACGCATCCAGCACCAAGAACCTATTTCTGCATTCTAATCGAAACTCTTCCCTTTCCTCTCCTTCCCTTCTGAGTGCATCAATATCATACCCACGAGTACCACATCTTTCCTTCTTCTGACTTTTAAATTTAAACTTTACTTTTGCAATGATGAGTTGATGATCGCTACCAATATCCGCTCCTCGTTTAACATGAACATCTAGCAAAGAACTTCTATGCTTTCTACTGACAGCAATATGATCAATTTGATTTTTGTAATTACCGCACGGTGACACCCACGTTGTCTTGTGTATGTTGCAATGCTGAAAAAGTGTACCGCCGATGACTAAATCATTAGCCAAACAGAAGCTCCCAAACCTCACTCCATTTTCAGTCATCCTTCTACCAACACCCATTTTACCCATACACTGCTCAAATCCCTCGTTTGAACAGCCCAACACTGCATTAAAGTCGCCAATGCAGACCAAAATATCATGTCTAGGAACCCTTCCTACCACTTCCTGCAATCTTTCATAAAATGCGTCTTTCCTTTCATCCGGTGCATTATTAATAGGCGCATAACACACAAACATACTTATGTTGCCATGATTTGCCTTACAACTCAGTAGTAATCCTACACCCTGATAATGCCTTCCATCCTGTCGTCCAGATACCAACATACGTAAACCATCCCCCAAATCCAGCATATCAGTTCCGCTTAATCTAGTCTCTGTTAGAGCACAAATATCAAGTCCATAATTTTTGAAAACCGCCACTAACTCATCAATTTTACTGTCCTGATTGAGTGTTCTTACATTCCAATTACCAATTTTTAACATATTTTTTACATTAATTAGAGAATTATGTTGTATATGAGGCAACCGTGTGATTCTTTGCACCCCCTGCCCATTTAAGGGCTGCACGGGACTGGGGGCCATTGCTATTCTTTCTGAGTTCATCTTGGTTTCTTTGGCTAATTACCTGAACACTTCGCCAGAGTATTGCAGTCGCAGTAGGCAACTAACTTGCCTGTTTGCCCGCACCCGCCAGGCTCAGCTGTGCTAAAACCATGCGCATGCTGGCGAGCTTTCCAGCCATTTCACTCTCAAGGAGTTCATCTGCCTGGGAAAAAGCATCCACCCCCCTGCTCCCGAGGGCTTTGGCTACTTGCACTCCGTAAACAGAGTGGGCGATGGGGCAGCCACATCCCCACACCCCTATGCTGTATGTGGTTTAAGAAAATTGATTTTGAGCATGTGGCAAATGATCGATGTGAAATATTGTTCAGTATTGTTCAGGGGCCGGATACTCAAACGTCTCCTAACTTAGGGCAGCCACGCCGCCCTATCTGACTTAAGGAGTCAAGTTTCAAGTTTAAGGTCCCGCAGAGGGCCGCTCATGGGCGGCATAATATGCGGGGGTTGTGCGGGGGATTTAGGGATCCAGGGTAGGATTAGGAAAGGGGTTAGGATAAGGGTGGATTGGGTCAGGGACTGTGGGTTGAGGATTAGGATTGGGGAGGTAATGATTGGTGATCCTATTTCTAAACGTGTCAAGAGTGGGGCTATTAACTACATGAGATGGGAGATGATTCCACTCTTGGATGCTGCGGGGAAAGAATGAGTGCCTAAATATATCAGTGCTTGTCTGGTATGTATGGTATTTTAAGTTGTGGCTGCCTCTAGTGGATCGTATACTTCTAGGGTGTAGATATGTGTCTTTGTCTATGTCAACTAACTTGTTTGTGATTTTGTATATCATCTGTTGTCTGTGTATCTGTCTTCGTGTTACTAATGGGTCTAGTTTTGTATCTTGTTTAAGCAAAGTGACTGATGTAGTGTGTCTGTAATCACGTCTGGCCCATCTTGCAGTTTTGTTTTGTATGGACTCTAATTTATTGATATTATTGTAAGTGTGTGGGTCCCAGACGGTGTCGCAATACTCTAAATGTGGCCGAACGAAAATGTTATACGCAATAATTTTGATGTCTGTGTTACACCTGCTGAGGTTCCTGCGCAAGAACCCCAGGACCCTACTGTTTTATAGCTTTGGCCCTGATGCTACCTATGTGTGTGTTCCACCTCATGTCCGCTGAGATGTGGACGCCCAAGTATTTGTGGGAAGTGACTGTGTTGAGGTTGGTGTTGTGTAGTTGGTATGTATATGGAATGACACTATGGGCACGGGTAAAACGGATGTGATGGCATTTGTCTGGTCTAAATGTCATCTGCCACTTGACTTCCCAGTCTTCAAGTGCAGTTAGGTCGTCCTGTAGTCGAAGGCAGTCATTCCTATCTTTAATCGGTCTGTAAACTAAGCTATCGTCTGCAAAGAGTCTAGTGGTAGAGGAAAGTGAGAGTGGGAGGTCATTAATGTATGAAAGGAAGAGAAGGGGACCCAAGACAGTGCCCTGGGGTACCCCAGAGGTCACAGGAACAGACGACGGAGACTGACTACCGTCAAGAACTACACGTTGCTTTCTGGTAGTCAAGAACGTTCTAATCCAGTGAAGAAGTTGTCCCTGTATGCCATAGAA
Source organism: Petrolisthes cinctipes (assembly GCA_033782935.1). Taxonomy (NCBI): domain Eukaryota; kingdom Metazoa; phylum Arthropoda; class Malacostraca; order Decapoda; family Porcellanidae; genus Petrolisthes; species Petrolisthes cinctipes. The sequence continues at coordinate 321,875 of JAWQEG010001019.1, read as the reverse complement.
TTCTAACTTGTGTAGTAGTCTTTGGTGAGGGACTTTGTCGAAGGCTTTGGCAAAGTCTAATACTATGGCGTCAACCTGTCTAATTTTTGTGTCATTGAGGGACTGCAAGATGTCATGAGTAGTTACCAGTAGCTGCGTCTCACACGAGCGTTTAGGCCGAAAACCGTGTTGATTGTCAGTCAGTATATTTTGCCTATCAAAGTGGTCCATTATGTGCCTATGAATAATGTGTTCTAAAAATTTGCAGAGGACTGAGGTAAGTGAAATAGGTCTATAATTAATGGGAAGGGTTCTGTCTCCGGATTTAAAAATTGGGGTCACATTTGCCAAAAGCCAGTCTTGCTTGAGGGATTTCACCAGTCTGTAAAGTCTGTGAGAATATAACCTGCAGGACAGGGGCAAGAACGCTAGCCCTCAATATCCTGCAGGGTATATTGTCTGGTCCAGCAGTCGCTTTGTGTATGTCTACCTCAGATAAAAGTTTCTCAATTCCTTGAGTGTTTATATGAATGGGAGGGATAGGTGGGTGTGATGGTGTTGGCATGTCTGGTAAGCGTTCATGTTCATGGGTAAAAACGGACTGGAATTGTGTGTTAAGGGCGTTGGCTTTGTCTTGTGGGTGTGTAACCAAGTAATTGTTGTGTAATAATGTTGTAATACCGGTCGAGTCTTGTTTGCGTGCTTTAAAAAAGCCGAAGAATTTTTTGTGGTTTTGTGTGTTGTCTGCGAGGAAAGTGGATGTGTATTTAGTTTCTGCTTGTTTAGTTTCTTTCTGTAGTGTTTTCTGTATATTTTTGTTCTGTATCGTTGTATCGTTTTGCTCTGTTGTATGCATTTACCTTGTTTCTGTGTAGTCTTTTTAATTGTCTATTGTACCATGGTAATGACCGGTTATGTGTGATGGTTTTCGTGGGTATGTGCATGGCCAAGGAATACATGGCCATGGGTATGTGCTTGTCCATTGTGTCACGTATAAAGTCACGAAGTCTGGTCCAGTTTGTTTCCTCAGAGCTGGCCATTGGGTCTGAGTCAAGGAACGAGTCACGAAATTCAACTAAGTCTTGGGTAATGCCACCCATGTCAGCTCTGTTGTACATGTAAATTGTCCTGGGTAATTATTTTTGTGTTGTTGGCTTGATGTTTGCTTCAATGAGTACCATCCCATGGTCACTAAGACCAGGTAGTACTCGTGTCCGTGTAATTAAGGAAATGTTGTTTGTGAGAAATAAGTCTAATATGTTGGATGTGACCCCTTGTCTTATGTTAGGATTATGTCTTTCTACACTGACTTGTGTGCGTGTTGGTTCGAGTACTGTTTGAGTAATTGAGTGGGTGTTAATGATGTCAATGAAATTTTCATGTAAGAGTTTCCTATCAGTCTGCCAGAGACTCTAGCAGGCCGCTAGGCGGCCCTACTATCGTCTCAGGCCAGGAAAATGAAAGTGTGAAATATATGAAACATCAAATTAAATTAGCACATTTCTACATATTTCTGAAAAACATATTTTTCCATTTCTTTTTTGGGAGCATGTAGCGTATTAGCATTCCATAAAATTCTTTCAATTTACCACAGTACGATATGTTTAACTTTGCTGAGCATGTTCGTCACAGTACACTTTCGGTGCAAATTTTCCATAGTTTCTCTTTGTATCAAGGAACAATATTCACTATATTTACCTAAATATATCGTCACACTGAGTTCCTTTTTAATTATTCATCTTCCCATATTACCTACATTTGTGCATTATCTCGAACGTTTACCGAAATATACATAATTCGTAACTGACAATAACAAAACTAGAGGAAGGAGCCGGTGGCGGCAGGTTCGAAAACTGAGAGCTGAGTTTCCCAAATAATGTAAACTTTATAAACGTTACCATATAAACTAAAGTAAAAAATAAGAGAAGAAGATGGCTAGTCGAAGTGTAAGAAGCGGAGCAGGAAGAGAAGACAGCTGTGGAAGATGTGAAAATAGAGTAAAACAACAGGAGAGAGAAATACAATGTGATATGTGTAGTGTAGAGTTGAAAGATTCTGAATCAGTATGGATATGTTCTGGATGTATACCAGTAGCAAAGATGAAACTGTCAACACCAGAGGGGGAATTAGGAAAAAAGATTGATAAGATGAAAAAGGAGTTGAAATCTTTCTGTGAGGAAAAAATGATGCAGTGGGAGGAGAGTTTAGATAAGTTAAAGAAAGATATGTTAGAGGAAATGAAGAATGAAATGGAGTTAGAACTGAAGAAGAGAGATAAGAAAATAGAGATAATGAAAGTAGAACTAAAAAGTGAAATGGTTGAAGATATGAAAGAGAGAGAGGAAAAAGAGAGAAAGAGGAATAATATTATCATTTATAATTTAGAAGAACCTGAGGAATCTGAACCAAAGGAAAAGATACGGAAAGACATAGAAAATTCTCTGGAAATAATACAAAGGGAAGTAAAAGTAGAGGATGTAGAAATTTTGGATGCAGCAAGATTAGGATTAATAAATGAACCAGGAAAGATAAAAATTAAAAGAAACATGGATGAAGTGGCAGATTTTGAAAAATGCAAAGAACCTTAAGAATACAAACCATAGGCTAGCAAAGAGAATATCTATCACCTTGGATATGACTAAGGAAGAGAGAAAACAAAATAAGGAGCTCTGGGAGGAATTGAAAAGAAAACGAGAACTGGGAGAAAAGGGATGGTATATAAAGGATGCAAAGTTAATGAGAAATAATTTTCAAGGAGAAAGAGGACAAATATATGGAGAACATATGTAAAATTAAACTAATAAACATACAAGGGCTAACAAAGGTAAAGATGACAGAATTACAAGATTTAATTAAAAGTGAAGAATTTTTATGTTTAACGGAAACACACCAAAAGTGTGAGAATATCAGTTTTTGTGATCACATATACTCAATAAGTAATATGAGGGAAATGGAGGAAAAGAAAGGAGGGGGATTGATGATTTTGTCGGAGAAGGATGAAGATAGTAAAATTGAAAAGATAACAACTAGAAATAAGGATTTGTTATTTTGCAAGTGTAAATTAGGAAATATTTGTTTTAAGTTGCTATTGGTCTATTTACCTGCGGGAAATAAAGAAGAGGATAAAAGAAGATACACTAGTTTAAAAACAAAAATAGAAAGTATAGTAGAAAATATAGGGGAGATACCCTTTGTCCTACTTGGGGATTTTAACGGACATTTAGGATTCCTTGGAGAGCAGGGGCCGGATACTCAAAAAGTTTCTAAATTAGCCTTCCTATCTCAGTTAGGAATGCCTAGTGTAGGAACAGGTTAGGAACTCCTATCTCGTTTCCTAAGTGCCCATACTCAAAACATTCTGAGGAGTTCCTAAACCCTTCCTAACACTTAGGAGTTCCTAAATCCTCTAGGAGTTTCTAAGTCCTTTAGCCAATCAGGAAGGAGCTTTCAAATAGTTCCCGCTTTTTTCCAGCCAATGGGGAAGAAGAATCATATCAGCTGTGTATTGTAAACACGTAATAAGAGCGCCTCTTATATGTTCCTCTTATATTAAAGTGCAGTATAGTATTATATATATTAAGTTCATATCAATTACAAATGAAATATATCGGTAAATATTGAAAGAATTACCGTTATTGCGTACGTTTTTTCTACCTTTATTACCCACTTATTTAGACCATTCGAAGACTATTTTCCTCAATGGCATTTCCTCCGCAAATGCCCCATTTCCAAGATAGGGCATATTCAAATGGGGCATTTTGAAATTAGCCTGACCTTACCTGACCTGACCTAACCTAACCTAACCTAGACCGCATCAGACTACCGGGACCTAACCTGGGCAAACTACGGTAAATTTACATAAGAACTGGGTTCACTATATTGTATATTTTAGTATCATTACCCACTATTTTGGACCATTCTAAGACACTTTTCATCTATGGTGTTTCTCTCGGAGATGCCCCGTTTTACAAACATAATTTGGAAATTAGTCTGACCTTACCTGACCTGACCTAACCTAACCTAGACCACAGCAGACTACCGGGACCTAACCTGGGCAAACTACCGGGACCTAACCTGGGTAAACTACCGGGATATAACCAGTGTAAACTATCAAAGTGACTGGGGCAAATTTCCGGGACCTAGCCAGATGTGGTAATACTGCGCGATCCTAGCCAAAAACCCAGTTATTCTGTAATAATACCCAAACTACTGGGACCTAACCTGGGCAAACTACCGGGAAATTACCGTGGTAAAGTACAATAAATGACGGGGGTAAAATACTGGCACCCAGCCGGATCAGGCAACACTGCTGCAAAACGGTAATTCTTTCAATAAATACCAATATATCTCAGGAAGTATGGTTGTGTGCCAATAATATGCTTAATTTATGATTTGTTCTTGTGTGTCATGTTCCTCCTGTGTTACAGTATTTTATTTTATTTTTTAAAGTCAGCATTACACATGAAATCAATGTCATTGTGTATTATATAATTATATATCTTTGTTTTAAGCTTAGTGCAGTTTTGTATATTTTTCTGATTTAAAATCACTACATGATTAGGTTAGGTTTTTCCATCCTCCAACTTACAATCTCTTCTCCATCCATCTTTTCAAGCTCAGTCTCTCCTCCATCCCTCCTCTCCAACCTACAATCTTTACTCCAAACTTTCCCTTACACTAATCATATGGTGTGGGACCAATGCACGGTTGGCTGTACTGTATATTTAGTGCTGTCTTCTTTACTTGCCTGCACATCTCCACTAGCACAGTGGAAGTGTTATACATATTTTGCCTTTGCAGAAACTGTGATACTGTGTCAACTCAGGTTTATTTATTTTTTCCTTTAAACAAAATGTGATACTTTATGTAACTCAGGGTTATTTTTGTGTGTGCTACTTTTAGGCTTAATTATGTAGGCTAAGGAAATATAGATATATACAGGATATATTTTTTAAAAATTTTATTACTGGATAAATACATTGAAGAATTGTTAATGTGAGCATTAATTAAAAAAGTTAAAAGAATTTGCCTTCTCATGATCCAACTCAGAGGTAAATAAAAACAAAAAAGACATCTTAGTTAAGTCACAGCCTACACAGTGAGACAACTGCAAAAAGAATCCTTTTCATGAAAAAACATTGCTTTTTCTGATAATATATGCACCACTGAGTTCACCACTCTGCTCACACTTGCTTGTGTCACTCCTGCTGTATCCCCAATTACACTTTGGAAGGTCCCACTCGCCAACAATCGCAGAGTCACTATATAACACTTGAGTACTTGTTGGTATCGCATGAGACCTTCTAGTGGGTCGAGCAACGTGGTTCCAGTTCCTGGCACAAATGTATTATTTCATGCCGAGGAAATCTATAGTAGCGCAGCAAGTGTTCATCACTATGATGTAGAGGGTCTAGCATATCCCTGTAGACTCTCTCACGCCTTAGCTGACGGCTATTTTCGTAGGCAAACCAAAGTTCCATCACTGCACTAGTCTCTTCACTCTCTTGCCTCTCCAACAACAACAAAATAACACGTTTGTGTTGGTGACTTCAAGTGTCGCTCTATCAATTTTCACAACTTTTCTACGGTGACGGAGTTCCTAACTCACTTAGAAGGCCTTGGGGGTCTTCCTAAATCCAACCGATTTAGGAACAATAAAAATGGCGTCCCACAGTGTCGATATTGCTTTGAGTATGAGTTCCTAGCTCGACTGGGGAAGTTAGGAATTCCTAACTGAGATAGGAATTCCTAAATTGTTTTGAGTATCCGGCCCCAGGAAATGGATAGACGAGGGGAAGATGTGATTAACTGGATGGAAAACTATAATCTTATTCTACTAAACAATGACCAGAGATGTGAAGGGTTGATAATATGGGAGAGAGGAAAATTAAAAAGTGTGATAGACTTCGTTCTGGTGAACCATAAATTTTATGATGTATACGAAGCAATGAAAATAGATGAAAGAAAAGAAATAACGGACTTATCTGACCATAATTTGATTGAAATAATAATCAAAGGAGAGACACAAAATAGAAAATACACAAATGATCAATGGCAAGAAAATATTTATTATACAACAGACAAAGAAGCACTACAGAAATATAAGGAAGAAGTGGAAATAGAGTGCAATGAAGAGGTACAAAATATGGTAGGCCTATAGGTGAAATCATGACAAGAAATGCAGAATGTATATTAAAGAAAAAGTATAGAAGGAGAAAGGATAAGAGACATATAAACAGGATTGAACCACCATGGATGTGTGAAGAAATTAGAAAGGAAATCAAGAAAAGAAAGAAGCTTAATAGAGAGAAACGAAATGAGGCTAGTGAAGAAGTAAAAGATAGACTTTGGAGCTTGTATAAGGTACAAAAAGATAGGGTGAAAAGATTGATCAAAGAAGCAATAATAAAACACGAGAAAAAGGTGACAGAGGAGATAAATGGAAGTTGGGCGGTATATCTCATCATAACAATCCTGTACCACCGGTTCACCTATGTGCAATGTCTTTCTTGCATTTTGGGTGAGGCGTATGAGTTGGGAATGTTTGGGGCATTGGGTTGTCCTGGTTCAGAGGAAATGCTATTCCGAAGGCGGACGAGTCCACCTTTTTGGTGGACCAACGGCATCCCCGAGAGGAGGCAAACAGCCGTTTTCTTAGTCGCTCGGACCACCCGCCCGAGCCTCGTTTGCTAGCACCCGAGCGAGGTTTGGTTTTCTCAGTGGTGTTTCTGAGGCCGTCCGAGCCCTCTTCCCGACCACATTATTGGAACACTCGGGCGCCCGGGCTCGGGAGCTATACCCCTCCCAGTGCTTGCCCGAGTCGGGCAGCCTGCACTATAAATAATCTCTATTTCATAACTAAGCATATTTTTTCCTCTTATATCTGTCAGAGAAGTACCAATAAATTTTATTTACATGATATAATGCCTGTAATTAGTATATTTTTGGATATACCTAAACATTTACAAGAAGTTTGAGGTACCCTCACTAATTATAGCCAACAACAACAACATTCATCAGCCAGCACCAGGGTTGCAAGTATGGATACGAAAGTATCCTTTGGATACTTTTTGATGTTACTGATACGTTTTTACGACGCTGGACAAAAGGATACGAAATTGAATGAGGAGGACAAAAATGGATACGTTTTGCTATTTTTATTAGAGAATTGGATACTTTTTAATATTAATTTGCTTACAGTCATTATTTTTTACGAAAAAGTGAACACCAATCAATACTCATAATTACTATATCGCTCCCAATTGAATGATAGGGTAACTGTTTCGTGAGCACCGAGCGGGGACTCTGGGGGAGTAAACATGCCGCGGGCTCGTCGCCGCTCGTGGACGCGTTCTGTTCGGGTGAGAGGAGGGATGAGATCATGAGAGGCAGAGAGGGTAGAGCTCTGACAGAGTCACGGTCCACGGAGTGTTGATCTTTCTAAGTGATTGGTGGATTTTAAAGGAATGTCTCTCTTAAACTGGCGCTAGTCAAATACAGGCTGCCATTGAGGACATGGAGAAATAAGTGTGCAATATTGTACTATCATAATTTGTGCTTCTTTAGTTTAAAGATTTTTTTTATTAATAGTTTGTATTGCACTTAAATTAATACATTCTGTACAATGACGCTCTTTTGGAACGTGCTATTTTTAGGAGTGTAGATTCGCGCGCTCATAGGTTTAAATACTTAAATAAATAATGTTCTTGGAAGACCCAAACAGTAGTTTAAGTTTCGCTCCAAATTTGTAGTGTACAACCATTCTCCGTGAGTCCGTCACCAGGCAGCACATAGCAACTTGGCAGCCAACCGTATGATGTCTAAATAGACGGTAAGAATTATTACTTATTTTAAAGCACATTCCTCATTAACTAGAATGCATTTTTTTTAAGAAAAAATATTGGATACCTTTTGGATACTATTTTACATTATTTGGATACGTTTTGTATATTTTGGATACGTTTTTGGATACATTTATATTTTCCCCACTTGCAACACTGGCCAGCACCTCCTGTCAACCAAATTCCAGTTGAATTCCTGCATCATCAGTTGAAAAATAATGGTAAATACTTACTAATTTCTATATATTCCATTCATGAGATGATGAGAGTACAATATTAAGTTAACAGTTAAGGATACATTAAGTGATTTATTTATTTATGGTCATTGTGTACTGTAATCTTACTGTAACTTAAGGTATAAATGCACATTTTCAGGACGTCCTGCACGAGATCTTTGTTGGAATATTGGATGAGTTTGATGAGGAGGAGTTGCAGCCAAGAAGGTTACCCCCAATTGTGCCATGGCATACCTAACGTTAACTTAGCTGAACACGAATTTGTTTAGAGATTCAGATTGTCCAAGGATGCTGTGAGTGACTTTCTTTAGGAAATCAGACCTAGTTTGCCAAGAGTTGCTAATGGTAGAGGTAAGTTAAGGGTAAACATATAGTTTAGCCACAGAACAGGGAACTACAATTTCCCTTATAAGGAAAAACAACAATCTATGAAAGAGCTGCAGATTTTCATACATATTTGTTGTTCTATTAATTTTTATCTATAATATTGAGTGGAAATCACTTGTGTACATATCCCCTAGCCAATAATCTTATGAGTGGGGAAAAACATATTATTTGGGATAATTGGCAATGAATAATTGCCAAATTATTGTAATTATTCCGACCTGACCTAACCTAAACTGAAAATATAAATAGAACAAAAAATATATAGGAAAATCTCTCTCTCTATATATATATATTATATAAAAAAAAAAAGAGCAAGAAATACATACCGGTACAGAGAGTTCTCAGATATTTTGCTAAACTATAGCATACATTTACCAAGTTAAGATATTGTTTACTTTTTAATTTTCAGTACATTTTGTCTGTAGTGCTACTCAGTTTATGATATGTTTCTTTATTGTGCATCCTTTTCATAATCAACATTTAAGTAACTAATTTTTTCTTCCATTGTCTTATAGGATGTAGTGTACCACAGTATCTTCAGCTTCTTGCTGCACTGAGGTACATGGCAACTGGAAACTTCCATATATCAATGGGGGATTGCCTGGAGATGTCCACAGCATCGGTAAAGAGGATAGCAACTGCTATTGCTCATCTGACTCCAAGATATATTATATTCCCTGGACAGAATGAAACGCAGATAACCGTGGAGGCGTTTCATATGTGCCTGGAGTGATTGGATCCATAGACTGTAGCCATATTAAAATCCAGAGACCAGGAGGTAATAATGCCGAGCTATATCATTGCAGAAAAGGATATATGTCTCTTAATGTTCAAGCCGTGTGTGATGCCTCTCTAAAATTTTACATGTAAGTCTCCATAATATCATTCATACTCTTTAAATTATAATTTACATGTAAGTCTCCATAATATCATTCATACTCTTTAAATTATAATTTACATGTAAGTCTCCATAATATCATTCATACTCTTTAAATTATAATTTACATGTAAGTCTCCATAATATCATTCATACTCTTTAAATTATAATTTACATGTAAGTCTCCATAATATCATTCATACTCTTTAAATTATAATTTACATGTAAGTCTCCATAATATCATTCATACTCTTTAAATTATAATTTACATGTAAGTCTCCATAATATCATTCATACTCTTTAAATTATAATTTACATGTAAGTCTCCATAATATCATTCATACTCTTTAAATTATAATTTACATGTAAGTCTCCATAATATCATTCATACTCTTTAAATTATAATTTACATGTAAGTCTCCATAATATCATTCATACTCTTTAAATTATAATTTACATGTAAGTCTCCATAATATCATTCATACTCTTTAAATTATAATTTACATGTAAGTCTCCATAATATCATTCATACTCTTTAAATTATAATTTACATGTAAGTCTCCATAATATCATTCATACTCTTTAAATTATAATTTACATGTAAGTCTCCATAATATCATTCATACTCTTTAAATTATAATTTACATGTAAGTCTCCATAATATCATTCATACTCTTTAAATTATAATTTACATGTAAGTCTCCATAATATCATTCATACTCTTTAAATTATAATTTACATGTAAGTCTCCATAATATCATTCATACTCTTTAAATTATAATTTACATGTAAGTCTCCATAATATCATTCATACTCTTTAAATTATAATTTACATGTAAGTCTCCATAATATCATTCATACTCTTTAAATTATAATTTACATGTAAGTCTCCATAATATCATTCATACTCTTTAAATTATAATTTACATGTAAGTCTCCATAATATCATTCATACTCTCTAAATTATAATTTACATGTAAGTCTCCATAATATCATTCATACTCTTTAAATTATAATTTACATGTAAGTCTCCATAATATCATTCATACTCTTTAAATTATAATTTACATGTAAGTCTGCATAATAGACTGTTTTCTTATAGATTTCAAAGCACTGATAAAAGTAAATGAAGAATCAGTGATTACAAGTATCTGTTTTATTAAGGTATGTAATTTATATATGACATAATTCAGGATATTATTATATTATACTATATATATGAATTCAAATTTCACTAAATAAAATGTGATGGAAATAAATATTTGAGTTTACTAATTAACCAATAAACAAACTATAGTCACGACAGCTGACTCTGACCTTAAAATTATCATACTCTGGTGGCACTTCAAATGTAAAGTACGGTACATTGTTGTGTTGCCAAGGTACCATGATTTAAGGGTCAAAGTTGACTGCTGCAGCTATAACTGTAGAACAGGATTAGAAGAGATTTATTCACAAGAAATATATGTATTCAAATATATGCTGAGGAGATGAGGCTGCAAGCTGAGGAGATGGCTTGTGCACTCGAATACACTGCAGTCTTATGGATGATGGTTTGTACACAGGAAGATCCACCTTGCTCAATGAAAATGGCTCGAGAATGCTGCAGTCATCTGTCTCTTCCAGGGAACCATCAACTCTACCTGTTAATGCATTAAGCTACATAAGTATCCAGCTTCTTCCAGCCGAACCAGAAATTGGCACAGTCTGGCCCTGCTTGTGAATTATGTTTGGGCAGTGCAGTAAATATAAGAATGAAATTTCTAGAGATTACACAGTATTCCAAATACACAGAACTGACCAATACAGGACTTATCAATTTTTCACAGTATGATTTGATGTATGTGGTGACACATGTAATAAAATCTACGTTATGCTTTAATGTAATACAACTATTAAAATTTGTATCCTTACTACAGTCTTTACTATTCTGTTGAGGGTCGTCTTCATCTTCTTCCAGGAACCGAGACAAGCACGAGTTCTCAAAAATTTTGTGTGGTAAGAGCAGTAAACCTGGGATGATGTCCTGGACAATTTTCTACAACTCATCAAACTTGGCTGATGTTGGAGGAGGTCCACCGCCAGTTTGGTTAATTTTCTTGACATTCTGCATGATATTTTTTTATTCTGTGAAAGAGAAGATAATCCAATTAGAGAAATGACAAGAATTTAGGAGTAAAACTATGGAATCACACATCCATCCATTTGAGTGTTTTGTTTTAAGAACTACTTGTGGAAAATTATGTATTATAATCCTTCTGCCACCCTTCTCCTACAATCTTGTGGTAGAGCCTGGGAATTTATGGGTTTTGGATGTGGGAAAATACACAAATTAGGAATAAATTGATCTTACCTAATCTGGACCTAACCTTGGCATTCTTCGGTATGGACCAAATGATATCTGCTGATCAAGAGATACATTTATGACCTATTTCATTGCTTAAGTGAGCAAGACCAACAACTAAATCCTTCATGAGAGTATAGTGCATAATGTGAAGTATAAGTTTGCCAATTTTCATTTAAGTACATGAGGTGGCATGATTTCTGAGATTATCCTATAAATTTATTAAATCTATATCAGCAAATAAGATCATGCATGAAAAATTATAAATTTTGAAACATATTCATGCATTGTTAATTAGAAATGCCATTTGGGCCACTTGTGAAAACTCCATCTGAGACCAAATATGTGCCAGCTATGAAAAATATCACACATATCTAACATCTCTTGCAAAAATAGCATAGGTACATTATCAAAAAATAAAATAAAAAGATATTTCTACATAATAACTCTTACAACCAACAAAACAAGCAGAGGTTGGTGCAATATTACCCTAGGCTTCATGAATTAACTTACAATTACAATTGGTACAAAGTATGGGGTTACATTTGGTACCAGTAGGCCAGTGTGTGTGTTAACTCATCTGGTTGGTTACCCCACACCATCATTTATCTTAAGGCAAGGACAATTATATAGAACAACATACTTTGGTATAAAAGTAACAGAATAACTATTTAACTGTGCTCTTATGATAAATTATACTTACTTTCTTCGAATCCATTCCCAGGATCGTTTCAGCTGCTTGTCTGTCTTCCATACGGGGCTTGGCATATGCTTCTCTTCCTCTTTCTATTTTTTCTTCATCATTTTCCCGCCAATCCTATGTTGTCTGGGCAGGGCTATGGGACTAGTTGGTGGTGGCTGCTTCTTTACCATCGTTACTGCCCCTCTAGTATTATTTGATTCTGTGTTATGCATCCAAAGATCTAGTTTTATGGGTTTTCTCTATCTGCTATTTTTTGTTTGCCTGAAACTTAGGTTTCCGGATGTGGAGTTGAACCCGGGTCCGAGGCGTCCTCCTCCTCGGTGCTGCAGAGTACTTTGCTCGAATGTGCGTGGTTTATCTGGGAATTTTGCTGATTTGACTGTGGCGGCCCCCCATTATGATGTGCTGTTATGCTCAGAGACTTTAGTCTCTGACAGGCGTCATCAGTCGGAGTTACGGATTCCTGGTTTAGGACGACCTGTTCTGCTGTACCGTGGGGAATTGCTGCGGTCTCGTGGGTTAGCTGCTTACGTTAGAGATGGTTTCGGTTGTTTTAGACAGAAAAAGTTTGAATTTGGTCGCTGTGAGATGATGGTTTTGAGAGTATGTGGGAGACGGTTTAACTTTTATCTTTACAGCTTGTATCGGAACCCAGATCTGGAGGATGGTATATATGACTGTTTGTTAACATCAATGGCTAGGGTACAAGCGGAGGACAGTCGTGCGTCATTTGTCTTTATGGGTGACCTCAATGTGCACCATGAGGAATGGCTAGGGTCCTCAATAACGACTCGTCATGGTGTTGCTGCTTAGGATTTTTCATCGGTCTCTGGCTGTGACCAATTGGTTGTTGGTCCAACCCATGTGAGAGGTGGAACCCTTGACCTGGTGTTGACTGATGCTCCGGATCTGGTGGAAGTAGCTGTGGTCGCACCAATTGGACGTTCAGATCATTCTTCTCTCTGTGTGAAGGTTTCCACTGCCCAATCAGTTCCAAACCTGTGTGTGAGGAGGGAAGTTCTTCTGAAGAATCGTGTTAATTGGGATGCAGTTTGTGGTGCTGTGCTTGGGTTTCCATGGCATGTAATGTATGTTGCTGATAATCCAGTAGAGTTGCTGAATCAGCATTTGTCTATGGTAATTGAGCAATATGTGTCTAAGAAGATCATTCGTGTGCGCAATAGTGATGCACCTTGGTTTACTGATGAGTGTAGGGCCGCATTTGATCTTAAGCAGGGTGCCTATCGTAGGTGGACGCGTGATCGTTGCAGAGCAAAGTGGGATGAGTTTATTGACTGCCAAAGAATGGCTAATGGTGTCTATGTGGAGGCAGAGCAGCAGTTCAATAATGGAGCCAGGGGTGTGTTGCTAAATGCTCGGAGCCCACATAAATGGTGGTCTACCTTGAAGAGTGCTGTATTCGGGTCTGACTCTTCACTCCCCCCCTTTACTTGGTGACGGTGATAGCCTGGTGTATGAGCCCGGTGGTAAGGCTGCATTGCTTGCAGCTCACTTTGATAGCAAGCAGTCTAGGGAGTCTGTAGAGTTGCCCTCCACATGTCAACCCTGTCCTGGTCTCTCCTCATTTGCCTTTAGGTCAAAGGAAGTTAAAAAAACTCCTTCATGAGTTGGACTCTTATGGTGGTATTGACCCCTTGGGAATGTTTCCTCTGTTCTTTAAACAGACGGCTGATATCCTAGCTCCCCGCCTCAGTGTTGTCTTCAGGAGACTACTTCGTCTTGGTAGTTTTCCTGAATGTTGGAGGTCTGCTAATGTTACCCCAATTCCCAAGGGCCCTCCTTCATTTTCAGTTGGCGATTACAGGCCGATTTCCATCACTCCTGTGTTGTCTAAGGTGTTTGAGAGGCTGGTGGCTGTGCGTTTAAGTAACTTCATGGAACGTAATGGTGTATTCCCAACATCACAGTTTGCATATCGAAGGGGCCTTGGCACGTGTGATGCACTTCTGTGTGTATCTCATGTACTGCAGAATGCTTTGGAGTTGGGTCGTGAGGCTAGACTGGTGCAACTTGACTTTTCTGCCGCTTTTGATAGGGTAAACCATCTGGGTATCCTCTACAGACTTCGCTCTGTTGGTGTTGTCTGTCTTGTCGCAATTCCTCACTGCTCGATCCCAGTATGTTGTTGTGGATGGTGTGCGGAGTGAAAGAGTAGAATTAGTGTCTGGGGTGCCCCAAGGTAGTGCCTTAGGGACGTTGTTGTTCCTACTGCATACCTCTGAACTCTTTAACATCTTGGAGAATGACCTGTATGGTTATGTAGATGACTCCACTCTCATTGCTGTTGTGCCGACCCCTGGTGCCAGGATTTCTGTTGCTCAGTCATTGGATCGTGACCTGGATAGGATTAGTGATTGGTGCAGGTTGTGGGGTATGAAGTTAAATGCTGGCAAGACTAGGACAGTGGTCGTCTCTAGGTCTCACACGGTGTGTCCTTTATCGCCACCCTTGATTCTTGATGGGATTGTATTGGAGGGGTCTGAAAAATTGGTTATTGTGGGAGTTACATTTGATACCAAGCTGACTTTTGAGAGGCATGTTCGGTCAATTTCAAGGTTTATCTCCCAGAAGTTGGGGATAATGCGTAGAGCTTGGCGTGTGTTCGGAGATCACTCATTGTTACTGCGGTGTTACAACTCCTTTGTGTTGCCTCTGTTGGAATACTGTTCTCCAGTGTAGTGTTCAGCAGCTGATTGCCATCTCAAGTTGCTGGATAGGATTGTTTCCAATGCTAATTTTCTTACCGGCGGTTTACTTGATTGTAATCTGAGTCACCGTCGTTCTGTTGCATCATTGTGCATGCTGTTCAAGATCAGAAGTAATGTGCTGCATCCTCTTAACTCCTCTCTGTCACCTCTGTATGTTCCGGCTCGTATCACTCGTGGTGCATTGGACTCCCATATGTATGCTTACGTATTGCCGCGCTGTAGAACCTGTCAGTACAGTCGATCGTTTGTCCCTAGGTCGGTGCCTCTGTTGAATGGCCTTGGTGAATCTGTCTTTGATGGTGTAGGACTGGCTGGCTTCAAGAGTAGGGCTAATATGTTTTTATTAAGCTAACTGCTCATCTTTTTTTTCTCTAAGCTGTCTTCTTTTCTTCAGGTTGGATTCATGGGGCTGGGGTCCTCGGATTGATAGAATGCTTGCATTCTCTCCCAGCTTTGTGTCTCTGGTCTATTTTAATAATAATAATAATAATAGTGACAAAAGTAAGAGATTATGGCAATATATTGACAAATTAAAAGGTAAAGAAATAAACTATGATAAGGACAAAGGAGAATTATATAGTACAGAGGGAAGAATACTTAAACCAGAAGCTGCAGCTCAAGAGCTTGAAATGTTTTGGAAGGACATATACCAAAATCATGACAATAACATAAAGAATGTTTGGAACACAGAAGAAAAAGGAAGGTACAAAATTTTTATAGAGGAACAAATAAGGAATGAAACTAATCAAGACAATAGACAGTACATGGTAATGGAACATATTGATATGACTGTTGGAGTCGGCCTAGCTCGGATAACAACAACCATGGAAGAACCAATAATAAATAAAGAAGAAATTATAAAAACATTAAAAGGCTTGAAAAACAAAAAGGCGGCTGGTCCAGATGGGGTAAAACCTGCAGAATGCTACAAGGCATTGATAGATAGTGAAAAATATATAGAAAAGTTAGCATACTGTTTTAATAAAATAATTAGACAAGGAAAAGTCTCACAAACATGGAAAACTTCAAGAACAGTAATGTTACCAAAAAAAGTTAAACCAACAGCCCACTGGATTTAAGACCCATAGCACTCACAAATATTGATTACAAAATATTTATATCAATAATGAAGAGCAAAACAGAACAACAACTACAAGTTAATGACTTAAATAGTGAATTACAGTCTGGATTTACACAGGGAAGAAGAATTGAAGACAATATACTCATACTCAGGTACTGTATTGAAAAGAGCTACAAGAACAAGACACCATTAATCGTAGCAGCAATAGACTTTAAGAAGGCATATGACTCAATAAAAAGAGAAGAGATCATAAAAAATCTAAAAGAAATAAAAACACATGAAAATATGATAGATATAATAAGTGATGTGTACCAGAGAATGATACAACACAACTGTGTTTAAGCAGAAAAATAGAAAAATAGATAAAGATAACAAACGGTATACGCCAAGGGTGCACAGGATCTACAACACTTTTTAAATTAATAACTTTAAAAATAATTCAAGAAATGGAGAGTACAGGCCTCGGGTACAGAGATGAGAAATTTGCCTTTAACACTATCTTCTTTGCCGATGATGGACTGCAGTTTTCACAATCAATGTTAGAGGCAAAGGCAAACATTATAAGACTGAGCAATGTAAGCAGGAAATGTGGGTTGGAGTTAAACAAAAATAAGAGCAAATTCATAATCTTTAATATGGAAAATCAACCAGCAGAACTAGAAGGGATAGAAGTGGTGGAGACTATTAAATATTTGGGAGTGGATATTGGAAACAAGAGAGACTGTTTTAAGAGTTATAAAGTTAATATTTAAAAAAAAATCAAAGAAACTAGCAAATATGACATACTCAGTGACAGCCAAGAGTTGTAACAAACTAATGATTGGAAAAACTTTCTGGAAAGGTCTGGCATTGCCTGAAGTATTGTATGGGGCTGGTGTAGTGGATTATAACAAGAAAGAAATAGATATGTTACAAAAAATTGAAAACTCAGTGGACCGAAAAATTCTTGGGGCAGAAAAAAGCACAGCAATTAGAGGACTAAGAGGAGAAGTGGGTGCCTCACTCATGAAATAAAAAATTATTAGAACAAAACTACAATATTTACAAGGAATAATGAGAGATGGAGGAAACAAATTAACATACGAAATAGTAGAAGAATTGAAGGATAACAGAACAAATAAATGGATGAAGGAATGTGAGGAAGGAATGAAAGCATTAGATATCAACTTAGATAATCTAAAACCCATTAAGAAGCAAGAACTCCTAAACAAGATTTATGAATTGAACACTAAGAACTGGAGAGAGGAAATGGAAAGTAAGACTACCCTAAAGATTACAGAAAATGGAAAAAGGAAATGGGAATGACAGAGGAACTATATGACAATACACCAGCATCAGTGGTGTTATTTAAATGTAGGACAAATACTCTAAACTTGGGAGACAGAAAAAGATTTAGAAAAGAGGACAATGAAACAGGATGCAAGATATGTGAAACAGATCCAGAAAACTTAGAACATTTTGTGCTTGACTGTACTGGCTGTGTTGAAGAAAGAAGAAAAATTGGAAAATTACAACAACCTTATATTGAATGCAAGGAAAACATCATTGGAGGGTTGTTATTCGACAGTGGAAAATGTTTGGGCAATATAAAAGAATATCTTTATAAGTGCTGGAAAATAAGAGAGGAGAAATTAAAGGAACTCGGCAACAAATAAACGACAGAAGAGGGGCCGTTGTAAAAGCTATCCCTCGACACCATCGCATCGCACTCGTGCGGCAGCGTGATTCGCGGCCTTCTCAACTTCTCAAGTTCTCTCTCCAGCGGCTTCATTCATTATTCTTTGTGATTCAGCCACTCAGTGAACAAGAAAAATGGAATCCAACACGTGCGAGAAGTGGACAGTAGTGCAGCTCAGGCAATATCTACGAGAAAGAAAAGTTCCCCATTCGGGATACAAGAAAGAAAAACTAATACAACTGGTGAAAAACGCATTGGAAAATCCTGGTTTACTGGACTTTATAGTTGAACCACTGGATGGAGAAAATGTGAGTGAGGAGAGAAGAACTGTGGATGTGAATGGGCATAAAGTGATATTCCCAGATCCTAATTCATTAACAGATTGGGAAGAGGACCTCACAACCATACCCCAAATAACCTCAGCTTACTGTTTATTATATTTGCACAATCGAGGTTGGTCAGAAAATCGCCTGGAAAACTTTGAGAAAGAGAGAGGGATTCAGATGTGTCATGATGATCACATCAATGATGTTATTTTAAAAAGGCTTAGTTACGATATGGTATACATCAAAGCCAAATACATATGGCAGACATCACAGAATGAGGCTCCTTATTCTGTTTGGCTCCTTGCAACCATGCAGGGAAGTATTAAAGGAAGTGGATGTCAGTGCACAGGGTAAGTTGAAGCAAACTTGGATTCATTCCTAATGGAATATAGATTGTATAGACATGACAATGTAATTAAGCTATCATCTAATTTAAGTAAAAACCTATATAATATTTCAAAGTTACAGCATTCATTGCCACAGTGAATATATAATGATTACCAGTACTTTGAAGTATACAGCATTACAATGTATGATTACATGTTTTCAGAGATGATGGATGCTGCAAGCATGTTGTAGCGTTGATGTATGCTGTGGCTAACTTCGTCCATAGAAACGAAGTTAGACTCTCAGTTGAGACTCGGCCAACATGTACAGGTTTACCATGTAGCTGGGATCAGCCGCACAAGGCTTCAGGGCCTTTGCGGATTCTCCACATCGATGGAAGGTATGTACAGTACATATATTCTATATAAATAAATGACGGTCACATTGTTTGCAAGAAATTTTTTAATATAAACCTATGTAAGCTGTTTTATATGCTGCATATAGTCTGTACAGGATAATTTTTTATGCTTGTGAGTATAAATTGCAACCTGTTATTTATTGTCATCACTGATATGAAGAGATGATATTGCTATATTGAATATACAGTATGATAATATAATAATGTACTGATGCTCTTATTTTCCCTTTTTTAGCAATGCGGACATTCATCTGCAAAGCTGAATGGTACTGGTAAAATATTATGTTCTAAGCCTGAACAGAAGAATAGGCAGGATATGTAGATATTAATCATATACCTTATCCTTAATCATACAGTATAGTGCTGCTATAAGCTTTAGGCTGGATGCAGTATAACTTAAACGTCTATAAATTTTCAGATCAGTTAAGGGTGAATAGACATACCATACAAACCTTTGATGATTGGTCGATGTGATTATCTTAGTAACTGAACCTGGCCCGTACAAAAACTGAACTGCGTATGATATGGGGCTTCCATCCCTTATTTCTCTCTCTAACTCTTCCAGCATTGATTTTACTTTTGTTTCCTATATTATAATACAGTACTTCATATGTGCAGGCGAAACACCAGCAGCCCACGGCCCACTGTTCCTCATCCAGAATTCCAGTATGAGGCGTGTATTTTGAGCCCTTCATACAAAGATGAGGACATGGACAAGGACTATCGAGCTTTGCTGGAGGGTACAAATGCAGTGTATATGCAGTAGGAGGACAGTCCAGCTCCAGCAACAGTGCATCTCACCATTCCCGAGTTGACCAAGCAATTTAATAGCAATAACTGTAAGTCTTTCATAACTGCTTTAAGTCAACACTTCACAGAAACTAAGAGGGAAGATGTGTGGAAGCGCACGAAGTCACAAAGTAAATGTTCTTTTTGGCATGAGCAAAGAATTGGAGTGCTGACATCATCTACCCTCCACTTGGCTGCTCAATATAAGAGGAAGTCAAATGACAACTACATTGACATGATAATGGGTAACTCCACATTTACGGGAAATGAGGCCACTGAATACGGCAAAAAATGTGAACCACTTGTGCGTAAATTATATCAGCAGAAAATGAGAGAGACTCATACATCACTTAAGGTTAGGAAAAGTGGCCTATTCATTTGTGAAAAAAATCCCATTTTAAGAGTTAGTCCAGATGGTACTGTAGAATGTAAATGTTGTGGTACTGGACTTTTAGAAATTAAGTGTCCCTTCAGCATGCAGTACAATTCCCTCACAGGAGAGGAAATTGCACAGATGGGGAAATACCATGTTGTCATGGGAAGTGATGGGAAAGTTCATCTTCGAGAGTCCTCAGCATGGTTCACTCAGATTCAAACCTTTCTAGGAGTAACAGGTTACTCATGGTGTGATTTTGTTCTCTTTACTAAAAAGGAACCATGTCTCACCATAGAAAGAATCCATTTTAATAAAAGCTGCAGCAAACTACCGGGACCTAACCTGGGCAAACTACCTTGGTAAAGTACCGGCCCCCGGAACCCGACCTGGGCAAAATACTGGGATAGCCGGATGTGGCCCATGTCGTAACACTCAGCGAACAAATGTGTTTTCAGTTTTTTCTTAAAAATGGTGCAATTTTCACTACTCAGGACATTTATTATGGCAATCCATTAAAGAGCCCAGTGCACACCTTTCAAACTCTCTGAAACCCATTGTCAGATTGCTTCTCGGCTCATTTAACCTGTATTGTTCGTCACTATACCTGAGTTCCATAATTTAGAGCTGTTTACTTGAAAACCTCTTAAAAGATTCTTTAAATATTCTAGTTTCCCAAATTTCAATGCTCAAAATATTAGAAGACATGTCTTGTACACAATCCTCGCCTTTATCGGTAGCCAATGTAAGTCAATGAGTGCTGGAGTTATCCTCTCATGAGATGGAAGACCTTTAATTAATCTTGCTGCTCTGTTCATTATATTTTGCAATTTCCTTCTCACTCATACCATATCTCATACACACTCATTACTTTCTCCATCCCACCTGGTAAGTCCACATGTTCCTCTAAGATAACTCATTTCTACTGCACCTATTCTGGACTGATGAGCCCCATTCCATGTCCATGTCTCTGACGCATACATCAGTGTTAGCAGAAGTACACTATTTCTCAGTCCCCTCTTCACCTTCATACTCGCACTTCTACCCTGGGGGTGCTGATGGTGTAACGGTTAGCACACTTGCCTGGCATACGAGATATCTCGGGCTCAATTCCTGGGTCAATGGAATTGTTGGACAACTTTCCCAACCCCCTATGTCTCTGTTCACCTAGCAGTAAATAGGTACCCGGCTGTAAGAGCAAGGATAGTGTGCTACCTTCTAGGCTGGGGGAAGATGTGTTGATGTTAACTACCCAGCACACACTGGTGAGAGAAGATGTGCTGACGTAAATTACCCAGCACGCTTCTCAACTACCCAGCACACACTGGTGGCGGAAGATGTGTTGATGTAAACTACCCAGCACACATCTCGACTACCCAGCAACACACTGGTGTGGGCTGGTTCTATCCAGAAATGAGGAATCTGGCATCCTCTACCACACCCTGGCCTGCTCTGTCTGTCTCCCTTACTATCTCTCATTCCTTCTGGGTAGCCGATGAGATCGCCCGATTGGGTGGCACAACAAGGAAGACTACAGACGGTGGGCTTGTTGGCCCGGGGATACATGCCTGTGAGCCAGCAGTCCCCTCGTCTGCTGCCTTCGAAGAAACAGATCTCACTATCACCCTGACTTCCATTTGGGGGTCCAAGCATCGGTCAACCAGACTCGGGACTGCTTGGCCAGACAGTCTGGGCAACAATAACTTCTACCCTTCATAATCCTCCCCAGTGATCCTATGACCTGTCTACCCCTCACTGCTCTCACCCTAATTTTTCCTTCCATACTTCCATGTTTACACAGATCTGTAAAACTCCTCCACTTCTTCCATCCTCTCACCCCCCAGAGTTATCTCACATTTAGTCCTAGTTGGTACTCCCACTCTAAACGGAGTGGCAAAGAATTGTCTCTCTCAACAATGATCTCCTTCTAGGCACTCTTTTAAGTCTCCACCAACAATTTCACTACCTCTTCTACCCTGTGACCTATCTCCATTCCCTGATTACACTCGGGTTTCATATCCACACCTCAAAATCTAAAACTATCAATACATGGACATTTCTTGTTAGTACTGTACTCTGACACCAATGTATAAAATGGTTCATTTCTTTCAACTAATAGTTGCATAATAATACTGCAGCTTGTATTCTTTCCTTCATATCTTTCCTGTATAGCAGTTGGAAATTATTTATTGTGGCAGTCAAGAGGGACAGACAAAATATTATACTTCAACTTCGTCCACCTCACAGCCTGATTGCTTGGAATCATATTATTATGCTTTCATTCTTGGAGAGTTCATCCTTTTACCTCCATTTACCTAATACACTGAGATCCATGGAAGTAATTGAGCAAATTAGCCATGAAAATAATGAAACAGTACAAATCTACCATATTCCACAGAAAACTAAACTTCATCATACAGTACTGTCAACTTTGCTCCATTACTGCCTGGCACCTCTTGTACATTTTGCATACATACATATACCAGGCCTTCATCTCTATGCTGGAGGTAGCCCTGTACATTTTGCAAACCATATGACCTCGGTCTCATATAGAACGTTTTCACATAGAACGATTCTTGTATAGAACGAGCGACCAAAATATTAGCTTAAAATTATTTTACAAAACGATTGCATCCGTATAGAACGGGTAGCGAAAATAAGTGAAGCAAATCCGAGGAGTTCTTAAACAAAACGAGCGAAATCATAATGAACGTGCCAGGGAATGACATCACTGGCGTCTGCGCAGTGTGTGTGAGTGTGTTCCCGCCACTTCTCCCGCTCCTTCCCCCTACCCTCAGTCTCCATTCACCCTAGCCTGCGTTGTGTGTGACTTGCTCGTTTTTAGTGATTACGAGTTAACCACCAGCTTCAACGCTCAGTCATACCAGGTCGTGCATTTATAAAACGGAAGGCCATATCCTTCGATATAAAGAAGGAAGTTATTTCTCAGAAAGAGAAAGGAGAAGGAAACACCAGCGTATGGTTAATAAAAGAAAACAAACGATGATCACGCGCTATCTCCCCCCTACCACCTCCCCCACCACGGATGCCGCTGACTCATCTCAGTCACATCTATCTATCTATAGCTCTGATGCCTCGTTCCCTCCGGGAACTCCCTCCAAGGGGGTGGCCACGGCAGAAGTGTCTCCAGTTCTCCCTGTTCCAACACTCCCTCCTTACTTGTTCAAGCCCTCTACATGAGTCGCCTGCGAAAACCTTAATACGAATTGTAATATGCATTTTACTTACATCCCTGTAGGATTAAGGCAAGAAAAGTCTTAAAAAGTATATTATGTTAATTTCAGGGACAATTTTGGTGATTGATCGACCAATTGTAATTTTCCCCATAGGTTACGTATATCACATAGAACGATTTCACATAAAACGACGTCTTCTATCGACCTATTGGACGTTCTATACGAGACCGAGGTGTATATTGTACAAGTCCAAACTGAACTCCTACTGTAAAGGATTAAGTGAGCAAACAAGAAAATAATTGCATGTGATGAGTATGTGTCAGTGTCCAGGAACAAATTAAAATAGTATCTTAAAATTAAACAATTTTTTTAGCACTGTAGCACATTAATAGTATATAAGATACCGTAATGATATATTTATATTTTCTCAGAGATTATTATGGCCTTCAAGGCTATACACAGACCTCTCCAAAAGTGATCAACATACCCACTTTTCATCACTCTTGATTTAGAAACTCTATAATCTAATGAACCTTTTCTGGGATTAAGGGCATGTGACCATAAGAAGCACTAAACAATAATTTTTAAAAAGGATACCTGTACCTTACCTTAGTACAGTACATAAAAATTTCATCGTTCAGTAAAAATAAAAATGTTCTATTGCATTTAAATCAATATGATAAACTACCAGAAATCGAACAAAAAAGGATTTGGAAACTACAAAGCTCTGCCAATGGAGTATCCCAGTGCATGGTCTGGTCCAAAGTCAGAGGCTCAATGCCACCCATATTTCACCTTCACTCTAAAAATATAAAAGTTACAGTTGATAGTTAATATATACAGCTGGTGCAGTATATCAAGGTCACAGCTGGTATCCAAGTGGAGATCTATCTATAGCTCCGACGCCTCGTTCCCTCCGGGAACTCCCCCCCAAGGGGGTGGCCACGGCAGAAGTGTCTCCAGTTCTCCCTGTTCCAACACTCCCTCCTTACTTGTTCAAGCCCTACTCTGCCCCTCATGTTTCTCTCCTTTACATACTCTTCCACTCTGTTCTGCCATCTAACGGGTGGTCTGCCTCTCACACCAGGTCCTACAACTTCACTTCCATACACCTTCTTTACAAATTCCTCGCCTTGCATTCTCTCCACATGTCCATACCATCTCAATGTATTACGTTTCACTCTCTCAACCACTCCACACTCAATACCAATTGCCTTCTCACTCATACCACATCTCTCATATACACTCTCATTACTTTCTCCATCCCATCTAGTAAGTCCACATGCTCCTCTCAAGTAACTCATTTCCACAGCACCTATTCTAGACTGATGAGCCCTACTCCATGTCCATGTCTCCGACGCATATGTCAGTGTTGGCAGGATTATACTATTTCGTAGTCCCCTTTTCACTTCCATACTCACACTTCTACCCTTCATAATCCTCCCCAGTGATCCTATGACCTGTCTACCCTTCACTGCTCTCTCCCTAATTTCTCCTTCCATACTTCCATGTTTACACATAACTGTACCCAGGTACTTAAACTCCTTCACTTCCTCCATCCTCTCGCCCCTCAGAGTTATCTCACACTTCGTCCCAGTTGGTACAGCCACTCTGTAAGGTGTAGCAAAGTCAATCACTTCAGTTTCTGCTCTTTCAAATACCATCACTTTACTTTTACCCACATTCACCTTCAGTTTCCTTCGTTTACACACAGACTGAAATTCGTCCACTACTCTCTGTAAATTCCTTTCATTCTCAGTCATCAGCACAGTGTCATCTGCAAACAAACTTGCCACCAGGGACCAGTTTGCTTCATTCAGCCTCAACTTCACCCCCAGACCATTCACTTTGGCTTTCACCTCTCTCATACAACCATCCATATATATATTGAACAACCATGGTGACATAACACACCCCTGTCTCAGCCCTACACTAATATTAAAACTCTCACTTAGATCACCCTCTACCCGTACACATGCTTTTGCATCTGCATAAAAAGCCTCAATGCCTTTCAGCAAAGGCCCCCCAACTCCATAAATTCTCAACACCTCTGTCATAGCTTTCCTATCAACTCTATCGTATGCCTTCTCCAAGTCCATGAAGGCAGCATACAACTTCTTACCCTTCCCAATATACTTCTCCACTATTGATTTTAATGCAAATATTTGGTCCACACATCCTCTACCCTTTCTGAATCCTCCCTGCTCCTCACTAACTTTATTCCCTGTTACTTCAATCAGTCTTTCAGTGAGAACCTTCCCGTAAACCTTCCCCGGTACACTAAGAAGGCTTATTCCCCTATAGCTACCACACTCATCCTTACTTCCCTTCCCCTTATACAAAGGTACAATTATGGCTCTCCTCCAATCCTCTGGCACCTCTCCCTGCCTCCAGGCCAATGTACATATAAGCAACATCCACTCCACCACTACCTCCCCCCCACACTTTAACATTTCAGCAGTTATCCCATCCACCCCTGGTGCCTTTCCCATCTTCAACTTTCCTATTGCTTTCCTAACCTCTTCCCTTCCTAATTCTCCCTGTACATCCTGTTGTCTACCACCTGCCTCCATCCCCATGCATGTCACCACCACCTCCCCTCCCGTCCCCCCATTCATCAACCGATCAAAATGCCTCTTCCACACTTCTTTCACTTCCTCACTTCTACTCACAGTAACTCCATCCTCTCTCTTCATTCTCACACTACCAGACTTTCCTTCTCCTCTTTCTC
Source organism: Petrolisthes cinctipes (assembly GCA_033782935.1). Lineage (NCBI taxonomy): Eukaryota > Metazoa > Arthropoda > Malacostraca > Decapoda > Porcellanidae > Petrolisthes > Petrolisthes cinctipes. Next base: position 295,859 of record JAWQEG010001019.1, on the reverse strand, counting down.
TTTTAACCTCCTTCCAGAATAATTTCTTGTTCTCTTTAAACTTTTCACTCAGCTTCATACCAAACTCCTCATCCACTCTCCTTTTACTCTCACTCACCATCATTTTCACTTGTCTCTTACACACATTATATTCTCTTTTCCATCTCTCTCTCACTTCTTCCGGCACATTCCTCTGTAGTGTTCTCCGATATGCCTTCCTCTTATCCTCTACAGCATCTTTCACTTCTTCTGTCCACCAAGCACTCCCTTTCTTGCCCCTCTTCTGTGTCTTATATCCTACTACCTCTGCTGCTGTCCTCAAAACTATCATCTTAAACATTTCATACACCGCATTCACTCCCACTCCCTCCCCTATCCCCATCCTTACATCCCCCAGCACCTCACCCACCCTCCTCTTATATTCCTCCCTATACTCTTCTACATCTAATTTCCCACTAGCCACCTCCCTCTTATTCTTCACCCCTTCATCCCTCCTACTATACTCCCACTTAACCCTAACCTTCATCCTCACCAACACCGCAAAATGGTCGGAGCAATGGACCATTCCTCTCACTACTTTTGCGTCATACACATCCTTCCTCAACCTTTCATCCACTGCCACATAATCAATCAAACTCTTTTGCTCTCCTCTCTCATCCCTTCTCTTTCATGTATACCTGTGGATCATCTTGTGCTGAAAGAAGGTGTTCGCCAAGAACAACCCTCTCTCAGCACAGACATCCACTAGATACTCACCATTCTCATTTGTTCCTTCTACACCCCATTTACCCACAATATTCCCCACTTCCTCACCTCCCACCTTTCCATCCTCTTAAAATATACACATTTACAGACAAAATATGAACACACACAAATGTGTACTGAAAATGGAGTAACAGTGACATTTACCCCTAACATAATGGGACTGAAAGCTTTATAGAGCATCCAACTTCACAGTAGCCCAGCCTCATTGGAATAAAGTAGGACATTAAGGGGGTGTTGGTAAATCTGGAGCAAATGATTCCTCCAGACTATTTCAAGCAACAGGATACCATTATTTTTGTTCATCTGGTCCTGTTTCCTGGCATACTTTGGAGGAATCAAGCCACTCCAGTGTAACAAAAGTATACTATCCCCTTAATGTCACCTTATGTAACATTAACAGAAGCTGTTCTAAACTTTTATAATTATATTTCAGGTACATGTACAGTATATATATTTAACTTATACCAGTAATGAGTATTAACTTCATAACTATTTGACAACTAGGCCTATATTAGATCTGTATATCACTTCAGTAATGATCAGAACTGGCCCTCAATTTTAGGGAGCCCTCAGTAGGGTTTGGCTTGGAGCCAACTCCAATCTGTTCATTTCAGTTTCACACATTTCTCCTTCTCCACCTGCCCATGTAAACTTTACAATTTTTTCCATTTTCCTCACACTCATTTTAACTCGTATTTCAATATTCTATTATTATATTTCTATACCTAGGGTCCCCCCCCCCCCCCCAGTGCTCATGGACCTTAAGTTACTGCTTACATAATATGTAGTTTACTGAGTATGGACAGTTCTGTTTATGTTCTTTATTAAAAGTAAATTTATCTCTTAAGTTTTACCAACCCTCTTTATACTGTATGTGAATTATTTATGCTATTGTATAAATTCAATTAAATAAAACCTGTATTTGCCTACGTCAGTATGTTTGCTAATTCTGTATGTACAGTCGGCAGGCAAGTAAGGATGATGTTCTTTCACCCAGTTCTATTTTTCTGGGTATTTCACGGTTATTCTCGTTTTAAAATACTCAAACGCATTTCCTTTTGTTTAATAATGAATAGTTAAATATTAAGAGTTTTTGAACACTCAAAATTTAATTTAAAATCAGCTAAACTTTTGATATAAAAAAGTTGTCACTGCCGCGGCCCGCATATTATAAGCCGGGGCGAAGACGATACTAGTCCCAGATGACACGAGGCACCAGCTGCCCAGTCGGTGGAGTACCAACCCCACACCGCTTACCCATGTTAAAATTAACGTAGGGGTGGTAACGAAACTTTTTTTGCCAACTGTACATAACTACAAACATTTCTAATATCAGCAACTGACATTACTCAAACATTAGCATAGCATATCAATTAGCAACAGCAGCTCTGGTGTCCTTTATTTTACTGATGGTGTGTTTTCCCTTTTCTGCCCCATTTTTCAGCCTCATCTCGTATTCCATATACCAATCTGACATCACATAAATACGGAGACTCTACCAGATGAGTTAGCCCCTGCGAGGATTGGACAAGCTGGATGCATAGCAACTACACTGGACACAGATGGTGACAGACCCCAGGTGCTCCCCTAAGAACTCATGCTGGAGGTGGCCTGAACTGTCCCACACCTCTATCTGTAATAAAGAAGACATACATGGTTACATTATTAATCTTTTACGAGGAAAAGGCTTTTCGCCACTCAATTCATAGCGCTAATTACTGTATTACGAATTGAGCAACGAACAGCCTTTTCCTCGAAGTACTGTAGTAGTTTAATAATACCACCCACACAGTCACAAGTATGGTAATAATCTGTGAGTATGCTTCAGTAAACAGAAATTACATTTGCATGGTTTGAACTGGTGTATTTAACTGTGACCTGAAAGTTTGGAGAAAGATGTAGGAATAGCAACTAGCTCAAGAGACAAAAATCAGAATCAGAAATACCCAAATTGAGGTATTTAAAAATCCCAGGGCTGTACCTAGACCCTCAAATTAAAAGGCATGAGCTGTACAGTCAGCCACCAGTGATAATCCCATTACAACTAATTGTGTGATGCAACTGATGTTCAATGAGGTGGTTAATAGCAACTCCTGGAATTTTACATGAAGCCCTTTATTAGCAACAGAGTTAAAAAAGATATGGATTGTGGTTGCAGGCAACTGGAACAAAATTAAAGTAAAATAAGTATGTAAAAGTGGGTTTACATTAGTTGAGTTAAACTCATATGTCTCATTTCTTGTTCTACTTTCACCCAACTTTTGCTTGAAAATATGGATGTTTCTTGCCCCTATCACTTATAAAGTACTCGTAAGACAACAGGTGTATGGGAGTGTTAAACAGTATACATGCATGGTACTCTCCCCGACAAGGTCAGTGCAGTGACTGGAGTCCCAGGTTGAGTACGGTTGGAATGAAACAATGGGAGATGAAGAATCTATTATGAAAACAGAGGTTGTGTTATCAAGTTTCAGAATATTACATCACTTAATATTGAGTTTTGGACATTTCACCACAGAAAGTGTAATGCTTAAAATAACGTAATTAGGTGCTTCCATATGTGGGGCACGTATAACCTGGGACGCCTGTACATGAGTTATAAGAAAATTTATTCAAAGAGGCAAATTGGGGTACAAGGTATTCACTGGATATGAGGTTTGGTTAGAGGACTGACCTCACACATTATCTGGAGGTGTGAATTAATTTAGTAGCAGGGGCTGAAATTATTTCTCCTTTATTTCATAATGATACTACAGAAGGAAATCTTTATGCAAATCACCACCATAAATTAACACACAGGTATCAATGCAGATCAGCTGTAATGACGTATTTGGACCATTCCCTCATCTCCCTCTCTCAGGTTATCAAGCCATACACATGTTGGAAAATAGTTGGACCATAGATAATAGTAGAACTATGCCTGCCTGGCAGTGTATCATTATTCTCAACAGGAACAAAAATAAAAATAAATAAAAATAAAATAAAATACATGAAAGGTCCCTCACGTGGCTGCCTCATGGAGCCGACAATTATGAGGTACAAAGCGAGCCTTGAAGGTAGTGAGCCAGCGTCCAGTGTGGTTGTCATGCTTGATTTCCCGACTAACTGTGGTGATTAGGAGGAGATTGGTAGTCACAAGGTACTCAATTTACTACTCTATTTTACTGTAATTTGCTATAGTGTATTAAATTCAAATGGAATTGGGACCACAATATAAATAAAAGCATGACTCAATTTTCACAGCTGAATATACTATAAGTAGAGTAGTCCTGGCATACTAAATAACTCCTATTTTCATGCTAAATAATTAGAGCAGCGGGGTTAAACTATTGTATTTATCAACCTCTAAATCCTTAACACAGTTAGGTCATCAAAATTTAATAACTGGAATTACCAAAAACCCTAGAGAAAATATCCTATACAGTATAATTTTTTACTGTATCCTGTACTATCAAACAGTACTAATTTTTAATGGTCCAGTATCATCACTCACCCTTTCATAATTATTTGACAAGCTAGTAAAGTATGAATCTCAAGAAACTGTTTCAGTGGTTTATTTACCTATTGTCTGTGCAGCGAAGATTAGAACCATTTGTTTCATGACTCGTTAGATTATAAAACCTAATATTATATGGCTCAATTTCTTTTGCATGTTAGTTCAGCCATCTAGGGGGGGGGGGGGGAGGTGGCCAGGTGGTTAGTGTTCTGGACTCATAACCTATAGGTTGGGAGATCAATTCCTCTCAGGTGAGGGCCTGAGAATATTTACTCTTCTGACTTGAGTTTCAGGCACTAACTATAAGGTCACCGAATGTCATAAAACACCCTCACTGGTAGCATAACAGCTGCAGTATTTGGGAATTACTCTCACATCCCTCCCTCTGTGGCTGGGTACTAGTTCGGAAGCTGTGGCGTGTGTGTGTGTGTGTGTGTGTGAGAGAAGTAGTTGACCAGTGCCACGGTAACGGGCTTGATGAAGCCTATGTCTAGTGTCAGAACATATATATATATATAAAAAAATCTTTCATTTATAAAACTCACTTCCTGTGTCAAGTTCCATTAATTTTTCAATATGACCTAGTGATCTGGCCAAATATCTGGGCCATTGTTTAAAGTTGGCAATTTTATCCATTTTTACTTCCCCCCAATAACACTAGATATGCATCAGTTATAAAAACATGTTCACTCAAAACAATCATGAGGGCTCCTATATATTTTCTCAACTGGCCTTCACTGAATAAGGAATTAAATAAAGAATAATTTGGCTACAGCCTACTGAACTAGAATCATCATGGAAGCTTGTCCCTCAAGTCTCAATTTACTCAGTGGTCTAATTCAATCAATCTCTCAATATTCTCAATGTCTCCATTCATTCAGCAATCTTTCCTGGCATCCACACTAACCTCAAACCCAACCATGCAAGGCCATTCACTCTCTTCTACATCCTCTGTGGCTAGGGTGGCCAGACGTCCGGTTTTACGCCGGACTGTCCTATTTAACCCTTTGTCCTACATCCGGCGCAACCTAACTCCGGACGTACATTTGTCTTACTTTCCTGGAGCGAGGGGAAAAAATAAAAAAAAATAATGTAAATCAATAAGTAAGAGAGAGAGAGAGAGTTATACAATAATGTCAAAAGTTCGATCGAAACTGAGGCCAAAGTCGGCAGATGCAGTCGGACAGTTACATTAGACAAGTGATATATCTTTTGGAGACTTCAGTGATGCTGTAAAGGCCTGTAATCTTGGGGATATTGATATGGACGAGTTGTATGAAGAGTATGGGATTGTGGAGTCGATTATCAACAGTCCTGAAATGGTTAATTGCCTCAGTGATGAACGTTATCGCAAAGTGTTTAGTAGATCCGAGGTCTCATTCACACACTTGAAGAAAGTGAGTTCCTATATCCTCTCCATTCCGTGTAGTAATGCTCACTTAGAGCGAGTTTTTTCACTGATGACAACAGCGTGGAGAAACGAGAGAAACAGATTCTCTCTCTCTCACTCATATATATATATAATTATGAAGTGTCCTACTTTTTGGAAATTCAAAAATGGCCAAAATGGCCACCCTATCTGTGGCACTAAAAGTGAATCCCCTTTCCTCTCTCTTTCATTGCACCTTTCATCTTTTCCCACAGATACATTGCCTCGTATCACGCTTTCCCATATCACATTCTCTTTTCCAGGTCCACGCACCTCTACCACCCATTCCTTCAATGGTTGTCTTTAACATCCAATACACTCACTCTTTCAGTTTTATAATTTTGTATCACCTTTTGACCTCGTCTACCATTTCATTTGCATTCAAGAAAACTATACTCATACATTCCATTTCTTTCTTTCCTTTCCCTACAGGACAGTCTAGAGACTCCTCCCCACTTACAGCAAATCCTGATCACTCCCCTGTCAAGGGAGCACTGTGGCTGGTAAAACTAGTACATTACTCATTCCTGTCTACTGTACTAGAAATACTAAAAACCTAAAATTGCTTAATGATTGACCAAAATTATCAGATGTAATCTGTTTGGAAATAAATTAAATTTACCCCCATACCACCTTCCCCTTTGCCTCAACTTCAAATTTTGTAAAACACAATTAAAACACTGAACTTGTGGAAGCTGGGTAAGGCTAGTTGAACATGAAATTTTACTATTTTTTGACATACAATACTTTCTACCTGTAATTTAACCTAATGATAATAATAAGAAAAACTATAATACAGTAATAATAATAATAAAATAATAATAATCTGGTTATTTGTTTGTCAGAAGCGCCAATTCTTCCAATTAGCTGGAATGCAATGGCGCTCGAGTCTTCAATGTAATAAAATTTAATGAAAACAGGGTCCTTAGCCCTAGTTAAAAAGAATTTGCAAATATTTCACTGTCAATAAAAAATACATAAAATTAGACATGGTTAATACTGATTATAATTGATAAAATTCCGTCACTGAACCCCTCACAAGATCATAGCTTTTGGTAAAAAGGTGGGTCTTGAGTTGTTTCTTGAAGGGCTCCACAGAATTCAACTGTCACATTGACAATGGTAATTTATTATACAATCGAGGAGCCACATGAGAAAAAGATCTATCAGCGAAGGAAGACTGATGAACAGCTACTTGCTCCTCCAGACGTAATGCATCGTCATTACTTCTCCGAACTACACCAGAATGAGCAGCAGGACTTCTCAGAAGATCAGCAAGATAATCCGGTTCACCAAATTTGAGTGCTTTGAATGTAAGAAGGCAGAGTTTAAACTCAATTGTGGCTTTGATAGGTAACCAGTGCAGCTCTATCAAGTATGGAGTAGTGGGGGTTCCAGGTGGTAAATTAAATATAAGTCTTGCTGTTCTATTTAGAATGGTCTGGACTTTTTTTAGCAGATAGTTAGGAAGACCAACCCACAAGACATTACAGTAATCAACACGAGACAAAATGGCTGAATGAATTAATGATAAGAGACATTGCTTGTTGAGAAATCGCCTTACAGAATACAAATTCCTGATATGAAAGTTGCAGACCTTGACAACCTGTTTAATATTTTCCTCATAATTCAGTTTGGAATTGAAGTACACTCCGAGGTTTCGCACAGTGGATACTGGGTCGAGCTGATGGCCTCCAATGTTCAACAACAGATCATTTTCAAGATGGTTTATCCTTCTGTTACCACGGATAATGATGACTTCAGTCTTATCATCATTCAGTTTCAGTTTCCGCTTTAACATCCATAGTTTGACATCTGACAAGGATTCCATTTTCATCTTGGTTTCATTTATATTTTCTATCTTGACATACAGCTGAGTGTCATCAGCGTAGAGATGATGAGCAATTCCATGAACATCAAGCAAAGATGACAAACTACTTGTGTAAACTGTAAACAATACAGGTCCCAGGACCGATCCCTGAGGAACTCCACACAACAAAGGAGCTGGGTCAGAGATGGTATTACCTACCACAACTCTTTGAGATCTGTCCCACAGATATGACTTGAGAAGTAAGAGTGCTCCATCGCGGACAACGTAGCAGTACAAGTCTTCTATCAGCAAATTGTGATCCACAGTATCAAAGGCAGCAGATAGATCCAGCAAAACCAGCAGGGATGTCTTCCCAAAGCAGGTGTTCTCAACTAAATCATTATGTACTTTACATAAGGAGGTCTCAGTGGAAAGGTAACTTCTATATGCAGACTGGGCAGAAGGGATCACCGTATTTTGCTTAAGCAATAGCAACAGTTGTTCAAGCACTGCACGTTAAATTAATTTTGAGGAAGGATAAGTTCGATACTGGTCGGTAATTAGACATGTTTTCAGCATCAAGTCCAGGTTTCTTTAAAAGAGGCAGCACCAAGGCTTTCTTCTCAGATTTAGGAAAATTTCCCAATATGAATCACTTGTTTATGATTTTACAGAGGAGATCAGTAACATGGAAATACATAAATGGTACCTTAGATATGTCAACAGCAGGATCTAGTTTGCAATATGTTTTATTCATATCTTTGATATAGTCAATGACTTTGGTTGTGTCTATGGGACGGAATGATGATAAGATGCAATCCACTGTTGGTCGAAATTGAAAATTCACAGAAAACTTAGTATCAATTAATGTGCAGCCGAGCATGTTCCTAATGCTTGTTATCTTGTTTGTGAAGATAGTAGAGGATTTTGAAGCCAATTCCTGACTAGGTACTGGGGCAGGATATGAAGCAATGTTGTACCGGTTATAACTACATATATCTACATATACCTAGTGAGTCATATACCATGTAAAAAAATTGTACCGGTTATAACTACATACTGCATATCTACATATAATATATCTACATATACCTAGCGAGTCATATAAAAAAAAATATGTGCTAGTGGAGCGGTCACTACACAAATCAGTCTAGTTGATGTCGTTGTTGTTGTTGTTGTTGTAGCGTGGTAGGCTTTTGTCTCTTCGGAATATATTTTTAGAATAGGTTAGGTGATTATTATGGTATGGAGAGTTAGCACACCTTGTCTGTGTTTAACAAGATTTTATTAATAACCCAAGTGGTAGTACAGTTTCACAAAAGGGTTAAGTTAGGCTTAGGAGCTAACTTTAAGGAGAGAGATGGCTATGAGACCCCTGTGTAGCGATCGGGTATCTCTAGCATACTACTCTATAGGAGGGCACAAGAAGAGTTCTCTGTGTTATCCCCCGTGACTTGTGACGTCACTTATTGCTGAGGAAGCTTGGTTCCCATGGACCCGTTTATGTCAGGTCAGCTAGTTTGAGCGATCATGTGAGGGTACATGGTATATGACTTACTAGGTATATATAGATATATTATATGTAGATATAAGTAGTTATAACCGGTACAATGTTCCTCCGACCCAAGACTCCAGCAGCAACTGCAGTAAGCTTCTTTTGATTAGACCCGCAGGCTTCAACCTTATTTTGCATATACTGGATCTTTTTTTTTTTCACTTCACGAATCACAGCTTTTCTTGCAGATAAGAATTGCCACCGAGATTCGTCGGTCCGTAAAGAACGCCATCTACGCTCTGCTTGCCTACACTCCCTACGAAGAAGGTTGATTGAAGGGGTGTACCATGGTGAATCTTCCCGCACAGTTATAGTCTTCACTATCTCAGGACAATGGTGATCTAGTGCCTTCCAAAGACTGGTCAATGTCATGGCAGATTCTTTCTTTATCACAGCTCTTATAACTACGAAAGGTAATTTCCTTCTTAAATGAAGGAGCCTTAGGCAAATTAATATAGAAAGTAATCAAAGCATGGTCTGACACTGTGGAATCAATTTAGTCAACTTCAACACTTGACACATGATTGAAGTCAACAAGGGACAGTACCAAGTCCAGAATATGTCTACCGATGTGAGTTGATTGGGATACATGGTTAGTTAAGTTGCTCTGGTTGATAAGGTCAAGAAATTCAGAGGAAAAAGGCTTCAAAGTTGGATTGTCTAACCAGTAGTTAAAATCACCACATATAAGCAGCCATCCTGACTTAACAGTGAATGCTTCCAAGAACTGACCAAATTCTTCCATGAAACCTCTATCTGTGCCGCGATAACCTGGCTGATATACAACTGCTATTCTAAAAGTCTGATGATGATGGTTTAATACTACTTCCAAGCATTCAAAAGAAGCTGGAGCCAAGTTATGGTTGCAGCGAGAGACCCCAGAGAGAGCAAGAGAATAAATGAGTGCTACACCTCCACCTGGTTGATCTGTATCAGACCTAGGCACACTGATTATTGAATAGGATTTAGGTAGGGCACTGCGAATGATGCCTATATCAGACTCATACAGCCAAGTCTCTGTCAAACATCATATATCAAGATTAAATTCTTTTAGGGTTTCATTTACATGCTCCATCTTATTACGAATGGAACGGATATTCAGCAATCCTATTCTTACTTGGCCTAGTGGAGATCTTATTAGTTTTTTGACTTGGTAAAGTTAGTGTTTTCAATTATCCTCTTCCTCTGGGCAATCATGACATTGTTACTAGATGCAAAATGAGCAACTCGCTCAGCAGACAATGAAGGTTCATGTCTCTGGGCAGAGCAGTTCACACACTTTGGTTTGTGACAAGCAGCAGATAAATGGTCACCAGCACAGAATACACACTTGGGACTCTCTAGTTTCTTATTGCAGATTTCTGCTTTGTGTCCAAATCCCTGACAATGATGACACTGAGTAACCCAAAATCTGTCATAGACACGGCATCTAGTTAGTCGAACGTAAACATAGTTATGCTCTTGTTCAATAGACGTACGGATCTCAGGATAAATTTTTATGACTGCCATTTTATTCCCATTACTTTCTTATTACTATAAATGTTGGTCTTTCAGTTTTGTAAGTGTGTATTGTGAAGGAATTCCCATTTAACCAACGTGCAAAGGGTGTGCCCAGGGTGAGGTCAGGGTTCTCCTTTGGGATAAGCTTTGCTGAATCAGTATTAACACACTGTCAAATTCAGGAAGTAACTCGTGGGAATTGTATACCTTTGGAGTGTGTGCCAATCCTTACTGCCTCCAGTCACTATTTACAGGCTTCTAACATGAACGTTCCATCAAGTAGTGTCATCAACTGTTCTCTCAATAAAAACATAATCCTAGAGAATGATGCAGCTTTATAATGAAAATGAGGAGATTAATATACATTCTGAAGTTGATTATGAAAGCTTATGTCCAGCCAGTGTGTTCTCTCCTTACTCTGAACAAATTATTACATATACTGTATAGTTGGCTTTGTTATTTCAAAACTAAAGAAAACTTTAGGTGTGAGATATGCTGCAGTGTTCTGTTTCACCAAAATATAAATGAAACTCATAAGTTAATAACTGTAAAAAACAAAGGCCATCTATCATTTCCATCCAAAGATGTTGTTACTATATGTCTTATATGTGAAAAGAAATTCAGAGAGAAAGTCTTACTCTGCAAAGATCAGCACCCATATTCAAAGCTGTCAGGGTATGTTTGCTACAACATAGTAACTTTTGTACTGTCAGAGTTCCAGGGAAAGACTATTTTCCCTGGTTTGGTAAGACATATGTCAGATAGTGATCCTGTAGATAATCATCTTGTACTCCTAATAATGGCTGTAGCTGAGACCTATCTGCAGGTCAGATATAGATACACAGCCAAACAGTTCAATGCACGACACACATCTCTGAAAGGGATGAAAAGCAGAACTAAGATGAATAAATTAGTATTATTCAGTGGCATGTAATTCAATATTACATGTTCTTCATATGTAATAAATGATTAAGAGTAAGCAGTAGTTTAATTTCACACATCTGCAAGTTATTTATGGGTATAAATAATGAAAAAAGGGGGAAAAAATAACGAGCAAACCATTGACTCAGTGCGCGATCCTGCCCACATGCCCAAAACAACATGGCAGACGGGAGGCAGAAGAGGCTTCACTGAGCCTGTACTAGTGCACGGCTGCAGGCCTCTCCACCCTTTATACCTCCATGCTCTCAACCACCCTACATTCATCATCATCTGTCTTTACACTCAAACCACAACTCTCACTCACATTCTTACCCTTTTCCTATCTATTTATCTATAGCTACGACACCTTGTTCCCTCCAGGAACTCTCCCCAAAGGGGATGGTCACGGCAGAAGTGTCTCCAGCTCTCCATGTTCCAACACTCCCTCCTTACTTGGTCAAGCCCTCCTCTACCCCTCACGTTTCTCTCACTCACATACTCTTCCACTCTGTTCTCCCATCTGACCAGTGGTTTGCTTCTCACACCATGTCCCACAACATCACTTCCATACACCGTCTTTACAAACTCCTCACCTTGCATTCTCTCCACATGTCCAAACCACCTCAATGTATTATGCTTCACTCTCTCAACCACCCAACACTAAATACAATTTGCCTTCTCACTCATACCACATCTCTCATACACACTCTCATTACTTTCTCCATCCCAGTCCACCTCATCATGCCACGTGCTCCTCTCAGTCTCTCAGGTAGCTCATTTCTATCTCTCCTCTTCTAGATTGTTGTGCTCTAGATTACCATACATCTCTATGAATTCCAGCACTATAAAACCATGGTACCTAGAGCACTCTACCTACCTTGATAATATTGCCATGAGATGCAGACACCAACAAAGTGTGCTGGTCGACATGGGTGTGCCAGGATACCCATCGGCTGTGATCGTTTTTAGGCAAATAGCTGTACACCTGTAGAGTTGACAACAATAGTTAGTCCTTCATATACCAATGCCTTTACAAGTCCCTTACTTTTTCTCATTCACTATTGCCTCTCTTTGCTGCACTCTGTATATGTTTTTTTTTTTTTTTTTTTTTTTTCAGGTGAGGACATCTAATGGGTATGTTGTTCTCAAGCTCATATTATGCAATAATATATAAAACACAAAGTGTGATTGAAGTAACTGGAAAGTATATTGTGACAATATATATAACAACACAAAATTGTAGTGTATTTTTGTGCTTCCTCAAAATATGTTCAATATAGCTCAGTCAAACTTATCCCAGATTATATATCACCTGCTGAATGATGCCTGCCTCTAGGTCTGTTCTCTTGACAGATCCATCATAACTGGTGGTATAGATGTGATTTGGGGAGGTAGGATCTACAGTGAGGCAGTTGATTGGACGGCTGTGGGGGTTAAAGAAGTGTGCCCCGTTGGATTCATCCTCGCGGTCCACATCCCACACTCCTGTAAATTCAAAGCATGACAGAATGTAGAACTACAGCTTTATCTAACTATCAATCTATAGCTCTATCAGCTATCTAACTATCAATCTATAGCTCTGGCACCTCGTTCCCACTGGGAACTCCTCCCAAGGGGGTGGCCATGGCAACAGAGTCTCCAGTTTTCCCTGTTCCAGCACTCCCTCCTTACTTGGTCAAGCCCTCCTCTGCCCTTCACGTTTCTCTCCCTCACGTACTCTTTCACTCTGTTTTCCCATCTGATCAGTGGCCTCCCTCACACACCAGGTCCCACAACTTCACTTCCATACACCTTCTTTGCAAACTCCTCACCTTGCATTCTCTCCACATATCCAAACCACCTCAATGAATTATGCTACACCCTCTCAAGCACACTCAAGACCAATTGCCTTTTCACTCATACACAGTCTTATTACTTTCTCCATTCCACCTGGTAAGGCCACATGTTCCTCTTAAGTAACTCATTTCCACTGCACCTATTCTAGACTGGTGAGCCCTATTTCATGTCCAAGTCTCCAATGCATATGTCAGTGTTGGTAGGATTATACTATTTTGTAGTCTCCTTTTCACTTCCATGCTCACACTTCTACCTTTCATGATTTCCAATCGTCAGTACTGTGTTTTCTGTTACATAATTGAGTAAAAGGTGAACATTGAATTCATTAAATGAGAGCAAATTGTAACATAAACCTATAACTGAAGAAATTATCCTGAAAAAATTAAGTGCACCAATAACCAATGAGATAAATCAATGAAGAAAGAGGTGAATTAATAAGGAATGATATGAGCTAATAAGGAATTGCATGGTCAAAGAGGAGGGTAACAGCTAATGAGGAGTGACATGAGGCACTAAGAAATAGGGGTACAATGAGAAAAGCCAGTCAGGAATGCCAGGAGTGAGACTGACCCAAAGTTCAATGAGACAAAGTGTGGTAGCCCTGTCATTATTTTCCAAAATACGGTAAGGTAATAAGGGTAGACAGCCCAGCTGTAAGTGGTAGAACAGCTATGGTGTCAGTACTCTCAAGGAACTGGCTTTCTCTTCCTCTCTTGGATCTTGGTTGCTATATAAATAAAGCATATAAAGGTCCGCCAATGAGTGGCAGTCAATGGGACAGAGTGTAACACACACTGTGTGTATGAAACACAACTATAGCACACATCACAAGGATGATGAGTGGCCCAGAGACCTCTCCACCCACGTGAGACCCGAGTCAGCCTCGGCTATGGCTGCGTAAGCAGGATGACCTCAGACAGCTGACTCAAACCCCCAACCCCTTGCTCACAGGGGTGGTAACCTCTGGCATCAGTGAAAGATTTTTATCGTGTCCCGAGCAAGGATCGAACGCTGGGCCGCAGAACTGCAGCCGCAGACTCTAGCACTGTGCTAGCCAGAAGCTATATAAACATAGTACAGTATTGCAAAAAATGAGAATATTTACTCAACTTGATTTTACTTACCAAGTTCACCCCACTTGGCCCCAACCAGTACCAAAGTCTTGGTCATGGTTGGATGAATCTGAATGGATAATGTACGGTTGGGGACAACCTTCGCCACACATTCCTCACGCACCATCATCTTTTTCATCTGCCTCACCACACTGCCAATATTAAGCATAAGTAAAGAAACCTAAGTACTGTAAAATTTAAATCTAAAAGGAAAACATCTAATGTTAACCATCTGTGGTAAGAAAAATTCTGGATTTAGTAAATGGAGAGGGTTCAAAGGAGATTAGAAAATAGAAGGGGGTTCATGCTGAAAGTTTGTGAAAGATGAGCAGTTTGAGATCATCCAGGTGAGGTTTACGAGATGTTAATTCAATAATTCATACCGAAACATGATCCAAAAAACATAATTATCATATGATTAATGAAATTTCATGGAAAAAGATAGCAAACTGTACTGAATGGGAGTCTGAGGAGTTCATTAAAAGTATCCAACACAAAGACCCATTTCATTCAATAATCTGCAAACTTTTATATAATTAACGGCATATTTCATGTAAAGAAACAATGGTTCACACTTCAATCCATAATTTCCAGTCTATCTATTCATGAGTTCCTGAAAAGCTAGGAGGAGAAATAAAATGAACAAAGGAATATTATTTTGTTTGGAATAACAAATCTGGAGGAGGGGCAAAAGTTGCCTCAGTTGCCCCCACTGGAAATTCATACTAATAACATTTTGTGCTGTCAAAGCTCCAAAACAGATGTTTAATCACTATCACACCTACCATTACTTATTAATTTAGAAGAGTTGTGTCCACTTTGGCATAATATTGGGCTACTTGTCAAGAAAATTCACTATAGGTGTACAGTATTCTTGTTGCCCAACTATGCTAATTTTGGTTCAAAGCTCCTAGCACCACAGAGTACCCTAGTGCATGTAGGACACAAACACGCATACGATATCTTCAACTATCTTGACATAACTATGATTAATGAATTACACCTGTATCTGGGTTTAGGAGTGCATCAAACTTACACAATCTCAGCACACTTTATAACTGCCCTGTGACAAGATGCAAAATGTGAAACACCTCAGTAACACAGGGGACAGTGATTTGTTTGCCCAGGGGGGCTGACTTTATTTTCTGTGAATACTAACCATCTCCCACAGGGCTAGAAAAAGATTGTTTTATAGGATCTGGTCACTTTCTAGTGGATTTGACGAGATCTGCCCACACGGATTAAAAATACACTCAAGGCGTACTGCAACCGGAGGCTCTTCTATTTTTTTTTTCATTGCTGTGTAGACTGCCAGCACATGGGGGTGCATTATCCCTTTGCATGCAGCAGTCTAAACTCCCTCCCCCTTTATGGTCCTTCAAGACTGGTCTCATGGAAGGTGCGGCCCCACTTGTAGCTCCTGTGGTAATGTGGACTTGGGCCCACAGCACTGGCTGTGGGATCAAAGACCTTCCCCCCCAATCTCCCTGGCGGTCGGAGGCTCCCAGACTCTCTGGTCCAGTAAGTTCCCATATTCCTGGAATTTGCTTCAGTAGCCCAGGCATATAAGGCCAACCCCTCCTTTATTTAAATTTGTTTTTTCACTGCGACTGTGGGGCAGGAGGCCATTCTGCCCCGGGAGATCATCATCAACAACAACAACTGTGATTTGTTATACAGAAAGGATGTCAAACACACCTATTAACATTACCAGTCCAAGGTGTCTTCTTATTAGTACCCTTTATGACTATTCCCTGGAGCTCCTGCAGCAGTCCCCCACATGCCTCTTTATCCTGGTCACGGCAGTAGTCTGTTACAGCAGCTGGACCTGCACCATACATGTCTCCATCATTACTGGTGTGCAACACACACACTGTGTGTATCTCAGCCAAAGCACTAACATGAGCCATAATTTCTTGCTCATCCTGGTTGATAATTAAGAAAACTAGGGAAAGATTCTATATAAATGATGATTGTGATGGTCATCTGGTAATAATGCCACACACAGTGGTAAGCATGCATTATGTTAATATGCAAAATTATTCAAGAGCAAAAATACACCATTATCTGGACAAAAACCATTCCTTTCTCCATGCTATGACAAGGTAAGCAAGTAAGTATGGCTCACAACCATAAAACAGACAACTATAAAATACACAGTTCTGGCACCACATTCAGCTCAAGTGTGCAGTGGTTACCAGTACACACCTCACATGAGTACCACCCATCAATAATATTATAATTATGTTGCACATTTTGCAATTAACAAGTCAGAGGTAAAGACAACTGAACCAAGAGGAGACCTTTATCTATCCTTGTGATATGGGATGTTCAATTAAGAGGGGGATGTTATTCTTGTAGAAATGGATTGCTCCACACTACGTCACAAAAATAGCATGCAAAACCAAGGGAGGCTGTTTCTTGACATAATGTAGATGAACCAATGCATCCACTTTGTCCACAAGTCATGGATCTCTTAAGGGGGAAATTTTGTGTTGGTAAATCTGGAGCAACTGAATCCTCAAAACTATTGCAAGCAACAGAATACCATTATTTTTGTTCATCTGGTCCTGTTTCCTGGCATACTTTGGAGGAATCAAGACAGGCACTCCAATGTAACAAAAGTGAATTACCTACCCCCTTAATACAACAAACAGGTATTTCATATTTTAAACAGCACAAACATCTCTCAATACAACTGTAGCAAACATTTATATCTCCGCATACAGCTAAATGAACCTTACACATGTAATACTTGTGCTTGAAAACTGAATTATTAAGCCAAACTAGATGACTGAATAGTGTTAAAATGAAACATAAATGCAAACCTTTCACATTCTTATAGTGGTGGCAAAGAAACAGTTACTTAGACAAGACCCTGCATAGAAACCTGCTTCACTTACAGCACAATGGACATCATTGTTCGATATCAACTGACCTGGAGGTGGCCTGGGGTGTTCCTCTAGTCGTTCCGGAGCAAACGGTTTTTCTGTAGGCAAGGTCAGGTGAAGACCATCAGGACTCAAGTTCTGTTGTCTTAGACTCCTTCACTTCTCAGTCCTAAAGATAATACAGGTTATTATTTCCCATACTCTATCCTTTCATCCTGTAGGTTCACAAAAATACAGTAAACACTTAATATAAGACCTCAATAAACCAAATTTAGAATATATGATCCCTCTAAGCCTATCAAACACATGCCTTATAAGATGAACTACGGTAATTGTGCGTAAAATGGGATGGAATATGAACCTATTGAATACTCACCTTATTCAGTGAACTACATGCGTAAAATGGGATGGAATATGAACCTATTGAACACACCTTATTCAGTGAACTACATGGTCATAAAAAGTTGTAGAGTTTGCTAAAATACAGTTGACACAAGGTTAATCAGTCCATATTATTTCTGGTGAGAGTTTATACCCAATTTATACCTCATACCCTCAGCTTTGTTCCATATCTTATCAAGTTTTTGTGGACATAAAATGGCATCTAAGGCACCTACTCATTATACCTCTTCCTCTGTGAAGCAAAGAGATAATTTAATCATTTCATAAGAGATTCAACATCATTCAAGGCTGCACTCAAGGTATGACTAGGGATCAACTCATGCAAATGACCCTATCACTTCAATGAGCCTAGAGCAGTACATGAAGATTTTGCCAAGAGATCTTTTGTCTATGTTGCTCTTTGATTGTACCATAGATTGCTCATTCTAAAAGAGCAGCACCCCCCCTCTCCACAGGGCTGGATACAAGTACAGTATGTCTTGTTTTCACAGACATTATGATAATGTCAATAATATTGTAAATGAAGCATAGAAATTGAAATGTTGCTTAAACTTTTATATTCTGAATTCACATGAAGAATTGTCACTCAAATGTATAAAACACTAGAGTGTACAGAATTCTTATTTTAAATACCATAGGCACATATGCTCCATTATATCTTCTCTCTCATTTCTCACAACTACTCCCTTTATGTTCATACTGTATATCTCTTTTAATGTCAAAACCAACACTTTCCCACTAATACAGATTAGGGATTATAAGATATGCTCCTCATAAAAAAAAGCTAGAATTACTGAGAAAAAATGAGAATGATATGCAAAACGTAACATACTGTATTGGGATTTAAGAACATAGTGACTGATTAGTAAGTTATTGTCATATTGACATTTTTATATATAATATACCCTGTAAAGGGCATATTACTCAAGAGTGTATAGAAATGGCATCCAATATAGCAGGTGCTTGATTCAAAATACAGCAAGGTTCAGCAAAGTAAACAAAATATTAAATCATCTAAGCACCAGTCTAGTATTATCCCATAGAAATATTTGTGCACTGTACACTGTTGTGCAAAGTTACATTCAGGAAACAAACTGCACAACGTCTATTTAGATGAATGAAAATAGAAACAGGCAAATTGTTATCAGTAGACTAAGAAGACAATTATTTACACATCAATCATTGACAGAAATACTCCAGTGAGTGCTGCATTATTACATAAGATCAGTAGACTAAGAAGACAATTATTTACATCTTAATCATTGACATAAATACTTAAGTCAGTGCTGTATTAATACATAAGATTTGAATATGAACTTTATTTACATGGAAAAATGTATAATGTAAGATACTTTAAAGACTCCCGTGATGTAGTAAAAAGAATGGAGGATAGAGTCCTTCAAACATTGCCACGAAACACCACCTACACTAAAGGAGCTTGTTTTTTGGCAGAGTCAGGAGGAATCAGAAGCCACCAGGTCTCATACATGATCACAGGGTCCCTTAAGAAATATACAAGAGTCATACATACATATGAGAAAGATTTTTTGGGCTCCTGGTGATACCACGATCAATACGCTTCTTCACAGGGCATGGCCGACGTACATCTAATTCCTTCTTCACATCAAAAATACCCAGGGAATCCAAAAACTTGCGCTTCTCAGCAATATTGCGTTGGATCAGGAGTTCATACTCAGAGAGGCCTGTAGTTTCTTCTCCCATCTGATATGAAAAAAAAATTCTCATTTCAATATAGCCTTTCTTCTTCAAGGGGTGGTTATGGATGAAGCTACCTCTTTCCTTCATTATTACTAGCAACTTCTAAATCTCTTATTATTCTCCCCGTTCACCCTCCCAAATAAGCAGCATTCATTTTTTAATCCTGTGACCTAACCCTAATGTTTTGTACATCCAAGTTACTCAGTTATTCATCTTTTTATTAAAACACAAAATTCAAAGATTCACACTTTGCAAAGATCTGTACCAAACTTGGATCATCCCAGAGTTGCCTGGATAAGAAAATAAAGTAAGAGAAATATAAAGCTCAAGATATAAATATTGCATGGTGTACCTGTTAAAATTGTTACAAAATATGACAAAATATTATGACAAGGATGCATGAGGATGCTTCAAAGATATCTGCAAATTCCTGTTGTAAGGCAAGTTAAATATCAAGGATAACGGTAATACAAATTTAACTAGTGACATCTACATTACCTTGTATTTTCATATTTTGCACCTACTGTAAACTTTTTTTTCCTATACCTGTGCATTCATGTCTGTCTCTGTCCTCTAATGGATTTGTACAGTCTTTTCAGTCTCGGATCGGACACGTGACTGACCTCGCTTTCGTTTTGGAACTTCTTCCTGCCTCACTGTTTTCTTCACCACAGGACCTTCACTCTCATCATCTGAGACCATTGGGCGCTGAGTGTAGACATAGGAAACAGTTAAGTGTGAAAATGCATTTCTGAGAATCAACAGAATAACTATTGTAGAGGTGCAAGGAAGGATGAACCAAGTACCCATAAGAAAACCTAGTTCTATACAGCACACAAACAAAGTATGATAAAGCACCTATCACAATGTAAATACCTGATCATGATAAATACAGGCAGTGTACCAATAAAACTAAGAGAACAGTAAAATTTATCAGTTTATATTACATTATAAAAATGCTCCTACAATACTAAGATAAAAATATGCTTCATTGCTGGAAACTCCTACAATGTAAGGGGTGTGGTTGTGCATAAAATTCATACTGTACCTCCTTTTCTTTAATTTCAACATGGCATTGATATGTCAAATAATGTTTTACCAGAGTTATTCAAAAGAAGTAGAATCAAATCTGTCAAAACAGCCAAACGAGGAAAACCCCAAACATCCTGCAGTGTCAAATATAAATGACCAAACACTGTACTGCCTCATGAAGAAGAATGTTGTTGTTAATGGCCTTGTTGTATTTCAATATATTTGTCAACATTCAGTTGTGTCGTGTTATACAAATATCATCTGTTTAGTCGGTGCATGGCAAATCCTTGGGTTATGTCATCATATGAAGGATGTGTAGTACCAGTAGGCTATTTCAATCAGCATCATAATTCGACCCCTAACATATCTTAGTGGCCACAAAATAAGAAAATGTAGGTGTTCTTTTTGCATTTTCATGTTTAAATAATGTGTACTGTAGTCATTCTTCTTAAAATTATATTTTCTTTTTCAAGAAAATTCTGCACAATACATATTGCCTTGGGCTGAAATTCTAGAATCAAACCCTACTTTTCCTATTATAAATTTACTCTGTCATATGAGATTTCATTAAACGAGCAGTTCAGGCTGAACCTAACCTGCTCGTTAACTGAGCCCTACCTGCATCATATGGATTTATCCATTGTACATCAATATACACATATGAACCAGTAGGGGACATGGGGTTGTGTCCATCAAAAACTCTGACCTTGGTTTGCTGATTTGATACTTGTGTGGACAGTTCCCTCAGCACCAAGCGTTGTGACCTAAGCCGAGGTTGGATTACTCCATCCATCTCAATCACGTTCTCCTGTTGAACACACAACATTTATAACTCATTTTCATAATATTGTGTTGGGTAAATATGATCATCATTATGACCACCAACTACCTGGACCAAGCCAGAGTGTTGGGGATGGGTATAATTATGTTGGTGATGGGATATTTGTACAAGAGAAGTGTCTTAACTTAGTTAGAAAAGGTAAAAACAACGTATTACACAATGACAATAGAATTAATATACAGAGATATCTTTGACATGCGGGATAATGCATGTTGTTTATAACAATATATATCTAATTCAATTACTAAAAATACATGGGTCAACCTGATACTCACAAGTAAATGGTAGAAAGAGTGACCCACGATCAAACAGTGAATTTTACTCTTCTCGGCAAGTTCCCGCTTCTTTCCAGTTCACAATTAAATAAAGGTTCACCGTCCATTTTTATATTCATCAACATTTTATAATCACAGTCACTTCCTGAATCAAACCATTAGTTTACCTTACCCTCATCAGTCTTTAGGGTATTTATTGAAAGAATTACCGTTTTGTAGCAGTGTTGCCAGATCCGGCTGGGTCCCAGTATTTTACCCCTGTCATTTATTGTACTTTACCACGATTATTTCCCGGTAGTTTGCCCAGGTTAGGTCCCGGTAGTCTGATGCGGTCTAGGTTAGGTTAGGTCAGGTCAGGTAAGGTCAGGCTAATTTCAAAATGCCCCATTTGAATATGCCCTATCTTGGAAATGGGGCATTTGCGGAGAAAATGCCATAGAAGAAAATACTCTATGTTTCAGACTTTCAGTTATCTGCAATAATTCTCAATATTTCCGTTTTCGAAAAAGTAATGATAGAAACAGTGATATCATTTATACCTATATATATAAATTCATGATCTAACTTACTTAATATTAGAATAAGGAGAACTAAAATGCAACATTCATATAAAGAAAACACCTTGTTTAATTGCTACTGGAAGATATAGGAGGAGGACATAAGTCATCAATTTATATTCAGAAGGCTGTATTATAATTCATCAACAAGAGAATCTCCCCTAATTAAGAGCCTGTTGTTTTCGTCAGGCCTCCTTCCAATCACGCACAGTGCAGAATTTGACTTTGGAATGTTGTTGATGATTTTTTTTTTTCCTGCATGGTGGGGACTGTCATGGCTGTACCGTAATGAGAGGCAAGTTGGCAGAATGTCACCAGTGTTGCAAGTGGGGAAAATATAAATGTATCCAAAAACGTATCCAAAATATACAAAACGTATCCAAATAATGTAAAATAGTATCCAAAAGGCATCCAATATTTTTTCTTAAGAAAAATGCATTATAGTTAATGAGGAATGTGCTTTAAAATAAGTAATAATTCTTACCGTCTTTTTAGACATCATACGGTTGGCAGCCAAGTTGCTATGTGCTGCCTGGTGACGGACTCACGGAGAATGGTTGTACACTACAAATTTGGAGCGAAACTTAAACTACTGTTTGGGTCTTCCAAGAACATTATTTATTTAAGTATTTAAACCTATGAGCGCGCGAATCTACACTCCTAAAAATAACACGTCCCAAAAGGGCAAAAGAGCGTCATTGTACAGAATGTATTAATTTATGTGCAATACAAACTATTAATAAAAAAAAAACTTTAAACTAAAGAAGCACAAATTATGATAGTACAATATTGCACACTTATTTCTCCATGTCCTCAATGGCAGCCTGTATTTGACTAGCGCTATGCAAGACTAGTTTTATACAATATTATACTGTTCACTTACACTACAAAATATGAATAAATGACAACGAGCCCACGGCATGTTTACTGTGGTTTACTCCCCAGAGTCCCCGCTCGGCGCTCACCACTGTGGCGCTCACGAAACAGTTACCCTATCATTCAATTGGGAGCGATATAGTAATTATGAGTTCTGATTGGTGATAACTTTTTCGTAAAAAAAAAATGACTGTAAGCAAATTAATATTAAAAAGTATCCAATTCTTTAATAAAAACAGCAAAACGTATCCATTTTTGTCCTCCTCATTCAATTTCGTATCCTTTTGTCCAGCGTCGTAAAAACGTATCAGTAACATCAAAAAGTATCCAAAGGATACTTTCGTATCCATACTTGCAACCCTGAATGTCACCCTCATCATCTATAAATCTGACTCCCCTCGTTGCACCAAATGTTGATGACACCTCGATCGCTGTGTTAGGTATGATGCCATATTTGTGTGTTACTGCTGCCATCCTCTATGTTAGGTATGAACCCTTATTTTTTCTTGTGCATGGTGCTGTCGGATCAGACTGAACCGACCTTGACGTTTGTCTGACCAGTGATCAGTTCTGTCGCTGCCTCCTGGTGCTTTGGCTCGGCATCCGTCGGCTTTGAGTCGGGACAGCAGCCACAAAAATGTCTTAGGGAGGCATAGACCAGGTAGGTGAGCATGAGTGGTGGCCCCGTCACGAAGAGAGTGGCCACGATGGGGACAGCAGCCAGGTCACTGAAGGAAGGAAATATTAATAAGTCTCTAATTATTCCGCATGTGTACAGAAATATTGCTCGTCTAGGGTTCCATTCTGTATAGTGGGGTAACGCAAGTACTCATATATAGTCAGTGATTGTGTAAAAAAAACATGGAATAAGAATATGTAACGCTAAAGAACTTGTGCATGATAGGGAAACGAGGAAGAGATTTCATAGTCTACGGAATGGCTCCTTGTAGTAAAGTTAATTGAAGTGACTAATGTGAGGAAGGGCTGAACATTTCGTGGACTTGAAAGGGGAATGTGCGTGTGACTCATGTTTATCGGTACTTCTGTTCCTCCTTCTGCATGTTATTCTGATTTCATTTATCCACCCCTCATGGCTTTGGGGACACCACTCTTTAATATAAAAGGAAATGGGGGTATTGATGGTGATGATGACTTAACTACAGATTACCCTATCTCTCTGTCTATCATTATGCTGGAAAAATGTACCCAAAACCATTACAAAAACACTTTCATCCCATTGCCAGAAGTCTACACTTGAATGTTTTTTTATGAATATCATCTCACCTGTACGGGCTTTCCAGTGACAACTTAAGCAAGACGAAGGCAACACCAGGGTTCTGAAGTGCTGTCTCGATGCTGACAGCGATGACTTGGTTAGGCGGGAGACACGTGAGTTTGGCTAAGACAGCACCCAGTGTGTACCCGCTAGTCACCACCAACAGACCTGCCACAACCATCTGCCAGGTCATCATCAGGATCACTTTGTACGAGTTGTAGGACCCAACCTGAGTCACCCATACAAAAATTATTAAATGAAATAATAAAAATATTGGCATAACAACTGAATAACAATAATATTCCATAGATAATACACAATGATCTTACAATAATTTACCCTCCCAAAATGTAGTTAAAACTAAAAAAAACATTCACAATAAATTTATCATCTTACCCCCATAAAGAAAAGGAGAATGAAGAATGAGAAGGGTTTGATGACCTTGGCACCCCACTCCGCCCATGCCAGACGCTTTTTCCTGCATGTGGGTTACCAAAAAACATGATTGTTAGTTCAGTCCTCTACAACAATTAAGGTCTTCAAAAGGATCCATCAGTATATTATGTCATTAGCGTAATCGGCGGGAATCACACACTTAATTAAGGGAGGTAGTAAAGTGCTTGTAAATCTGTAGCAACTGATTCCTCCAAATTATTCCATGCAACAGGACACCAATATTTTTTGTCAATCTGGTTCCGTTTCCTGGCATACGTTGGAGGAATCAAGGCACTCTAATGTATCAAAAGACTTGCCTGATGAAGATGCCGATACCAATGGGAAGTGTGAGGGTGACGAGAGAAGTGGCCAGGTTACCAAAGGGAATCTTAAGGTTAGCATTGGACTCCAGTAGTTTCCTGCCCAGCGTGAAGAGCCACATGGGCATCATACCTGTGTGTGTGTGTGTGTGTGTGTGGGAGAGAGAGAGGAGATGACATATAAACTTTTTCAGCATGGATAAACAGTCTGTGTGTGTGTGTGTGAAACACAACCTTTTTCAGCACCAGTAAACAGTCTGTATGTGTGTGTGTGTGTGTGAGAGAGAGAGAGAGAGAGAGAGAGAGAGAGAGAGAGAGAGAGAGAGAGAGAGAGAGAGAGAGAATTCCAACCATGATAGTAAAAATAATAATTGAGAGTTTATAACCACGATTCCTTAGGACATACTGTATTATTATATAGGAGAGTGTATAATTATATAGAAAGAATTAACCCATAACAGCGATGGTAGATGTATACTGTATAAGTATAGAGAGAGGGAGAACTAACCCATGACAGCGACAGTGGATATAATTATAGAGAGAACTAACCCATGGCAGCGATGGTGGAGATAGCCGTCATGGTGATGGAAAGGTTAATATCCCCGTTAAACATTAGTGTCCAGAAGTTGGATGAAGTTCCCCCTGGGCAGCATCCGAGGGTGAAGAGTCCCAGGCGATGCAGAGGGTCGGTGAAGAGGAAGCTGCCCATCACGAAGGTCGCCTATATACATGCAGGTGGTTGAGACAGGGACGAGGTGAGTGCTACTTCCTTATTATACTTTACTCTCTCTCTCTCTCTCTCTCTCTCTCTCTCTCTCTCTCTCTCTCTCTCTCTCTTTACATACAGAACATTAATTTGCCATAATACTTGTGAGAAAATATTCCATAAAATTATACTGATCTAATATCTGAAAATGTATCCCCTCACTGAAGAAGTATATACATCAAGTAGAGTTTGCACACCGTTGACGAATGTATAATAGAGTCGTCAACTCAAGATTACTCAACTCAACTTTGTTATGTAACGTGCTGGCTGTACTTGATGCCCATGTATACGTTGTCCTTACATGGTAGAGCGGAGACATGTGTATAAATATCATTCATATTTTTATGGAGGTAACGTTATATAGAATGAATGGCGTAGTGGGTAAATATTATATCATACAAATAATATCAGAGTGAGATATGGCAAGTCTAGTAGGAGTAGGCCACGAGGTATAGTCCAAGACTGAATAGGAACCTTTCTACTGTATAATTATAAGCCTTGAGTATAGCATAAAGAAGATGTATAGGTGTAGTATACAGAGACCCACCACTGGCATGACTGCAAACTGAGAGATGAAGCCGCAGATAGGCCCAAGAGGTTTCCTTAGGACACTCTTGATGATGGCAAGGTCCAGCTGAGCTCCCATGTTGATATTATTGATGAGCACAAACACTGACCCCACCACGATGAAGATGGTGTCCAGCACGTAGGATTTACGGTCCACGGTAATCTGAATAAAACCAATACACATTAAGGGAGTATTACACTTAATTCTGGTGCATATAGAGTTCCTTGATTCCTCCAAAGTATGTCAGGAAACATGACTAGATAAAAACAAAATAAAGGTACCCTGTTGCCTAGAATACTCTGGAGGAATCATTTGTTCCAGCTTTACTAACATACTTCAATACGGTGACGACATATTTTATTGGCTTACTTAAACTAAAAATAACTGAAAATTTTACTCGCTACAGGGAAACTCCATTTGGGTCAAGTGCACGATTATTATACTGAGTGGGACTAGTGAAAAGCAAATTGGCAACATTAATTAAGGACAGAAGTAGACAGCACTAGAGTGAGCATTGTTACAGAACACGACAGACAAAAATAGGGGTATAGCATACACAGTGTCTGGTGGGTGTAAACAGATAGGTAGGTCAAGGGAAGCACGTGGTTATGGAAGCAGCAGGTATACAGTGTGTGTGTGTGTGTGTGTGTGTTAACAACGACAACTCGACTCTACGTTCAATACTTTGCTGAGAATGATAATGATGATGATGATGATAACGCTATTTTGTATATGTTTACAAATTTCAAGTTGATATAAGTATATATGTCTATGCCTATACCTTACAGTATAAATATCTATTGTCCAGTCTATCTATTTGTGAGACCAAGGGAGGGTTGGGACAGACGGAAGGACAGCTGGTGACAGGATTGTGACAGAGGCAGGAATGACAGGAGTGTGACATAAAAAGACAGGAGTGACGTATATGACAGTGGCTGACAAAGATAACATGAGTGTGAATGAATGAATACCTATGAGAGACAGAGACATATATATAGTTAGGTGAAAACTACATGGAATGAATGTGAGAAGAAAATGAATCAGACTAGAATACAGGAGACCAGACCACACCACAACCAGACAAGACACGATGACACACCACAACCAGACCAGACCACAACCAGACCACACCACAGGAGACAAGACACGATGACACACCACAACCAGACCAGACCACAACTAGACCACACCACAGGAGACAAGACACGATGACACACCACAACCAGACCAGACCACAACTAGACCACACCACAGGAGACAAGACACGATGACACACCACAACCAGACTACAGGAGACCAGACACGTGACACCACAACCAGACAAGACCACAACCAGACCACAGGAGACCAGACACCGAGACACACCACCACAAGTTATACCTCCAAGTCGTCCCTGAGGAGTGTAACATTAGCCTCGGGGTGAAGGTCGTCTCTGGTGAGGTAGAATGAGAGTTGTGTACGACCCCAGTAATATCCAGAGAATACCAGGGACTTGTTCACTTCATCCATCACTTCTGTTCCGCTGAACTGTACACTCCTGTTCACAAAGTCCAGCTTCCAGTCCTCGTCCGGCACCACCATCACCTCCAACACCGCCTCAGCCAACGATATCCCCTTCAGCTGCGCCGCCGTCGCCTCGTCCTCCAGGTCGCTGGTGTTGAAGCGAAGGGAGATTGGGAGGGCGAACAGTGTGTCTTCCGGGATCTTCCATGTGCCATTTCTATACGTCTCCAGCCACACGGCATCACACACTCCCATTAACACCACCGCCCACATTATATTCACACACTGCATTGTGTTTGTTTCACGCAACCAAGAAAATAATGTCAGTCCTTCGATCACGGTCTCCTGCAGGATTAGTTTTCTGTGCTATACGAAGGGTCTCAACTATACATGCTTGGAATCTTTTCATAGGCGGATCGGGATGGAATACACAAATATGAAGTGAGGAATCAACGGTTTCAGTTTCTAATTTTTGTGTTGCTGTAATGCACATATGGCTTTTAGCGAAACAGACGTATCATTGATTCGGAAATAGTGGCTGCAGCAAAGTATAGTCGCTGATAGGCCATCAGTGTCAAAATAAACAGACACTCCTTTTGTTTTTGTTTCCTTGTTTGTGTTGGTTTATAGTATTGTCATAATATAGATTCCATTCAGCCACCCGACATTCACGGACGCCAGAAGATGATGAGTGTATAGGCTAATGTTCATAGAGTCTTGTCATCGTCAGTCACTTCGATTATGTCATCACTCAATGGAATGGTTCAAATACTTTTCATGGAGATATTTGAATGAGTGATTCCAAATTCAGTACTGTACTGTACAACATGAGCGATCAATTCAGTGGTTCATTGATTCGTTTATGAGTAATCACTTAGTTGGCTCGTATGATTCTTCGCACGAGCTTATTCAACCAGTCAACTCTATTATTTTAATGGATACTCGCAAATAGGAAGTGCATCAGAAGGGCACTGTCGTGTGTCCTCATTCTTTCAGTTAATCCAAAAGAAAAAGATATTATAGGAGAGGGACACTGATAGCAAAAGCACTCACTCACACACATACACAGCTTGGTTAATGTGCAGGAAGGAAAGTGTTGCGGTTTCTACGTCACTTCCGATTTCCACTGTTGTCCTGATTAACACATGAGGAACAGCAAGTTGCAAAACATTAGATATTCAGTTTTAACCATTAATTAATTATGGTTGTTTGCCTTAATTAATTAACTGTGTAGTGGATGGACACAAAGACACTCTTAATTAGAAATGTTAACACATTGATATGGAAATTCACGAGGTAGTGTTATTTTGATATCGGAATACCGTACAACTGATTTACTTCGAGATTATAATTATATAGTCTTGCTGCGATCTTGCTTTCTGTGTTTCCTTTTTGTTTAATGGAGGTGCCAGGGATTGAATGCATGAGGAAGAGAAGTGAATGTATGTGTAGAGTAAGGAGAGTGAACGAGGTGTAAATAAATGATGTGTGGTAGTAACAGTGAAGTGAATGCGAGAAAAAATTAACGATTTATAATTTTATGGTAGTATACGTGGAGATGTAGGAAGTGGATTCAGAGAGAATAGAACAAAAGAATAATTTTTGATGCTTCGTGAATGAGAAAAATTATGTGTGGAAGAGTGTAAGGGAATGAGTATGTATGTAAGAGTGTAAGGGAATGAGTATGTGTGTAAGAGTGTAAGGGAGTGGTGAGTATGAGTGATGTGTAATGAGGGGGTCGGTATGCGAGGTGTGGCGGGCTTGGAGAAGGACTGTGAGGCAGGAGGACAAGCTGTTGGGTATAGAAAGGATTGTTAGGAGGGAAGTCGCGTATGTCAGGGGAGCGAGTGAGTGAGTGAGTGAATATGAGTGGGGAGTGCCAGGCAGCCGGCGAGTGTGTGTATGTGTGTGTGTGTGTGGAGAGCCAGGTGGCGCCTCTGCTCCTGATATGCTCGAGATTATGTGTATAGGCTTCAGTGGCACCGATTACTACTGGTGTGATAAGCCCATCATCATAATACGTAATGCTGATTATTATACAACCTTCATTACTTACTTTTTAATAAGGTTACTTTCACGATTGCTGAGTTACTTTTTAATGCATTATAAAAATGTACTGTAAGTTATATCTTTGGTTCAGGTGTGAAACTGATTTACTGTATAATCATAATCAATAAATAAACTGTCGGCTAAAACCGACGAATTAAGAATATATTTTGTTTGATGATCTGTCATTGATTCAGATGTCTTAATTTCCTTCACTCGTGGAATTTTGTCGATAAAATTGTTCAGGGTCAATCCCACTCGAGTTGACCTAATAGGGACCTTCGATACCTCATACGAGTACGTGTTATCTCTCGTGCAGTCCACAAGTATAAGTATATATAAGATTTAATAGAACGAAAATTTTACCCTATGGTTGACATTTTTATCAAAGAGAGAGAAAAATAATTCACCTCATTGATGCCATAACGTTCATATACCTTCTGTGAATAATAATAATAATAATAATAATAATAATAATAATAATAACAACACCTTTGGGATATTGAAGGTTGCCATCGGTATGTGTAGATTGATTTATCCAGCGTTATGTGGCCGTTGTATTATCATTATATAATACTATTGTTATCTCTTACACTTGATGAATTTAAAATGATATAGCCTACTACAGTAAAATGGCACTTATCTATTTCTTTATCGTTGCGCGCTCTCTTGTACCCAAGGTAGGCTACTTAATGTGTGTGTGTGTGTGTGTGTGTGTGTGTGTGTTGTTAGATATAAGTTAATTAGTTATAGCTAACCTTGACTCTGGTTATGTATGCGTGTGTGATATTAGATATAAGATAGTTAGCTAACCCTTTACTCTGGTTTTAGGGGAGGTGGCCGAGTGGTTAGTGTTCTGGACTCAGGTAAGGGCCTGAGAATACTTCCGATTTGAGTTTCAGCCCAGGCACTAACTATAAAGCTACCGAACGTCGTTAAACACCCTCGCTGGTACCATAAAAGCTGCAGTATTTGGAAAGTACCCTCACTTCCCTCCCTCTGTGGCTGGGTACCAGTTCGGAAGTCGTGACGTGTGTGTGTGTGTGAGTAGCAGATGACATGGGCCACGGTAACGGGCTTCATAAAGCCATGTCCAGTGTCGGAACATATAAAAAAAATATATATACATGCAGTATATATATTTTATGTGTGTGTGTTGTTAAATAATTATAAGATAGTTAGCTAACCCTTGACTCTGGTTATATGAGTATATGTTATTTGTAATGGTATCATGAAACCTGGAATCCTCATTAAGGCCACAGCACCCCGATAACAGTAGACCGAGTTATGGTAACATCGATCATCAAGATTCGAACCTGTTATCGATAATGGAAAGAAGAATTATTATCCCAACTTAAACCTTTCGAACAAGATGACAGGGTCCACAGGATGTTGCATTCATATTATAATAGTCCGGCGAGGATGTAATTATAGTTGGGTTTTTGAGAAGGGAAATTCCCAGCAGGTGTCCCGTGTTCACACCTGACATCCTCAACCTATACCCAAGTACAGTTCATCGCTTGCCTGTGTCCTGCGCATTAGTACGGTCTCTTAGTAATATGGTCCTTCGAGAAGTAATTTAGGGGCCTTACCTCATACAAATCGTCTTGTGTAATCATTTGCCTCAGATAAAAGGTTGAATATCCTTATTACTTCATTTAATATGATGTTTAATCTTCATTGTAGTGAATTTTCTCTTGTACTAAGTCGGAACAATTATATAGCACAAAACTCCCATCATGGACAGAGCTTGTAGCCTATTTGCTCACTGCTGTCTATGATGCCGAGTATGGAAGTGCTTAGCGGTGACACACGACGGCCACTTTGCCCAGGAAACAAGACAAGGAAATTTTTTAGTAATTGTGATATCATAGGTTTATTTATGCTTTTATTTGAAAAAAAAAAAAAAAAAAAAACACACACACAATTGAGAATGCTCTGACATACTGTAAGGAGTGTATGCATGTCTCCAAACATTATCAATCATACACTGTCATACGCTCTATCAATTTCCTGATATACATGAAGAACTAGAAACCTGTTACAAGGACATACTTCTATGAATATTTATCTATTTATTTTGTATTTGTTCGTTTCTTTATTATCTGTGTTGAATATATCCAGCTTCCGTTCTTTGACACGGTGTCCAACTCGAGTATAAGCATCAAATTGGCGACTTAATTGCGTCGGGAATTCGTGATGATTTGACTGCATGTGCTTTGCAATGTTCACGTGGCTGAACTTCGTGATAACAGTTTGGAGTGTTTAGCAACTGCCAAGACTGAAAGGTATTGTTCGGACGGGAAAGATCGAATGCAGCGACTAGAGACTTTCTAATGAATCTGATAACAAAGTGTTTAGTATTCCTATAGTTGGTTAGTAAATTGAACCTACACCTCTGATGAAGCTATAGTCTGCGAGATGTTCGTCGGAGTAAAGTTACAACATTGGAAGCATCAGTTAACGAGTGCGAAGTGTCCATTATCTCCATTCTATAAATTAAGCAAGGGCATTAAGGAACTTTCAGTACCACAATTACTCTATACTGTAGGCTATTGTAAAAGAGTTAAATGCTCATTTGTCCGAAATTGAAATTAACTCAAACTCATGAGATCTGAATTAAACACAAGAATGCATTCATTTTGAGGATCATAAGGTGCATGAGGATAATTGTGGTCGACTGGACGGTAGTGACTGGAAAGGCAATAGTATAGAGTATAGATGGATTCAAAATAAGACAAAGTGTGCCACTATCCTGGTGGGAACTACCTTAATCCAAGGTGTTATAATGGCGGTAGATGCCTTAGTGACAGAGAATACCACGGCCACGGTAGGTACCATGGTAACAGAGGGCATCACAATGACAGAGGGGTCCATAGGAACGGACGACACTATGGTAACAATTGGTACGACAATGTTGGCGGTAACAGACAAGGTGAGAGTGGACCTAAAGACGGACCTGGGATATCGACTAACCTACAATGGCTTCATCCCTGTACTTATCATCGTCGGTATCTTCATTAACGCCACTTGTATTGTGGTCTTGCGCCGACCTGCCTTCATACCATTCCAGGTCAATAGGTGAGGCTGGATCAGGACATGCCAGTAATTGTTTTGTTTTAATACCTTGCATGTGCTATTATTTTCAAGCTGTGAGAATTTTTTGTTGTGGCATGTATGTGGCATTCAACGCCTACCGTGCCGATCGAAGAAAGGGATTTTTCATTACTACTCCCACAATAATTTTAGCGAGAGAATTAATAGATATCGATAATGATTTTGTCAAATAATAATTTTATTTTACCATTTACATAATCAGATAGATATTACATTAGATATTCCCTCTCGCTGCTGCTAAACTGAACCACAAACTTATATGTTACCGGCACAGAATTTTTATCACCAGCCACACCACTATCCTTTGCTTTCCCCCCTCCTCCCCAAAAAGGGTCCATACTGTTCATTATACACTAACCTGAGTAGGCAGTGGTATTCGGGAAATTGATAAATTGATATTGAAAGTGAGTATGCCTCTATGCTGCAGGTACTTCCAGTTGCTGGCGTGGGGTGACCTCGTGCTCTGTCTTGCCTATCTGCCCATCACTGTTAGTACCAACGGCTGCATCTTGTACCAGTATTGGTTCGCCTGGTACTTTGCTCATTTTGGCTGGTCAGTGCCGTTTGGTGTGCATGCTTTCTGCACCTATACACTCACTTGGCTGGCTCTGGATCGCTGTCTGGCTGTATGGTGGCATCAAGCTTTTACCACCATCCAGCAGCCACACCTGCAACAATGGCGGGCCGTAGGGACAGCTGCTTTCTGCCTCGCTGTTCACATGCCTGTGGTGGTGGAGGCTGAAGTATCATGCTCGGCCTGGGGACTGGAGCACGAGGACACACACTGTGAAAATGGCACTTGGCTGACTACCGACGTCTTCCATGGTGGTGGTTCCAGTTATACCCGCTTTATCTTCATCAGGTTGGTAGCCAGGAATTAGATAATTCACAGCTAAAAAGCCAGGGCGTCGTTACTTGTATACCATTACACTGCAGTAATTATGCATTATAATTTTATCTTTGCACTGCAGGTTGTACAACATTATGGTGAGATGGAGTCCGGACCTGCTGTTGGCAGCCTTTAACCTGAGTCTTGTCGTGGCTGTGTGGCAGGGGCGGGTGCATTCTCAGTCCAGCAGGGTGGGTCAGCAGGACGGAAGAACATGGGAGCGCTCTTTGGTACTCACAATGATGACCATGGCCACCTTCTACATATCTCTTACATTGCCAATCACACTCGTTCAGACCAGGTACACCACTCACAGCCTCGACCAATGCCACACCAGCAACCCTCAAGAGACTCTGCGACAAGTCGGCCACTGTCTTCAACTGTTGGAGCACATCATACACCCCATCTTCCTGGCCTGTTTCAACCCAACTTTCAGGAGGGAGCTGCAACTCACTTTCAATATTCTTGGTTTGGAGGCCAGGCTCGAAAGTGTGACTATCACGGGGGGGATTTCTGATTCTCAATTGTAGGCAGATAATATCTAAAGGCTGATTCACACTATATCACCGTTCCGTCAGCCACGCCATGTATTCACACTATTCATCACGTCACGTCATAGTTTCGCAAACAGAGCACTGACCAGTTCCTGCCTATCCTCCAAGTAGGCATCATGAATTAAAGAAGCATGGAATAATAGCAATTGTACCGTGAAGGGTAGTCATTCACACTATCAGCACCGTCACGTCACGTCAACATTTTTTTGGAAAGAATCCGTGCCGTACCTTCCCGTGACAGTGCCATATCTTGATTTTTTCCTATACCTGAAGAAGGCCAAAGACGGTCTGAAACATTGTTGCGCTAATTTTGTGAGTACAGTACACTGTTTTGGAACTCGCATAGGTTTTTCTTCCCAAATTGTCTCATTTTTTTATTTCATGATGTGCAATCAGTCATATAATTTTTTTTAAATAATAGAGGCTTCACATTTCCTGTGCTTGCGTGAGTATGACTAGTGATTGGGAAAATACTCGTTGATGGAGCATGGAGGCTGTTTTAAGGCATTTGGTAGTACAATGGGTTAAGATTCCATAACATGTAACAGTGAATGACATGATGCAAGTTCAAGTCCAAGAACTGTCAGTAGTCTATTAAATGTTAAAAATAATATTTTTTTGTTTTACATCGGTGGTTTCCATTCATAAGGTTAGATGGTCGATGAGGGTGGTATTATTATAACTTCTTCTTCAACGAAAAGTTTACATTATTTTTCAATGTGAAGTAAACAATGAAACACCTTTTAGTCGAAGAGTAAGTTTAATAATACCACCCTGATTCAGTCTCTTCCGTTTTCCCTTACAGGCTTACAGTATCCTCAAATCTTGCTATCAAAGGGTGCCAAGGACTCCGACTGGGGAGTGCGGGCTATTGAGTTTGACCTTATTATTTTTGGAGTAAAATTTTTTTCCAGATCCACCTCTTTTTATTGGTTAATTATGGATGATGTGTATTGTCAGATAGTAAAGTTAAGGGGCTCACTCACTCCAGTCCGTACGATTATGCAATGTCACAACTCAAATTTTGGGGCGCACTAAAATAGTCGCCAAAATATAATAGTTTACCATACACCCAGCCACTTCTTCATACTCTGTATAGTCTAGGGAAAGTAATGAAAATGGAGGTATTACTAATTTAGAGCACCAACTAAAGAATTTTTAATTAATTTTTTTTCAGAAGTGATTTTTTCCAGTATAATAGCTTACTTGTTACTTGTTGTTGGATATTCTATGCCCCGCTCAACCAGCAGATGGTGCTCCGTATGGCCTCTCTCAATATTACTAAACACTATAATCACTTGTAATACTCATAGCCTATCATCCGTATCGTAACACTCAGCGAACAGATGTGTTTTCAGTCTTTTCTTAAAAATCGTGCAATTTTCACTACTCCGGACATCTAATGGCAATCCATTAAAGAGCCTTGGTGCACACCTTTCAAACTCTCTGAAACCCATTGTCAGATTACTCCTTGGCTTATTTAACCTGTATTGATCATCACTATGCCTGAGTTCCATTGAGGCATTTACTTGAAAACCTCTTAAAAGATTCATCAAGTACTCCGGTTTTCCAAATTTTAATGCTCGGAATGTTAGAAGACATATCTTGTAAACAATCCTCGCCTTTATTGGTAACCAATGTAAGTCAATGAGTGCTGGGGTTATCCTCTCACGAGATGGAAGACCTTTAATTAATCTTGCTGCTCTGTTCATTACGTTTTGCAATTTTCTTAACCGATAGTCTGGCAAACCATAATATAGGGAATTGCAGTAATCTAGTCTGCTTATGACATAGTTATGAAGAAGCATCTTCACGGTATTCTCATCTAAATATTTTCTAACAAAAGCAATGTTCCTCAAGTGGTAACTGTGTATCATCAGCAAATAGTTTGAAGTTGGCACCATGTTTCTCTAGTATATGTGATAGTTTGATAGTGTAGATACAGAAGAGAATAGGACCCAATACACTCCCCTGAGGGACTCCTCTTCGCAGGGGTTTATTTCTTGAAAAGGATTTCCCAACCCCTGTACACAATATGTTCTATCTTTTAAATAACTTTCCAAATAGACCAGTGCATTCCCCTCAACACCTATAGACTTTAAATCATCTAGGAGTATATGCTACTATGCACTACTGTGTCAAATGCAGCACTCAAATCAAGCATAATAAGAACACTACACTTTCCTTCATCCATTAACACAATTAGGTCATTTACTACAGTACATAGTGCAGTCTCAGTTGAGTATAGCTGCCTATATGCAGACTGACTATCAGGTATAGCCTTCACCTCATTCAAGTGATGCCATAACTGATCTAAAATCACATTTTCAATCACTTTCGATAAAAAGGTCAGATTTGATACTGGTCTATACGAACTTAGACTCTGAGGATCAAGATTACCTTTTACAATAGGCTTGATAATAGCCAATTTCTCACTCTCCGGAAAAACATTGTTATCAAAACTTAGGTTGATAATTTGCAGGAATACATTAAAAATGTCGTCTACATTTTTACTCGTTATAACATCCGATACAGGTAACGGATCATTATCGCTATGAGTTAATTTTACTCGTTGTACAATTTCTTTCATCTTGGCCATACCGATGCTTTGAAAGCAAAGTAATATGCTCTCAGACATTTGAGTATGTCTATGCATCACATTCAAACCACTTCCAGGAAAGCTTTCCACTATAGTTGCTATTTTATTGTCAAAAAATTCTAAGAATTTGTTTGCAAGTACTTCATCAGGATATCCTTCAGGCAACCTTGGCTTCTTTTTATTACCAGTTAAATTATTGAGTATGAGATATAGTTTATTCATATCTGACCTGGCCTCCTTGACTTTACTAGAGTAATATTGCCTCTTTCTCCGTACTATGAGTCTGTTTTCTTCTCTCTTTGCGTGTTGATAATCTCTTCTAGCAATATCAGTGAGTAGTCTACGCCAAGCTCTTTCTTTTTTCTTCTTCTTTGCCTTAGCTCGTGATGTCTCACCATTAAACCATGGTGCATGATCTTTCACAATTATTTCCTTTTTAATTACAGGACACATTGCCTCATATTCCTCTTTAAAAACACGATTATACAAAATCGATACACATCGCACACACTTTCCCGCCTCCGTCATATCATGTTCACAGCTATTTCGTATCTCTGTTTCCAACCTTCGTATCGCACTGTCAATAAGTGTCTCGGGATCGAAATATTTTTAAACTCTGAAACTGATCCATTTTCTTTGCGCCCTCTCTTTCTCAAAGGGAATTTCAAATCGAACTAACTTGTGAATTGGAGATATGCTGCATACGTCATCCACATCAACATTTTGTAGGAGATCGTGCCGTGCATCACAAAAAACCAGATCCAGCATATGTCCCGTACGCATATTATCCAAGTCTGGAAGGGTATATGTCAGTGTTTGATTTAGTTAGGTTAAGGTTAGGTCCAGTTTAGGTTACTTTAGGTTAGGTTAGGTCAGGTTAGATTATGCTCATTTGAAGTAAAATAAGCTGGGAAAGAGAATGAAACTATTTCAAAGATTATCCCATGGTTGGTTTTATCGTTATAACCCAAACGTTATTCTCCTTCCAACCGCTGTGATTTTGGCCCTGCAGTAGCTGGGTAATAAGCGGTAGCCCGCCAGACTTGGATAATATGCGTGCCGAGGCAAGGCAAGAGAGGTGGTGGAGTGGCACTATTTGTATCTAATATTTTTAAGAAAGTAAAATTAGATAAGGTGGAGTCATGGATTAGTTTCGAGCATATGCAGGTCAGTTGTGAGATGGGTGGGCGGAAATTTGTTTTCATAGGTGCTAACGCTGTTATATTTCTTGCTGAGTTTAGACTATATCTTGAGACGGTGGATTCAGTAAGCAGAAATGTATTCATATTGGGTGACTTCAATCTGTGGGTGGATGATACTGATAACCATCATGCTGTTGAATTCATAGAGATGATGAATGGTTTTGACTTTGTAAATAAAGTGACTAAGGCCACGTCCAGTACGGGACGCACATGCAAGAAAGTATGCGTCACGGGTGTAATTTCTCGAATCTTAACTTTGTCATAACTACTCAGCCATGTCTCTGCCAACGCCATGATATCAAAATGATCATTGTTAATTAGATCGCAAATATCCATTGTCTTATTTCCCACTGATTGTTCATTGAAAAAACAACCTCTAATAATGTTTAAGTTTGTGCTGTTAAGTATCCGTTTTCTGTGCTACTTTTGATTTTCTGGAGCTCCTCTTGCATCACTGAACAATACCTCACATCATTTGCTATATGCTCAAAATCAGTTTTCTTAAACCTCATACAGCTTATACATTTCCTCTCAGTAGACGTACAATCCCTCGTGTTATGGTTACCAGCACACTTAGCACATATTGGATTTTCTCCCTTTCCTTTGGATAAACATCGAAGTGCAGTATGGCCAAACCTTTGACAGTGATAGCAGACCGTCGCCCTATATCTGTCCCTCACGGAATAGACACCCCATTCCAATTTAACTTGATCACGATTCTTATGAATCAGCTCCCTTATCTCTGGATCACACCTAGTAATGTAATGATTGGTACCACCTATAGCAGGCTTGTCAAACAGTAGCTCCATTTTTGCCTTGACGTCAGTTACCCCTTGTAAGTAGTCATTCCGATCAATCAAGTTCTCAAT
Source organism: Petrolisthes cinctipes (assembly GCA_033782935.1). Lineage (NCBI taxonomy): Eukaryota > Metazoa > Arthropoda > Malacostraca > Decapoda > Porcellanidae > Petrolisthes > Petrolisthes cinctipes. The sequence goes on along the minus strand of JAWQEG010001019.1, from coordinate 256,719 downwards.
TAGCTTGTCTCCAGATTCTTCCTATCTGTTGACGTTACAAATAATTATTTTAGGCTTTAACTTCCTTACATTCTTTGTCGTCACATCGGGTACAGCCCCAAGTTTTTGTGCTGCTTCATCTCTCTTCTTTTCGTCCTCAAAATTCATTGCGATGTCTCCCTTCTGTGTGAATCTTGTGTTGACTATCTGTGTACCATCTAGACTCTAGAGCCTGAGCAACTTCTTTCTTTTTATCTGTAACCTTCAGTTTATCATCCGTTGACTTCACCACCAGCAGATTTTTCTTCTCGTTTTTCTTCTTCACTACAGTCGCCCATGTCTCATCAGTCAGGTCTGAGTCAGCGCTGATCACATCACCAACTCGACCCAACTCGGTCACAACATCCTCCATCTTTCCTTCCACTAGTTTCTTCATTTGATCTTGCATATTATTCATTGCTTTCTTCAACTCACTAATATCCTTTTGAACTCTTTTCAGACCAATATAGCAATTATCACATTACCAGTTAATCAACTTGATATTTTCAGCTTTCACACCATTGAGATGAGCACATTTCAAGTGACACCAGCTAGGACAAGTTTCACAACCAATCCACTTATCCACCCCCCAAGTTGTCTCCTTACAAGAATAACACTTGGCCATGATTGGCCAGGGTATTCAACAACTCTCTAATCGATTATAAAGTATGAAATAACAGTGTACTGCCAGTTGATGCGAATATACACAGAGCACGTATTAGACACGTCTATCCGCCGCGACACCTCGTCCGTGCACCAACACGAAGGGTTTTTACGTCCTGTCAATTAATCTTTTCACACGTGATATACGTATATATGAGCACATTATGTGAGAGGGATTTTGATCAAAAATGATTATTTTTTTTTGGTGAATTACAATTTATATCAACAATTTCAGGCGAGGAATTTTCCCATTCATAGCAGTGAGGATAATCTTTGGAAGCGTTCCTCCTAACGAAATTTAATGAAAATCAGTAATCATATAGTTAACATAATGTACAATACCTTTATGATGGGTTCAGTTGTCGGTCGAACCTGGTTTCGTAACAATATGCAAGTTCATGTATTCACACTCTGATTTTTTCCCAAATCCAAAATGTCAATAAACAATATGGCTGAACCCATATGGTAGTCACCATATTCTCATAAAACATAATAAAGTAAAAATCCGTTATTCAAACACTATATTACATACCGAGGTTACACAACTGTAGGTTATATATCGTTCGTGAATTGCTTTCTCTCACCACGAGATTTTGCACACAATTTACCCTAAATATTTCCCAGAATTACTTCACGTCATATGAAAGGTTGAAAAACTATTATGATGGCCTTCAGTGTTGCCAGGTCTGCTTGACAAATTTCCCTCACTTCAACATCAGAATTTCCCTTTTTACCTCAATTTTTCTCTGTTTACTCTTAAACACTGACGGGTTTTTTTGGTATTTCGTTTGGTTGAAATTTCCCTGATTACTCTTGAACAATCTTTATATTTCCATGTGAGCACTTCAATATTCCCTAAAACAGAGAATTTTCCCTGCACCTGTCAACAGTGATGGCCTTATCTCTCAACAATAGTGCATTCTGGATAGGCAGGTGCAATGTCATACTTACCTTTCTGTATTTTAAATACTCAAACCATTATTCCTATGTATTATAACCACAATAGCATTATTCTATTGGATTTTTACATTATTTTTATTCATCATACTCATTATTCCCTTTATTCCTACTTATTATTTATTTCAATATTTTACGACAGGAAAACTATACATGTGAGGCCACCTCAGCAAAGGTGAAGAAGGAAGCCGGCTCATTGTAACCTCTTGCAATCATGGCGTCTGTCAGCTCTACCTTCTCGAGTGTTACTACTACCCCTAGTAGGTGTTTAGACTGTGATATGGGCCTCCTTGAATTTCACCATCGGTATGTTTCTGACTCCAGGGCCCTATTTGATTTATGCGTAGGGTGGCCAGACGTCCGGTTTTACGCCGGACTGTCCTCCTATTTAACCCTTTGTCCTACAGCTGGCGCAACCTAACTCCGGACGTACATTTGTCCTACTTTCTTGGGGCGAGGGAAAAAAAAAAAAAAAAATTATGTAAATCAATAAGTAAGAGAGAGAGAGAGAGAGAGAGTTATACAATAATGTCAAAAGTTCGATCGAAACTGAGGCCAAAGTCGGCAGATGCAGTCGGACAGTTACATTAGACAAGTGATATATCTTTTGGAGACTTCAGTGATGCTGTAAAGGCCTGTAATCTTGGGGATATTGATATGGACGAGTTGTATGAAGAGTATGGGATTGTGGAGTCTATTATCAACAGTCCTGAAATGGTTAATTGCCTCAGTGATGAACGTTATCGCAAAGTGTTTAGTAGATCTGAGGTTTCATTCACACACTTGAAGAAAGTGAGTTCCTATATCTTCTCCATTTCGTGTAGTAATGCTCACTCAGAGCGAGTTTTTTCACTGATGACAACAGCATGGAGAAACGAGAGAAACAGATTCTCTCTCTCTCTCATATATATATATATATATATATATATATATATATGAAGTGTCCTACTTTTTGGAAATACAAAAATGGCCACCCTATTTGTGCGTGCTTAACAAACTTATTTTAGATAAGAAAAACTGTGACAATTGTGAATAAGACACTACTTCGGACTATGGAAAAAATTGTGGTGTCAGAAATACATCTTCAAGCAGAAAAAAAAATAGAGCAAAGTTCTCCACTATTCTTACCTATGGATCCACCAACTTTCATCTCGGTAAGCATTCAGTATAAACTATTTGTGTATTTTTGGGGAGAGGGGATAATCTTGATATGTTAAGATTTGATGTTATTTTTGGTTTCAAAAATGCACACTTAAGAAGGATGTTAAGGTTAGCCCCAAAGGATATCAAGGTTAGGGCCGAAGGATATCAAGATTAGGCCCAAAGGATATCAAGGTTAGGGCCGAAGGATATCAAGGTTAGGGCCGAAGGATATCAAGGTTAGAGGAGAATGATATCAAGGTTAGGGCCGAAGGATATCAAGGTTAGGGCCGAAGGACACCTTGGTCTAGGTTAGGTTAGGTTGGGTCAGGTTGGTTAGTGTGATTTCAAAATTTCATTACCTTATTGTTTTATGATCAATTGATTTTCCCTATTTTTGTGAATATCTTCCCAAAATATCCAAAAATCTCAATATCTTGGGTATTTTCCAAAATCTTGCAATTTCCACCCCAGATTTTAGACAATTCATTTCAAAACTTGGCTCGCATTTTCAAATTTCGACATTTATGACTGATCATAATTTCAAAAGTTGGCTTGCATTTTCAAATTTCGACATTTATGGCTGATCATAATTTCAAAAGTTGGCTCGGATTTTCAAATTTCGACATTTATGGCTGATCATAATTTTAAAAGTTGGCTCGGATTTTCAAATTTCGACATTTATGCCTGATCATGAAGTCACTATAAAACTCAAACATGCTAATTTACGCGTTTTCCCCCACCCAAAACCTACCGGATTCCCAGGCTCTCCCCCAAGATTGTATGGGTAGGAATAGGGTGGGAATAGTATGAAAATACATCATTTCCAAAAATCAATTTAAACAAAAAACATAAAATCCTTTCATATTAAGAGGATTCTAAAAAAAAAAAAAAAAAAAAATAGATGGAGGCATGAGTCCTAAGATTTACCCTATTCTGAAACATAGATTTTTTTTTTGTTATTTTCCAAAATATTTTCAAAAATTTGGGAAAATATTATTTGTTGCTCGATTGCAATGAAAATTGGTCAGTATATGTAAAAAACAACGAGGATTACGATGGCAAGGAGCTTTTGCTTCTAAAATTAACAGGAGCGCAGATGGGGGGTGAGAGTGAGTGCTCCCTTTAAAAAATAAAAAAATAAATATACAATATAAGCACTGTACTGTACAGTATTAGCAAACCTCATCTGAGCGCCACCAGAGCTACATTCCTCAGACCTTTAATTGTTTCCATTGAATCAGTGAGTAGTCATAGCCCATACCCTGTCGACGGTGGCTTAACCCCCCTGTTTGAGTGTTGCCCCACATTTGTTTATTCCTGTGTGGTTGCCTGTACAGTTGCTTATTCCTGTGTGGTTGCCTGTACAGTTGTTTATTCCTGTGTAGGGCTGAGGGACATGGTTGTTTATTTCCATTTGGGTTATGATGCTTACTGAGTCTTCGGTGGCGACCCCGGTTTCTGTTGCTGTGGCGTAACAATATATACAGGGTTATTCAAAACTATACCGACAAAATTACAGGGTGAAGTCCTGACATGATATTAAACACATTTCCATACGTATTTTTCCAAAAAAATTACAGGTTAATAACAGATATGAAAGCCAAATCCATTACCGTGGGCGAACGATCGAACACTTCAAAATCAACCTCCCCCCCCCACATCACCCCTTATTCTCTCTCGGGTAGGTGAGGGAAGTTATTACAACTTATGAAGCAATGAACCCTTACCGATCACGGGATTATATCAGATCCGTAGGCTTTGAATCGATCCCAAGGCTTCGTGTTTCATGTAACGTCAGATTGGGGTTGATTTTGAAATGTTCGATCGTTCGCCAACGGAAATTGATTTGGCTTTCATGTATCTAATTAACCTGTAATTTTATCGGTATAGTTTTGAATAACCCTGTATATATATTCAATGCTGTAATATTAATTCCTCCTATTGTGTCTGGTACAGTATACTATAGAATTATATTTCTTCTAGTTCTTATATTTTGATATATTATTAAATTTTATTACAGTATCTTGATTATTATAATTGTAGTAATACTCTTACGATGTATAACAATACATATTTCTAGTGACAATGACACATTACCATCCTCATTATATCATAAATATAATAATTAACAGAAAAATGTCTTCGATCCGAAACCCTTATTATTCGAAACAGGAAGATAGCTTCACAAGTGTGGCTACTGCTGGTTCAGACAATATGCAGACCAGACGATGGTATAGGGGGGGGGGGAGGGGGAGGGGAGGATATGTTGACAGTGTAGTCTAGTCTGACACAGTTACCAGATTATTTTATGAAGCAATCCCTGCTGCTTCAACGTATCTGTTCAATTATTTACGGAATTCGGAAAGAAGGCACGATTTTTTAAAATCCCGTACCGCTGTAACTTCGTTATGGAGTTGGTGGACATAGATGTTATACAATTAATGTAAAAAGAAACAAAGAAGACCGCGCTAGGCCTGAAAGACCGTGTAGCACGAGGGAGAAGGAAATAGAGAGGAGGGGCAGCAAACACGAAGGAAATAGAAGGAAATGATGGACAGTTGAAAAATTGAAAAGGAGTGGCTCGAGGATGAGGTAACGAGACATAAGAGCTGAAGAAACTACAGTGGATCTCTTGACTCATACACGTACAGTACTATCAAAGACAAAAGTGGTGTCGTGAAATTTGGTGGAAACATATGGTAAAGATCAAGCTGAGCATGGACGTTACTGTGGTGGCCGGGGCTTTCATTATGTTTCACGAGTTATATTAAATCATCGGACAAGACAGCGACACGACTTTTGTCTTTGATAGTACAGTAGCCTACACTCCTGACTGAATCCAAGTACAGTTGCGAACATATGAAACAAACACACCTGAAATGGGGATCTCTCATTGAGCATATGGTAGGATGAGAATCATGAGACGTTGTGTACAGAGGAGCGTCCTATTCTGTGCTTGATGAGGGGGTCGTTTGAAGTGCGTCTGTTTCATGTGTCCACAACTGTACATTACGTGTCTTTCTAGTCTCTTTTATAAGAACATACATTGTAGCTGCACCAATTTCTATATTTGAAAACTTATTCCACTGGAGAGGCATGCAATCAGAACAACAACATCTTTTCTAATAATCAATATAAATCTTTTCTCGCGTTGACTTCAAAAATTGCTTTAAGTATTAGGAGTTTTTAAATGCAATTATGACATTATTTAAAGCTAGAGGATATAGTATAGTATTCGACATAAAATTAATCTCTCTCGGTGAATATTTCCTAAGGTTGCTGTAAGTCTGCTGTTTGGGTGAACACTCTGAATGAATGTTCTTCGTAGCTGACCGTGTAATCTGATGCTAATGTAGTTTTCTTTTTTCAGTAGCTAACTAGCTGCGGTAAGTTTCTCATTGTCTTGCATATAATTGGCTGAAATATTCTCTTATCTCCGGATTGGCAACTTTTATGATAATCTTTCGTGGACATTTACACTGAGTTAAAGAAAACTAATAGAGGAGTGTGTGTGTGTGTGTGTGTGTGTGTGAGGGCTTATTTGTGTTGTGGTGTTTATGATGGACAATACTCGGCGTATTCTTCCCATGTACAACCATCCGGGGTACAACACTCAGCCGTGATGGAGGAGGCGTGGCGACGATGGCGTTGGCCCTCACCACTAACCCACGTTGTCACCAAGAGGCTGGCCTGTTGTACACTCAGGAACGGTGATCTGAAAACATAAAGGTATACGACTATATTTATGTGTTACAGGACTTTTGCATGACACCCTCACACTTGTATGTTTAAGGGGGTGCGGGAATAGGGGGACAGGCTTGAAGGGGTTTAGGTGGGTGTGGGGGGTTATGGGGTGTGCAGGAGTAGGGGGACAGGCTTGGGGGGGTTAGGGGGGTGCGGGAATAGGGGACAGGTTTTCTACCCATCCCAAGCCGGTCCCCCTATTCCCGCACCCCCCCCCCCCAGTCCCCTCCCCAAGCCTGTCCCCTACTCCCGCACCCCCTTAAGGCATTCTCATCTACCAGTGCTATTCCCTTTCAATTCTTCATATGTCTCTCCTTTCCTTCTATTTCCATCGTGCTTGCCGTTCCTCCTCTCTCGCCCTACAGGGTCATCTAGGCAAATAGGATGGTTTTATTTCATCCTCAGTTCATCTATGGTAGGGATTTTCATTAGTATATTGGTCTACAGTCTTCACCTAAACTAGAAGCCCCTCGTATAATGTGTAAAATTCCCCTAAAATAATGCTGTTAGGAGAAAGCAAACCAAGGATGAAACAGTAAGAGATGGGACAAATAAATAAAATGTTGGTGTGCATGGTAGGGAGGAATGTACTGACAAAACGGCCTATAAAACTACATCTTGGAAAATGTAATACCGTATGCCATCTCAAAACAACCTTGAGAGACTGATAAAGCATCTTATAATTATAGTGAGAGTATCGTACCTGGCGTGAACACCACGATGACCGTTGCCTGCTGCTGCTACCGTAGGGGTGTTGATCTCTGTTCTGACAGACACTCCACTCTCACCCGTTTCTCCTCCCATATCCATCTCACCTTCACCATCATCATCTTGAACAACGAAAAGAAGAAACAAAAAAAAGTTCGTTGATAGAATGAGACTGACTCGTGGGAATTGGGTGTGGCACATTCACAAAAAGAAAGGAAATTAATTACAAGATGTGGACTGCAATGGGAAGCAGAGGGAGGCTAAGGAAAACTTAATTAGTTGAGACAATGAGGAACGAAGCAAGGGAGGAGTGTTGGGAGAATCGGAGAGAGATGACGAGAGATAGATAATGATGGGGAGAGAGTTCATTGAGGACCTAGACTGTATGGGCTATGGGATTCATTGATAGTTATTTTGTGTACAGTTCAAAGTTTCGTTAAATTAAGGGGAGATTCTCTTGTTGGTAAGTTGGAAGGTCTGCGATTCCTCCAAATTATAACACGAAACAGATCCCGTATTAGTGACATTAATTAAAGGTCGTCGTCTTGTTTTCTGGCATAGTTTGGAGGAATCAGTAGTCCTCCAATATAGCAAAAAGAAAGTTTCCCCTTAAGGGCTATTACTCTATCCTGCACTGTACTATAATGTCCCTGTAATGACGGTGGTAACTCTTCAAATATATATTTCAATACACAGTCCAAACAGCGAAAAGGATAACCTGTGCTACCATTTCATTTATCTATGTATTTTTCTATATATTATTATTATTATTATCATTATTATTATTATTATTATTATTATTATTATTATTATTATTATTATTATTATTATTATTATTATTATTATTATTATTATTATTATTATTATTATATTTTTATTTTTCATATGGGGATTAGGTATCGGTTCCCTTATTTAATTTCTTGGCATTCACAGGGAATATCATGCAATCCAAGACAACATAATTATACCAAAGAGGAAGTTTACACACACAACTAGGTAGTATAGATCCTGTATCGTACAACCATGACTATACATATCTGCAACTTTTAAACACTGGAATATAGAGTATGTGAAACGCGTATCCAAGGACACATAACTCAGAAGGGGTTAAAAAAAAAAGTGCATTCTAAGTTTACCGTGCTTGGAGAGACAGGAAGGTGAAGGGAGAGGTAATGTGGCAGCGGCGGCATTTCGGCGGTGGCGGTGTGTGGCTGGTGGTGTGGGCGGTGTTGGGGAACGGCGGTACAGACTCTTGCCACAAATGGTCTCCAGATTGTTACGGAGACGAAAGCGACACAAAGCCAACTTCTCCACGCCGAGTAACTCTACCCAGTCAGACTCACTCCTGTCCTCACACACACAAATATATAGATAGATATATAAGTAGATTGATAGACAGGTTGATGGGTGACGAAATAGCAGGGACAAATTTACACACACTTAATTGGCTGTGCCTGGAAAAAATGAATTAAGAGCAAATCACTAGTCCTTATCCAAGCAATGTTGAATGCTGTAAAAATAATGTGATAAGTTATATACAACAATTGTATAAGTAACATGTATTAATTGAAAGAACGGTGACCTGACCTGACCTGTCCTCCAGTTGCTGCAGAAGGTCAGAGTCGAGGGCAAGGCAAGGCAGCACCAACACCATCGTCACCACACACACCGTCACACACAACTTTAAAGAAATAATGACGATGATAACAGTTACTTTTTTACTACTCTCCTGTGGTCAGATTATAGGGCTACTGACTGGTTTCTCCAAATAATGTTACGAAATAGATCTATCGACTATGAGTAACACTAAGGTCGTCTGTTTTTTGTTGTAGTTTGGAAGAAGCAATGGCTCTTCAATTGATTAACTAGAGATTTTACCTCCCCCCCATAACGGCCCTGTTATCTCATCGAAAAACTGGATGGTACTGATTCCTCCTAACTAACTATATGTCACTTAATTAACAGATTCCCTCCGTATGGGAGGTGTTTCGTGGCATTGTTTGGAGGACTCGGTAACTTCCGATATTATAATGACATTATTTAAGGGTTCTTAAGAAATTAGGAATGAGGTGGAAGCCTCTTCGTGGTCAGTGATGCCGAGGTCACATTCCCAGTTAAGGGGGTAATACACTTTTGGTATATTGGAGTGCCTTGATTCTTCAAAAGTATGCCAGGATACAGCAGGACTATATTTATCAAATATACTGGAGTTCTGTTGCTTGGAATATTGTAGTTTGGGAGAATCATTTGTTCCAGATTTACCAGCACTGTAATACCCCCATAAAGCATGCATGGTGTCAGGTTTCCAAGTACTCACGAATTAAAGTTCTGCATCACAATATTACAACTGTGGCATTTAAATGAATATTTCCAACTAAGATGACAAAGACCAGCAGCTACCGTTTGCTGTATCCTACACTGTTCCTCCTTTTCTTTTCCCTTGGTACCGTATACAGTTCAGCAATATACATGCTGTCCCTCCTTTCTGTCTCCTTCACTGTTGTGGTATAAGGTCTGCCCTGCATAGTACAGTGTGTTTTCTTCCCCTTTTCAACTCTTCAACACACTACCTTCATCCATCTATCCTCCTTACTACGACTTATTCTCCTTCGAGGCATCTCAAACGGATTGAACATTATGTTAAAACTCTCTCACTCGTTTTCTATCACAGGTGAGGACATAGAGTTTGCTTCTTGACTTTAAGGGGATAGTAGAGTATTGGTAAATCTAGAGGAAGTGATTCCTCCAAACTATTCCAAGCAACAGGCCACCAATATTTTTATCAATCAGGCTGGTCCTGTTTCCTGGCATACTTTGGAGGAATCAAGGAGCTCCAAAGTATCAAAAGCATATACTATCCCCTTAATTATCCTCACCTTCCTCAATATAGAAAATTAAATCCTAACCTTCTTCCCTAGACCTACCTTACCTCGATATCATAAAGCAAGAGTGATGGTTACCACTGCAGCATTCTGTGTCTCTGTTTATAATTAGAAGGTGAGAAAATATTATGAGAGTATATAGGTGTGGGTGTGGGTGTAGGTGACAGGTGTGGAACTCAGCTTAAGATGAGGCTACAAGTGCTTCATTATCCCTGCTTATCCTCTCTCTCTCTCTCTCTCTCTCTCTCTCTCTCTCTCTCTCTCTCTCTCTCTCTCTCTCTCTCTCTCTCTCATTCCTTCTATCGTTCTTTCTTTCTTTATGAACTCTTTATTTATTTCCTTTTTTCATACTACTCGGTTTAGGTTCCCTCCACCCATCCATTCATCCATTCATTCATCCACCCATCTATCCATCCTTCTATCTTTCCTATTTATCTTTCATCCATCAATTTTATTCTTCGTGTTGGTCCTCACTTCTTTCCCTATATTTTTCGACCAGGTTTCCTTCTCCTCGTCCCATTCCTCCCTCCCTTCCTTCCTTCATTTTTTCATTCATTGATACTTTACCGTTTCTATATTAATTCTTATCAATTCTTCGTTTTTCTCTCTCCTCCTTTCTTCTTCTTTTGTTGGTGTGTTTCTTTCCATTACTCTCTCTCTCTCTCTCTCTCTCTCTCTCTCTCTCTCTCTCTCTCTCTCTCTCTCTCTCTCTCTCTCTCTCTCTCACAGACACATCAAGAGAGAGAGGACCTCATCATACTGACTTAGGGAGTGGCACCGTTATATCATCCCTACTCTCTTTGCCCTTCGGGTAATGCCAAGCGACAACACGGGTTTCTCAGCCTTCGACCTCCTCTACGGCCGGTCAGTGAGAGGGCCACTCTCTGTTTTGAAGGACCTCTGGGAAGGCCGCCTCTTCAGGAAGAAGATCGAACCAGCCTGCAGTATATCATAGAGCTTAGAGAAAAATTGTCCGAATGTGCCCACCTAGCTGCATAAGAAGCCGATGTGAGTACCACCAGGTATAAGACCTACTTCAGTCTCAGGTCACAGGACAGACAATTCAAGCCTGGAGACGAGGTTCACGTTCTCCTTCGGACTCCAATAAGAAGCTGCTAATGTAGAATGTCGACTACCTTATTGATGACCCTAAAGGACCAAAACTATAGCATGCTAATCTCCTAAAAAAAGTATTTTCGGCGTGCGGAGGTGAATCTTCCATATGTGATGGATCAGGTTTCTGAGCCTGAAGACGTTTCTACCCCAGACGAAATATCTGAGTTAACTGATCCCAATGACTTTGTACCAAGTCTACCTCAATCTACGGTATCTGATTCAGGAACCAGTTCGCTGCCCCTTATCAACCCATCTCTCACCTGGGACGAGCGGATTGCACTGGAAGATCTGATATTCATATTCCCTGGTGTCTTCTCTAAAATACCAGGTTGTACCAACACCCTTCAGCATGATATTCATCTGACCTCCACTAACCGCATCAAAACCAAGAATTATCCAGTACCCATCCATCTTCGTCCGTACTTTCAAGAAGAAGTGAACAATTTAATTCACCTAGGAATCATCTAACCTTCCTCTTCCCCTCATTGTTCGCCCGTCGTAATGGTTCCAAAATATGACGAAAGCTACCAGATGGCGATCGATTACTGACTACTCAATTCAGTCACAGTATTTGATGCTGAGCCAACTTGTTCTGTTGAAAGGGATTTATACAAATTTACAGGAGCCAAATATTTTTCTGAGTTAGACCTAACTAAAGCTTACTACCAGATTCCCCTAACAGGTCGTGCTAGACCTCTCACTACCTTCTCTACTCATCGTGAGTTAATAGAATTTCACCGTCTTCCCTTCGGTCTTGTCACAGCCTGTTCCACCTACAGTACATTCGCCTTATGAGGATTGTGTTGGCTGAACTTCCTAATGTTTGTTTTTACTTTGACAATATTTTTATCTATTCGACAGATTGGTCTACTCAATTCTCTGCCCTAACATCTGTGCTCTATCGGCTCCGTCAACATAAGCTCACAGCTAAACCTGCCAAGTGGCGATTTAGTTTCGCATCCCTCAAGTATTTGGGTTTCGAGATTGACGGAACACATCTTCGGCCATTAGTGAACAAAACTGAGGCTCTACTACGAATTATCCCACCGACCACGCAGTTTCTTAGGTATGGTATCTTTCTATAGATGTTATCTTCCCATGGCTTCAGAGTTCAGCGGATCCCTCTCGGATCTCCAAAGGAAGTCGCAGCGTGAACCCCTACTGTGGAGTGAAGAACTATTGACTACATTCAACCATCTGAAGAAAGCTCTATCATCTCATCCAATCCTGCGACTCCCTGATGTATCACTGCCCTTTATTCTCAGGACAGATGCCTCTAATCACTGATTAGGGGCAGTACTTCTCCAATACTTCAACGGACATCCCCACTCAGTGGCCCATGCTAGCCGGAAGCTTATGGACCGTGAACGGAGGTATTCTGCTATAGAACAGGAGGCTTTAGCCATCGTATTTGGTGTCACGAAGTTTGATTTCTACCTTCGAGGGAAAGAATTCATCCTGGAGACAGATCACAAGCCACTTGTCTATCTCCAAACCTCAAAATGCTCCAATGACAGACTGATGAGGTCGGCCCTTCGTCCTGTGTATTGTAGTATCAAGTGTACTTAATAACATATCAAAAGTATACCACAGTCTGACCATGCAAAAGGCCGCCAGACTATTAAAATGCCTCTTACTCCATCATTATTCATGGTAGACAGGTAATTGTGGTGCATGACCCCTTGGTTTTAGGGGTTTGGGAATCTAATTAGTATATCTAGATTATAGTGAAGTGATTATATAATTACAAAATCCAAAATCAAATGCTTATCTGTCTCACAATACATAGTCGTTTACAAGGGGCTTACAATATATATTGGGGTTCTCGTCTACAGGGAAGCACAGTCCAATGGGATTTCTATCTGGTATATCACATGTTGGTTGTAGAGTCAGATATCTGGAGGTTTCCGAGTCTTACAAAACAGTGCCACGAAATACCAACCATATTTGAAGGAGTTTGTTTCCATGCAGGTATAATCTGGAGGAATCAATAACCTCAAATTCTGATACAATACCGCACGGTCCTTACTTACGGGGAGAACCTATGTCACAAAACAGATCCCCTATTAAAAGTAATATTGAGGTGATTTTTTTCCTGGGTTAGTTTGGATGAATTAGTAGACCTCCAATTTACCAAAAAGAGGTTGTCCCTTTAAACCCGACTCTCGAAGGCAAAATTCAGGTAAAGCAAACAATACCAAGAGAAAGGGTGTGAGATGAGAAGCTTGGCACGGGGGAGGGGGACTGGACGGGGCCGAGACAGAGGGAAGGAAGCTGGCTGTGCATGACCATAATTACGTAATGTTGATAATCCGGGCGAGACAAACCAACCCAACCCAGACCTATCCCAAGCCTTCCACTACCAACCAACAACCAACCAACCTATCCCAAGCATTCCACCACCAACCAACCAACCTATACCAAGCACAAACATTCCACCACCAACCAACCAACCAACCAACCCAAAATGTCCCACCTAGTAGGCTAAGCTGTTTCCTAGTTACCCATAACAAAGGGTCAGGCTGTTCAGGCACCAGAATTATCTGTCTATGATGAATAACTATGTGGTAATGGGCATTTTCATAATTTGGCGACCCTATTGGTCTGCCATCTTGGAAAATGTAATTATATAATTACTTCACTATAATTTAGATATACTAATTAGATTTTCAAACCCCTAAAACAATTACCTGTCTACCATGAATAATGATGGAGTAAGAGGCATTTTAATAATCTGGCGGCCATATTGGTCCGCCATCTTGGATTTTGTAATTATGTAACCACTTCAAAATAATTTATGTATACTTATTGGATTCCCAGATCCCCAGAAATGGGGTTAGACATAAAAATTAATTGTCTTGGACGAATAATTAATGAAGGAGTAACTGGCAATTTTAGGATTTGGTAAGTAACTTTGGCGCCATTTTGAAAATTAGACCTTTTGCTTGATCAGACTGTGGTATACTTTTGATATGATATTAATTAAGTACACTTGATACTATAATAAACATTTGACAAACCTTTTAGAGGAATTTTCTTAGGGTAAGTTTTTTTTTTTTTCATAACTTCAGAACGCCTATTCACCATATCGTGTGACTTACTTGATAGACAACTTCAGAAACCAGACTGATGACTATACTCTGTCCAGCCTAAGGTGGCGGAGAAGCCCTGCCCTACAGGTGCGGTAGGCAGGTCAAGTACTTTTTCGCTTCCCTGATTGGCTAGAGGTGTTCAGCACACCGAGAAAAATAGAAGTGCTTCCTTTTTTCATGAATATTTCTGCTAATTAAGCATTATTCATGCCTCTTATTACTCACTCATTATTGTAAATGATATGTGTGAGCCTTACAGTCAAAATTCACAGTGACAATTTACTTGGAGCTCGTAATATCTTGATTTGAACTTAGATTGTGTAGTAAAAAGTGAGCGACAGTGAGAGGAAAAAAGGTCAACTGGAGGACCTCTGGGTAACCCTTGTGACTTTCCTTGTTCGAAAGCATACTTCAAGGCTTCTTCATCCATTTAGTACCATTTTTTATACATTTAATTTCACCTATCTTTCGGAAGCACAAGGGTGTGTGTTTTTATGCAACAAAAACATAGAAAAAAACGCACACACAAATTCACTACTTACACAAAAAAGTTAATATACTTCAAAACCACAGCCAAACAAAGCAGCAGGACTCTGGGCAAGGAGTGGTGTGTGTGAATGGATTAAGAAACCGACACAGCAAGTTGACAGGCGCCTATAGGGACCTGATTAGAATATGGCCTAAGGCAGTAAGAGAGAGAAACTTAGATGAAAGTAACAAATGAGGAATAAAGAAAGTGAAATAACTTATGATGAATGCTACTGTTAATGAGAGAATGAATAAATGGAATAAAAAAATATATACGGTAATGCCATTAATCTAAATATATCTATGTATATGATATGTGGGATAAAATATCATTAGATTATACTTTTATGTGGGATAAAATATCATTAAATTATACTTTTATGTGGGATAAAATATCATTAGATTATAGAATGTAGAAAAGGAAAGGTTGTGGATGAATCGTGAACGCGAGAGAGAGAAAGAGAAAGAGAGAGAGAGAAATGGAGAGAAGAAGGAAGGTCAGGTGACTGAGATTAACGCACCGCTATGCGACGTATGTGTGTGTGTGTATGTGTGTGACCCATTGTGTGACCAAAAGGAGTCGAAACGTCCCCTTTCCATCATCTGCCAATCAGATACATCCAGGAATGTCCCAGAGAGGCAGGGCTTCTCCGCCACCTTTGGCTGGACAGACTTTAGACAAACAGACAAGCATACAGTACAAATACTTTACCATATCATGTGAGTTGACATTCAGCTTCAGAAAATATACATACAGATAGATAGACAGATAGACAAACACACAGTACAAATACTTTACCATATCGTGTGACTCTGTAATGACTCCCACAGTCCTCTTGCGGCCAACCCTGCAGGTCCACTGATCTGCTGAGCTGTATACGTGTGTCACTTGATTCCTTCATACCTCTCTGTCCCCCCCTCCGCCCTCCCTCTCTCTCTCTCTCTTATTGGACGGGGCTGAAGTAATCCCATGTTCTGACTGGCTGGAGGTGAAATAATCCGGTGTTATGACTGGCTAATGACGTCCCAGGTGCAGAGAGAGAGAGAGAGAGAGAGAGAGAGAGAGAGAGAGAGAGAGAGAGAGAGAGAGAGAGAGTGAGTGCTACCCACGGTAAATATTTACACCCGAAGTGGACTCTCAAGTGTCATATATGCACAGAGCTTTATGATATCAATAAGATATATAATATGAGAGAGAGAGAGAGAGAGAGAGAGAGAGAGAGAGAGAGAGAGAGAGAGAGAGAGGGAGAGAGAGGCTGTCTTTAACCTCATACAAGTTTTATACCAACAACAACACAGGGTCACACCACTTCCACATGTCACACTTGTTGCCAGTTTGCAGTTGTCACATTCTTGTTTACATTCCCGGATGTTGCTACAGTCAAGAATAATAATTTCTTGTTTCTCTCGCTGCCCTTCAAAAAACTCGTATCATTCTGCAACTTTTTTTCTCTCTGTGGGGAAACTGAATTTTGGTTCTTTCAATTACCAAGGACGATGCATAATAAGCAACTGGGATGTACGGTATCTATTTATCGTCAAGGAGTTTAATTAAGACTGGTTGGTAGCACCACAATTTTTAAACTGAGGTGAAATTATACCTGTTCCCTCATAACATTTCCTGGCTTTTACGGTAAATATATACAATCTATAACACAATATATCAAAACACTTACACTATGATTATATTATCACTTAATTAAAAGGGAAGCGGTGCATTTTCTCCATGATAAACTAATACAACTCACACTATTGTATATATAGGCCTCGGATGTAAGAAGGAGGGAATTAACTCTTCACTTACTTAATTTTGGTCTCTCGAGTTTACCGATGCCACAAAGCAATGCAGATAAGCAGACCAAATCAACTTAAGATTAAGGCATTTCTCCATATTAACATAATGAAGACAGTGAAAGGAAGGTATAGTACAGTAGAGGACAGTAGTTCATTTCCAACCTCTCATCTCTAAATTCGAATAACAGATAGGCTACATTTCAAAGCTGTGGTGGCATGTATGTATGTGTGTGTATTGTGTGTGTCTGTATAAACACAATAACATACATAATTTGCCCTTTTAACGCATACAAAACACTTTTAATTTGAGATACTAGCAAATGAAAAGCATATCGTGATACGAAATTTATGTTGGCGATTGTACAGTCGGCCTCAGGAATTCGTATGCACCACTGTCACATCAAGGGTTTGTAGGAACTAGAAAGCTGAGTACATTAATTTCCTAACACCAAAATTTCATCGTGAAGATATTTGGCTAATATTTAAAATAGTCAGCAGCATTATCCTTACAGCATGTGCAGAATAAAGACCACTGTTAACCAATGCTCTCTGTACTAATTCCTGGGGCCGACTGTACGTTCCTTCATCTTATAATTTATTAACTCTAGGATGGAGGACCTTAGTATTCCCGAGCACTCTGTAATGGTCTGACATTCATTCAGTTATGATATCCAAAGCAATGATCCTTCCTTAGCTTATGAGTTAATTGGGATAGTTATTAAACTTTAGAAAATTTATTTGTTTTTCTCAGACAAATTATTTTTGCGTCGTGTAAGAGAAACATTGGGAATTCATGAGAAGTAATTTAAATGATAACAGATTTTGCATTATCCTCGCGTGACTAGATATTTCAAAGTAGCTTAATTGATACCTAATTTAACTCCTCTTTCCCAACTCTTTCTGATGTATACAGTAATACATGTGATTGTCTTGGAAAAATTAAACTTCTTCCCTCTTGAAGCCTGACTGACATGAGCAGCAGGTCTCGTTGCCTTGGAAACAGCATCATTCCTGGTGGTCGCCAGACGCACGATGCTTTCAATGTTTACCCAATTTTCAACGGTATATCCCTTTGCTACACATGGTTCACAGTTCACGTTGATTTTGCATAACTGGATTGATTATAGTATATAATGTTCTACATGTTCGTATAAAAAAGCATATACATATATGGTAATCATCAATATCATAATATAGTCTTCATTGTCATCATCATCATCGTTAGAAACTTCAAAATTATGCGATGAGGCCTTTGTTTAGGTTATACGTGATGCTTTACACACACACACACACACACACACACGATCTTGACGGTAATGTTGACATGTTGGTAACGACCTGCCAGGGTCTCGGTAATGGGTATAAGCTAGCTTATTTGTTCTATGTTCAAATATGAAATACGTTACGCAATAAACACTTCCTTAACTCTAAAGATTGTAGTAAGCTAAGGTGAAGATTATATACTGCAGAGGAATGATGCTCGCTTAATGTTTTTACTTGTGAAGGAAACTTTAGTTCGAAAGGTCGAAAATCTTGTCTTTGGTATAGTGAAGCTGGAGGTCTGTCGATTTCGTATAACATAAAACAAACTACTTCAGTATTGGAATAGGCAGATGTATCGTGTAGCACAGTTTGGTAAAATCAGTAGAGTCCATTCAATATTCTCCCAGCACAGCGTTAGTACGAGTTGATGGCACAGTAAAAATTATCGTACGGTTGCAATGAAGTGTCAGACTGACTTGGACAGAATCACCAGTGACGGTGATCAGTCGACATCGTACCGACGGTCAGTCAATCGGAGGGGAAGGGAGAGAGTGAGTGTGTGTGTCTGTGCGCGCTTGGTATGAAAGCCATGCGTCTCACCCTTCACACTCTCACCACACCTCGTACTCATCATAGACAGTGATGTTTGTTTGTAGACGTGTTGGGAGGGGGAATTAAATACTGGTTCGGTGCCACTGTTGACGAGTGATATAAAAGAACAGGAATATAGTGTGGCATTGTGATGTTGTCATGAATACGTCAAGTTTTGTGCTGCTTCTCTTCATAAACAAACAACAAGTGAATCTCTCTTTTTTTCTGCAAAAATGGCCCAGTTCATCACCATCACTCTCCTACAAATGATTCTAGGTAAGTTAGTGTGCTACTACTACTATTACTACTACTACTACTACTACTACTACTATTATTATTATTACAACAACTACAACAACAACAACAACAACTACTACTACTACTACTACTACTACTACTACTACTACTAATAATAATAATAATTTAAAGGAGTCATACTGTGTGTGTGTGTGTGTGTGTCGAGAAGGCGTGAATATTATTTTGACCTTCACCGTCCACTGCTGACTCTAATGCTCTATGTGTGTGTATGTGTGTTGTTATACTACTGTTTCATTCGTCATTCATTCTCTTAAAAGTTTTTAGTGCTTTTGTTTGTTTTTTTGTATTTTTGTCTTCTCATTATCAGTATTCATTTTGTTAATTATCCACTCATTTATTTATTTATGTATCAGACTGTCTATATTTATTCATTTATATATCTGTGTACCCTTTTTTTAACTATTTTTTTTTTTATTGAATCAGAAAGAAGGAAGGAAAAATAATAACAATGAAAACAAAGTCCATGTGCCTATTGGCATCCTTCATTCATATAGTCACATTATAGTGTCTGTAACAGTTGGATGTAAATGACTGAGGAATAAAAACTGGTGGAAAGCAGTTTTGAGGAAGTGCATTCCATTTGAATTAACTATCTATATCTATATTTGTATAGCATATTCATCACAAACACCATTTTCTTCACACACACACACATATCCGAGCGTGCCTGGCTGGTCGCGCTGAAAATTCCTTGTTTCTTACATAAATGAAACGTTATTCGGAGATTTTTCAATTCTCAATCATTTTGCCTCAACAGAGTAGAGAGCCTGATGATACAATTCTAAACAAGCCCTTTTGTATCACTATTGTTAATGGTTTTCAAATCGATGGTACGGTATAAAATTGCATTACATTTGAGGTATGATGCTTACCTGTATTACCTAGAGTATTCTTTCTCTCTTCAGATGTCCCTCCTGTCTTTCTTTTTCCTTCTTGCTTGCTGTCCCTTCTTTCTTTCTTTTCCTTCTTGCTTCCTATCCCTCTTTTCTTTTTTCCTTATTACTTGCTGTCCCTCCTTTCTTTCTTTTTCCTTCTTGCTTGCTGTCCCTCCTTTCTTTCTTTTTCCTTCTTGCTTGCTGTCTCTCCTTTCTTTCTTTTTTCTTCGTGCTAGCTGTCCCTCCATCTCTTCATTATTATTCCTGTTTGCTGTCCCTCATTTCCTTTTTTCTTTTTGCTTGCTGTCCACTCTTTCCTTTTTTTTTCCTCGTGCTTGCTGTCCCTCCTTTCCTTCTTCTTTCATCATGTTTTCAGTCGCTCTTTTCTGTCTTCTACTCTTCAGTGGCACAAGATCTTTGTGACTTAGCACACTTTCTTTTCATTGCTTTTACAAAGGTGTTGTGTGCTACGAGGGCGAACTTTGAGCTAATGTTTGTTGTTCTGATCGTCAGATGTTTTCTTGTTTGCCGTCACTCACAATCACATCTCATTCACCACAACACTCTTCTCAAATTTCACCATCATACCAGGAAGGAGATACAACTTTTAAAATCACGACTGTACATTTTCCATTTTCATCACTATGCCTGAGTACTGTAGTGCCCTGTGATCACAAATATGAGATGTGAAGACAACTGATTGATTCCTCCTAGTTGACTATGCCGCGAAACAACTCCTTCACGATCGATGGTGTTTCGTGGCCATGTTCGTAAGATTCAGTAACCTCTAAATAATTTTCTGACTTGATCTGACTTTTTTGTTGTGGTCGAAAGGGAGGGCCACAGCTTCCTCCAGACTATATCAGGCAACAACAACATGCTATCTCAGTAATACGAGTAGGGATTGTTTAGTGACATAGTTTGGAGGAATCAGAAGGAACCCCTATTCGCCGACACGTACCGTACCGTGCAGCTGATGACTAAGTGTAACAAATGTGGGGGGAAAATCGCAAGTGTGACACTCATTAAGAGCCACACACCTGTCCAAAATGCAAGTCACACCTGTGGAAAGACGCAGCGTTGGGTGGGTGGTTGGCGGTTTAGTTGGTTGATTGGTGGGTTGGTTGGTTAGTTGATTGGTGGGTTGGTTAGTGGGTTGGTTGGTTAGTCGATTGATTGGTTGGTTGATTGGTGGGTTGGTTGGTTAGTTGATTGGTGGGTTGGTTAGTGGGTTGGTTGGTTAGTTGATTGGTGGGTTGGTTAGTGGGTTGGTTGGTTAGTCGATTGATTGGTGGGTTGGTTGGTTAGTGTGTTGGTTGGTTGGTTGTTGGTTGGTTGGTTGGTTTATTACAATATTGCTTAAAGTTTTCCAATTTTCTACTATACCAGGAAACAGGCTAGTCACCTTAGGCTCTGTATGTTTTGTAGTTTGGAGGAATCACTGGCCCCTCAATTCGCTATCCAAGTGACCAAAGGATGTGCAGTGTAGGGGCTGGAGGGGATAGAATAGTGAGGAAGATGTATAAGTCAAAGGTGGAAGGGGAGATTAGAGGGGAAGGGGACGGTTCACGAGGCAAGTTAAGAATCATAAGAGGAAAACTAAGCATCCAGGAGGTGTGGTGACATGGGTGTTGATATGTAGAAGAGTATATATGTCTCGTTAATTAACTCATTCCTCCCAACTGTAGGCCACGAAACAGACATCCTCAATAACTGATAGGGATACTGTTTCGAAAGAGAGAGAGAGAGAGAGAGAGAGAGAGAGAGAGAGAGAGAGAGAGAGAGAGAGAGGGTAGGAAGTGAGATAGAAATAGATTGAACATGTGAAGCCACAGTGTTACAGGGAGGGGCGTTCTCTCCCCCCACACACACTCTATCTCTCTGTATCTATTTACCTACCCCAGTCTGTCTTTCTGTCTATCTATATGTCTATCTGTTGGTCCTTCTTCATCTGTGTATCTGTCTATCTATCCTTCCGTGTCTTCATGTAGTGAATAATGTCTATAATCTCCACAGAACTGACCAAGTCAAGTGATCACAAGTCTTTACACTGAATGGCTGAGTGCAGATAATTCCTTTTGGATGTGAATCCAGTGAGAAAAAATTTCAAGGATAGTCCAGAGGTAACTTTTCGTGTTACATCCTCATGACATTTAATTTGGAGAATTTTGGGATTACGGTCATATTTAAATTTGTGCTGGACTTTCTGATCTTGACATTGCATAAAAAAGTCTATACACATGAATTTAAGGTACCGGTACGGGCACTCCAATTTCTCACAACAAAAAGAGTCGGATATAATTTTGATGACAGGAAGCTCAGCATGATTTCCAATTTTGACCAGAAAGGTCGCTGCTTTAGTTACTGTTCTCTATAAAAATATTATTATATAAGATTACTCATCACACCATCAAGAGTTTTCTCGTTGAGTTATTTTAAGTAGTCTAATACATGTACTTTTTCTCATTGGTGCACAGGATATGATCAATGATTTCATTTTTTCCACATGTCTGAATCACTCCGCCTCGTTGCTTATTTTTTGCACTTTAGCTACACGTATCTCCTGAGTTTTCATGAATCCTTTACCAAATCATGTCTGTAACTCTTAGCTATTTGTGTTGTGATCGAAATGAATGCAATTAGTTCCCTCAGACAACCTCACGAAGCAGACACGATCGGCGTGTGCGCTGTTTTGTAAAAAAAAAAAAAAGTGTGGAGGAATCAGTTGCTTCTTTGCAATTCTTTGACAAAATGAACGTCCATCCATCGATCTTTTTGTATAGAATGATGTCAACAAAATGGAGGGCCCCTAATTTTTCCAAACTGTGTTACAGAACAGAACCCCCACTTATGTACTGAGGCAGTACCCTTGTTTCTAGGCATAGGCTAGTGTAGTGGAATCAGAAGTCCTCGAATTCACTCACAAGAGAGGGTCCACATAAGAATGCTGGGTTAAGGAATGGGAATGATAACGAGTCAGAAATTATATGTTTACAAGATATCGACACATTAAATTCAGCTTTCATTTTAACTCTCTCTCTCTCTCTGGGCTTCATAAAGGATAAATAAGTAGATATAGATAGATAGACAGATAAACAGATTGATTGAGACAGACAGACAGACAGACGGGTGTGGGGGGGTCACCGAAGTCTCCAGCTACACTATAAGTAATTCACTGAACCATGGCAGGGAGGCGAGCTGGCGGGAGGGGCCGATTCGTTCACTCCTTGGGGGCACCAAGATTGAGTAATGAGGTGTCTTGAAGCTTACTGACAGAGAGAGAGAGAGAGAGAGAGAGAGAGAGGACACGTGTGGCTTCAAAGCAATTTAGTTTGAATCACTATCCAATATTTCCATAGTGCAAACAAGAATAATTATGATGATACAAAACTCATGGCAATTACATATGAGGATATAGTGTTGGAAGTATGTAGTATAAAAGACAAAAGTCGTGTCGTTAAATTTGGTGGAAACATATGGTGAAGAGCCAACCATACTGGGCATGGATGTTATTGTGGTGGAGTTTTCATTATGTTTCACGAGTTATATCAAATCATCGGACCAGACAACGACACGACTTTTGTCTTTGATAGTACAGACGGATGTATACTGATAACTAAGTGAAACAAACGTCATGATATTTTGTGGTCTGCTTCTATATAATATTATATTCCTGTTGGATTTTTGGTAGCATAAGCGTATAATATAGTAAGACTCTTTCTTGTGCTGTGCTGTTTTAATCACTGTCATATTAATATAATACTACTACCAGCCGATATACTCACGTGGTTGTTACGTTCGATTGGCTGTTCATTCATAGATATTTGCATTAATATACAATTACAATAATGCCACATCATGACAAAAGGTAAAGGAACTCCCCGAGGATGATCTCACAAAGGTTATGATATAATATTATATTCATTGTAAGTTCATTTCCATGACCCCACTATGAAAACATTCCCTTTAAGAGATATAATACACTCTGCATTTTCCATACATGTACCGGTAGTAAATTTTTTGATAGATATACAGTACAGTATTTTCATCAGAAGTAGAAAAATTCTAAAAAATGTCATAGGTTATGAAAAACTTATGATTATTGTACTAATGACTCTATAAACGTAAACATTATTATTTTTTTCACTAACACCATGATGATTTGAAGCGGAGTTGATATTTCTTCGAATTATAAAGTGATAAAATCCCGAACATTTTGGTTTAGTATTTTATAATATTTAATATTCTATAATATTTTACCTATTATATAAAACTTGACCGACACATTATGTCTTTCTGCAGTTATTCATGTACAAAAATATTTATGTCTGTAAGTACAGCATATTTGCTGTTTGTCTGTTCATTTTATTCTAACTGCAGGCAACAGAACATTTCGATTTGAGCAAAACCTTTTTTTCGCTTGTAAAATCCCCTTGCAATCTCCACCTCCGGTTTTTAAAGGTGAACTGCTATAAATATATGAGGCAGCCCTTTGCAAACATGACGCAGGTATCACACTTGTACACTTTATCCATCCTCTGATCAAATTATAACAACAGGATTACCTTTGTGCTACACCTACAGTTTGTAGATGGATGGAGGAAGCAAGAGTAAATAGTGTTAAATGTGTGATTGATTCTTTAACAAGGAATAAATAAATAGATAAGCCTTGATGAAGAGACGATAGTTGTAGATGGAGAGATAGATACGGTAGATAGACGTATACTGTAGAGTGAACGAACGATAGCATATAGATAGATATATGGATGAGACAGACAGACAGGCAGGCAGGTAGAAACAAAATTTACTTAAGGTACACACACACACACACACACACAGTGGCAGCAACAAAATGCCGATACAATTGTTTCTAGTTTCACTGAGGTGACCTCTGATTTAATTGCGAGAGAGAGAGAGAGAGAGAGAGAGAGAGAGAGAGAGAGAGAGAGAGAGAGAGAGAGAGATTAATATGGAAATAGAGTGAACAGCCAGGTTATGGAACCCGAGACCAGCAAATGTGAGACAGGTGATGTACAGCCGACAGCATAAATTCGCATCCACTTTATATACTTAATAATGCTAATATGACTAGATAGTTGCATTCTGAACCAGTTTCTACCCTAAAAACATGTGTAATTTACCATATGTGAAGTATATCTGTCATCTGTGCATTCAAATTGTGTTACAACATCAATATAGCTCATACATACGTAGGTGGAAATGAAGCGAACATATGCTGCCGACTGTACTGTACGTACCCAGAGTCACACAACCTGGTTCTGCTTATAAACAACTTGAAGTATACCTGCATGAACTTGGCTCATTTGCTTTTATATATCTGACTCCCAGTGGCAGGAACAGATTGAAATATAATGATCTTTTCTGCATCTGCTGACCAACAGGTTCGATTCCCGGGTGGGGTAACTTGCTTACGCGTTTATTTATTCCCACAGAATTGTATGAAAGTCCTTTGTTAACTCTCTCTCTCTCTCTCTCTCTCTCTCTCTCTCTCTCTCTCTCTCTCTCTCTCTCTCTCTCTCTCTCTCTCTCTCTCTCTTGGGACCCTAAAATCAGCTTGTGTCTCCCCCCTTCCCTTGCCACCCCCTTTTTTCTCTCTCTCCCTTTCCTGCCTATCCCTCTCTGTTTGTCTGTCTGTTTGTAATGGTTTTCAAGGCCTCTAAGATTACATTCGCTAAAAAAAGTTTTATTGAGTCACAAAATGTTAAGTGTTTGGTCTCGTGTGTTCGAGTCTGTTTATGAATGGAAGCAAAAATCATAATAACATTGAGGTTATCATGTGCAAGTCCATAATACTAGAACTGTTCTGGTGTACAGTTAGGGTCGGTAGTTCTCATCCAGTCTCTAAAGCCTAAACCATAAGCGAATGAGATGTCACATGGAAAGGACGCAGCTTATTGCTTAATAAATCAAAGATCGGAGATACATTCCATAGTTTGGAAATCCTCAAAGTGATGGCTAAGAAATACTGTAATGTGCCCCCCCCCCCTCCCCGCAGGTGTGACACAAGGAATCAGAATCACGAAGCTTGAGGTACCCAAGGCGTTGGCTGAGGGAGACAGCGGTATCTTAGAGTGTGTCTGGAACGATGAAGGAGACCACGTGTACTCATTGAAGTGGTACCAAGGCATCAACGAGTTTTATCGATGGACTCCATTGGAAACTCCTGAGGTACAGTACGATAAACAGGAAAGATGTCCATTACCAGATATATACATCTCTTCAACAGAAGTTTTCTCTGCCCTCTCTGGCCTTTACACTCGCAAGGCGTACGGGCCTGACGGAATTCCTCCTGTTGTTCTCAAGAATTGTGTTTCCGTGCTGACACCCTACCTAGGCAAACTGTTTCGTCTTTGTCTGTCATCTGACAATTTTCTTTCTTGCTGGAAGTTTGTTCTGATCCATCCTGTTCCGAAGAAAGGAGAAAACTCCCAACCCTCCAACTATCGCAACAGTGCTCTGATCACTTGTCTATCTTAAGTCTTCGAATCTATTCTTAACTCCATAATTCAAAATTACCTTACTCGTCTTTCTGATCGTCAGTATGGTTTTCGTCAGGGACGATCTACTGGTGATCTTTTATCCCTCCTTTCAGATTCATGGTCATCGGTGAAACTTGTACTGTCGCGTTAGACATATCTAAAGCTTTTGATAGAGTCTGGCACAAAGCTTTAATCTTTCTCTGCACATTTATCTCTGATTTCCTTTCTGGCCGGTCTATAGTTGCTGTTGTAGATGGTCACTGTTCTTCTTCTAAGTCTATCAACAGTGGTGTTCCTCAGGGTTCTGTCCTATCACCTACTCTCTTTCCCTTTTCATTAATGACCTTCTCAGTGGTACTTCATCCCCAATCCACTCCTATGCTGATGATTCCACCCTACATTACTCCCCCAGTTTAACAACCACCCATCCCAGCAGCTTCTCTCCACATCACATATTGATGCAGTAGCATGCACGCCTGACTTCTGACCTTTCCCTCATCCCCGACTTGGGCAGAGAGAACCTCGTGGTTTTCAATGCCTCTAAAACACAGTTCCTTCATATTTCAGCTCGCACTAATCTTCCAAATGACTATTCCCTCTTCTTCAACGACATACAGGTTCATCTTTCTTCTTCCCTTAATATTGTGGGAGTGTCTTTCTCTCCCAATCTCTTTTGGAGAAATCATATTACCTCTCTTGCTAAAACTGCCTTAAAGAAGTTGGGTGTGCTGCCCAGATTCCGTGAATACTTCACCCCCACACAGTTACTGTCTCTGTACAGGGGTGTCATCCGCCCCTGTATGGAGTATGGCTCTCGTGTGTAGGGTTGGTCAACCTTCACATCACTCCTGGACAAGGTGGAATCAAAGGCCTTTCATCTCATCAACTCTCCTCCTCTTATTGATTCACTACAACCTCTCTCTTCACTGCAATGTTGCATCACTTTTTCTCTTCTATCGCTATTACACTGGACATTGTTCTTCTGAACTTTCTCAATGTATGTTTCCTCCCCTCAGGAGAGCATGCAACACTCGCCAAGCCTCTCACCCCTTTTCTGTCCAGCTCTATAATGCAAGAGTTAACCGGTACTCTCAGTCTTTCATATAGGCTACACAACTGGTCAACTATGAAATACTCTACTTTCATCTGTCTTTCCTCCTTACTACGACTTATGCTTCTTCAAACGCAATGTTTCTAGGCATCTCGAACGAAATTGGACATGATTTCGAACTACTCCTGTATTTTTACAGATGAGGACGATTAGCGGGCTCCGAGCCTTTGGTCCTCATTTTTATAGATATATAAAAAAAAAAAATGCAAACATAAAAATATATACATGCATTTAATTCAATAGATAAATATTAGATGCAGATAGATATAAATACAGATCAAGAGATAAATAACTACAATACAGATAGTTTACTGTAGACTTTAGTGATCATACCAGTAATATACGAGTATAAACTTAATATCATCACTTGTCAGCAAGGAGAGCACTCTTATCTTTACTGTCATCCAGTTGAAATGTGAGCAATAACTATAATGTTCAATCAGTCATCACATATCTACTTACCTCTATATGCGACAAATGCATATTCTTTCACCTTTTCCATCTACTCTCTCTCTCTCTCACAGGTTTCCTAGTATTATCCTTTATGTTATAATTATGGGCAGGTGAAGACGTTCCCAACACGTCACTTCAGCGTGGACAAGCGAGTGTCAGAGAGGGGCCGCATCTTGGTACACAACGTAACCCTGGCAGCTGCTGG
Organism: Petrolisthes cinctipes; assembly: GCA_033782935.1. Taxonomy (NCBI): domain Eukaryota; kingdom Metazoa; phylum Arthropoda; class Malacostraca; order Decapoda; family Porcellanidae; genus Petrolisthes; species Petrolisthes cinctipes. Next base: position 228,758 of record JAWQEG010001019.1, on the reverse strand, counting down.
TAACTACAGATGTGAAGTGTCAGGGGAGGCACCAACCTTCAAGACTTCATTCAGCACGGCACATATCAGAGTCATTCGTCAGTACTTTACTTTACTTTAATGTACTATACTTTAGGCTTCTAACTTTTGTATGTGATACTCCTGCCGACAAGAAAATGCACTTACTAGTTTAAAGACAAAAATACTTTTGCTTAATGAAGGAAATGGTTTCATGACTGGCTGGGTATTGGAGGGTCAGTGATTCCTCCAAACTATGCAACAATACAAATCCACTGTTACTGTATACTGTAGTGATATGTTTCCCGGCATAGTTTGGTGGAATCTGTAGCCTGTAAGCTCTTCCTTTCACCCATAACAAATGACCCCATAGTTATATCACATACAGTACGATAAAATTGTGGAGAATTGTATTGCATCAGGGTTTTTGTTGTTGTTTTGTTTTATGCTGAAAGTGAGAGCGAATATGTACAGTACAGGGGTAATATGAAAAATTAATTGGTTGAATCAGGATTTATATAATAATAATAATAATTATTATTATTATTATTATTGTATTGTAGTGGTAATAATATCGTTACCATAATTGTGATGTTTGATATTGTATTGTGACCAGATCTTCCTGATGGGATGCCAGAGATTACCAGTAAGACCAGGCAGCCCTATAGAGTGAATGAAGTTGTTTCACTGACTTGTATCTCTCACGGCGGCAGACCTCCACCCACTCTCACCTTTTACATTAACCAACAGAGGGTGAGTCATTGAACCAATAGGGTAAGATGCTGTCGCCAAATAGAACGATACTAATTTCTTCAAACTATTCCACACAACACATCAAGACTTCTATTAACTATACCGTAAGTATAGTGAGGCTGACTATGTGTATGTTGACACAGTTTGAAGAAATCAGTAAATCCCCATTTGTGTATATCTTGTTCCGGCCCTCATTTTGAGATTTGGAGAGAATAATGTTTATTTGCCAATAAGAGTTGTATCCATTTCCAGGATTTTAATATGACGTAAGGACATTCCGGGTTGCTTATACCCTGATTATTAGTATCCTGCATTAATTCACTCATTTTGGTGGTTTAAAAAATGCGTTAAGACTACTGATATTTAGGTTTCACTAATTGTAACCCCTTAAGCATGCATTGTGAATTGAACACACGTCTAAAGATACTCCAGTTTTAGAATACAGTAAGACAATAATGAAATCGTGGTTTTGCCAGTTCCCTCATCATATAGATCAATCAATAAATAAATAACATATTATCGCACCACACAGGCTCAAGGACAATGGAATGGAGAAGAGGTACTCGTGAACAGGTCTACACGACAACAAACAACATTAAAGCACTTCAAGTTCTTACTACGACCATCCTTAGCACAGGATGGTATGCTGATAGTTAAATGTGTTGCTTCCTATCCTGATCTGTACTATGAAAGCAGTGAGAGATATTTTAACGTAGAGATACCGAGGTATCTTCAGAGCCCGCCTGGTTCTCAAGGTAAGGTTCCTTGTCCTGACGATCCAGTCCATGTCCTCTCTTACTCGGTCCACAATTTCCCTCACGTCTCCTGTCCCTCCTTTCTGTCTCGTTTCCTTTTGTAGGTGTATAAAATCTATCTGGCCCAACATACTCTGTTGTCATTCAATCAGTCGTGAGAATCTACCGGGGAGAGGGGGATGAAACTGTTGTCGATTCCTTGCTTTAATGAACGGGAATTAACTTTAACCTTTATTTTTGACATACAGTATATGCCGAATATACACTCGGTAACAAAAGTGCTGTCACCTCCTGTCCACCTTTTGCCTCACCATGCACTTCCTGAAGATAGTGTAAAGGATAATAATTGAAGAAAGTCTTTCACCATACAGAATTATAATTTCTAGCATGCAGGCAATGTTTTAAATATATTTGGTTCTTCAGTTCACGAGCCTATGAAGCTTACAGAACCTAATGTGGTTTATGACTCGGTAGATAAGACAGATGACATCGTTTTTGTTACTACATTAATATAACTCGGTAGGCGCTTGGCTTCAGTGATACATAGTTTGTATATCTATAAAAAAAATGGAAAGGACGTTATTTTTTTAGCCTTGTCTTTCTTCTCTCTGTGTGTATATGTGTTCAAATACAATACATACAAGCGATATTGAAAGATGAAAAAAATAAACGAAGACAGACAGATATTGATAGACTGTATTGTTTTCCTGCTGATCATTACTACAACTATCATCCAATATTAGACAAGCTGCTCATGAAATATATTTTATTTTCAGAATATGTTTATAATGCGGCGGAAGAGAGATCAAGTGGCAGGAGCGTAGTGATGTTGATGGTAGTAGTGGTGGTAACAACATCTGTAGTGGGGTTGAGGCAGAGGTAGTTAGCTTCCCTCAGTCCAGTCTACTGAATGCACTCCTCATATATCAACCCTCATATATGTACAGTCGCGTTCAGGAATTCGTGAAACTCCTATTGTGGAGGCCGTCTGGCCCGCTCTGATCTTACTGGACGACAGATAATCTCTTTTTAACGACCTTTCATGAGAAGAAGCAGTTTCATTTTCAGTTTCACTGTGTCGGTACAGCAGTTAACTCGGTTACCTGTAGTCCAATAAGAGCAGAGACAACCAGACGGCCTCCACGACGGGTGTCTCACAAATTCCTGAGCATGATTGTACCAAGAATCACAGCCAAGTATATATAACCACCGACAGCCGAATACCCGTACAACCAACTACAGATAAATTCAGCCTAGCCTACCACAGCTACCGACAGCCGAGTACAACCAACCACAGCCAACTACAGCCAACCACAGCCACTTGCAGTCAACCTCATTCTGTACAACAACTCAAAGCCAGAGGAGAATTCACACTGGCATGATTTTGGACAAGGTGAAGAATACCCACAATGACAGACGAAAAGATATATTTACAAACAGTTACTGAGACCACTGTCGCCAGTTCCAGTGGTAAAGTCAGAGAATGAGGGATATACAGAGAGACATGAGAGGACAAGTGAGGTGTGCTGCACGAGTGAGGTGGGACAGGGTGTAGCTGGGAGGGGAGGGGGGGTTGGATGGTGGAGGGAGGGGGAGGTATTTTTCAACAAAATGTCTCGTGATGACATATAATATGTATGTGCCTTCACAGTTATTGAAATTATTTGTTTTATTAATGTACAGTGATTCGACTATCCCACTTTTTATTGAATTATTTGATTGTACGTATGATAACTTGGAGTCAGACCAATTGATGACGTGGGTGTTGTCGTAGGAATAAACAAATTGTGTAATATTTGTGTTGAGAGTGTTGGAGGCATATTTGTGTTCTTTAATGCGTGTGCATAAAAAACGGTCTGTTTCATCTACATATACGATTTTATAATCCTTACACGGGATTTGGTGGACTCCCGCCTTGATGGTCGTTTTTTACATAATTGTTGACTTTATAGTCGAGGTATTTCTGAAGGCCAGCCTTGTATCCAGACTGTGACTGATTTCACTATATCAAAGCCGTATTCATTTGGAACTGCTACATGTAGCTTCTTAAGAATTGGTGGAGGCTTTGGCACAATATACGATTTCATAGCTCTGAAACATGCTTTCTGTAGGAACCAATTTGGGAACTTAAACTTTTATAATACTTTCCATATGTGTGACAATTCCGAGTCTAAATGTGTATGGCTACTTAGTCTGAGGGCTCTGAGAAGCACTGAGAATATGACATAGAGTTTGGTAGTCATGGTGATATGTCATCTACATACCTGAACCATCAAAGACCGGTGCATGTGGACAACAGTGGGGAGGTGTTTTGATTCAAAATATTCCATGTATAGATTACTGATAACAAAGCATTATAAATACATTTAGTTTTCGAAAGAAAAGGCATTGGAACAAGCACACAGCATAATTAAATGAACTTGTCAAGAGGCCTAGTTAAATCCAAGTGTGCATAGGGTAACTTTCTACGGAGGAATTTCCAGACGATCTATGGGACCTTTGGCGAACAGGGAGTCAACCTAACCTGAGTGTTTACCACTGAAGAGGGCGACAGTGTTTGGAAATGCATATTTTCGTCAGCCATTGTGGGTATCGTTTACCTAGCCAAAAGAAGCTATACTACAACACCTATATACTGCATGGGGACTGACAGCCAAGCCTTTTATATCTCTTCTATAAACAAACCATATGGGAAAGAGAAAGTTATGTGTATACTGTTGTATAAAGTAGTCTAGTGTATGTATAGAATTACTGTAGATGCCAAAGATTGGAAGCCACCGGTAACACTCTATTGTTCATGGTAACACTATTGTTCATGGTAACACTCACTGGTTCATGGTAACACTATTGTTCATGGTAACACTCTCTTGTTCATGGTAACACTCTCTTGACCATGGTAACACTTTCTCCTCATGTCAATGGCGTCATTAGATCAACACTAGCTACACACCAAACCTTGTTAATTAAGAGGAGTGACAGAACCCTCATGTAACCTCAGTCGGGCTATATGGTCTACCAAGGTGGATTAACTTTTCTACTGTGTTTATACTCAAAGGATCCACGTAAATGCAACTATTTATAATAATACATCTGCTCTATATTCATGCATGACCAATACCGGGCCTGTTGTAGTGTTTTTACGTAGTATTATATAATATTATGCTTTATATAATATATACAATGTTTACATAACTGTATTACGATGTAAATTTATGATGAACATATTATTCTTCCAGGGCGGTCCAATGACGTCCGCAGTATATGTCAACACTTTATTTTCCCCTTAACCAGTACTACTGTTGTGTTACAGAGATTAAGAAAAGATATATATATATATATATATATATATATATATATATATATATATATATATACATACAGGGTGTATCGCGAGGTACATCATTAAATTACACCAGAGATATAAAATAAAATTTTGAGTATATTTTGTTCTATAAAGTATGGTGTGTGTGATCTCAGTAAAGTACAATGAATACTGATAAAAACTATTTTAACGTGTGTTGTCAAATGGCGGTGAGCATCGGAGGAAGTGGTAGCCTAATATGTTTTTCGGACCAAAGAGGCCTTATTTATTTCATCTTAATAAGTTTTATCATGATTGCAATATTTATGTGATGTTCTATAACGTACATTGAATCATATTTTCAATGCAGAGGGATAATACCAGGCCCCTATTAATAATATTCGACGAAATATGATTAATATCTTTTGGAGGTTAGGTAAACTTTACCCGACAAAACGCCAGCTGCAAGTCTTAGCATTTACCTACATTTCACGGATTTTCTTCTTATAAAGGCCTGGTATTATCCCTCTGCATTGAAAATATGATTCAATGTACGTTATAGAACATCACATAAATATTGCAATCATGATAAAACTTAAGATGAAATAAATAAGGCCTCTTTGGTCCGAAAAACATATTAGGCTACCACTCCCTCCGATGCTCCCCGCCATTTGACAACACACGTTAAAATAGTTTTTATCAGTATTCATTGTACTTTACTGAGATCACACACAGCATACTTTATAGAACAAAATATACTCAAAATTTTATTTTATATCTCTTGTGTAATTTAATGATATACCTCGCGATACACCCTGTATATACATATACATACACATATATGCATATACATACACATATACACATACACACACATATATATATATATATATATATATATATATATATATATATATATATATATATTGACTAGGGAGTATCGACCCTGAAACACTATCAGCATTTGTTTTCTTCACTGTGTGCGCCTTCATCGATCTTTTTGATATTCAAACTTAACCTCTGGGTCATAAGGATTCGAACTTTGTAGGCAAAGGCCAGCTAAAATGAAAATTGATATAGCAGCTTATAAACCAACAAACCGACTGAAAGTGTCCTGTATATACTAGAGTTGATTATTGTATTTGTGGTGCTTAGTACATAATTTTACTCTTATACATTAATTTATTTAATTAATAGTTTTTAAATGACCATATTTATCATAAATTATAATATTCAGATTTAGTTGTTTACGTTTTAATTTTTATATTTTCATTCATTACTTATTCATTTTCATTTATTGCTTTGATTATTTTATTGATTTTTAGTTTTACTTTAATAATTTTCATATATGATTAACAACAGGATTATTATGCAAACACAATAAATATATATATTATATATATATATATATATATATATATATATATATATATATATATATATATATATATATATATATATATATATATATATATTTTTTTTTTTTACAGTACAATAAACAAGCTGTAGATAGGAATAATTTGGCAGTTTAATCTGTAACTGAAAATACTGTATAAAGAGCTGTGAAAGAAATACAGCATTGTAATTAGAAGCTGTAAAAAATTTACTGTAATTATAGGAGGTGTAAAAGGATAATTATTTAAAGCTGTAAAAGAAAATAATAATTCGAAGCTGTAAAAGAAAACATAATTAAATTCTATTAAGAAATGTGTTGTAATTCTTATAGAACTAATGTTTATGGTACTCACCATTTCATATCGGAAGATGAGTTGGTGATGGACTAAAGGCCCACATAATGTATGTCCTCACTTGTGATATAAATAGAGTGAGAGATCCAATATAATATCCAAATGGTTCAAATCGCCTAGAATTATTGCGTTTAAAGGAATATATCCAATTGTATTCAAGATGCCTTAACACATTGCAATTTTTATGTGTGCCGTATGTTAGCAAAACTACTGTAGGTACATTTTCTACACCTAACATTGTCATAGAGGGTATAAATGTCGTGGGTCTTGGTGAGGTAGGTAAGGTGACAAGACATTTTCCGCCTATTGTACACATATATACTTCAGATATATATAATTAGTGTGTTGCTTCATTATATTTAATTTTAATACATAGATTGTTACTATTGTCTAAATGACATTACTCAAGGGTTGTATTTAATATTTGTTGATGAAGAAATCAAAAGTAACTTACTTCATTCTTCGTCTTTTACATTCACTTTACGCAATTTAATCTCTTTAAAAATATACAGGTAACTTTAATTTCATGTGAGTTTATTACACGTAATTTTTAATCAACACGAGGTCCAAAATCTAATTAAATTCTCAATTTGTACGTTTTCTCTGCAATATCACGTACCAATGTTTGATTTACAAGTTCTTTTCAGGAACATATAATACTTGCATAAAATAAAAGTTACCTCTACAATTAAGAAAGTGTGTCTTAACCTGGCCTTCCTGTGTAAATGCCAGGTCTTCTCCACATGACCTGGCGCTGTCTGGACGGGGGAATAGCATTACTTGGTGTCCCCAGTATCGAGGCCCTGGCAATAATAGCATCCTAGCAAATACAAAATTTAAGTTATGCTGTAATCAAAAGGGAACCTAAAACTTCGTGCGAGGTAGTCGCCCACCTCGCCTGCCAACCCTACCCCACGGACCAGATAGTACCTGGACCGTGCCCCACCCATGTCTGGCAAGAGTCCACGGACAGGCCGGGGTCATGATAATAAGTTTAGATGACAAACTAAGTCGCAAGCAGTAACTTGCTCAGATTCAACCTTTAGCATGCTACAACCCCCCCCCCCCTTTCAAACTAAATAACCATGTCGATGTATGTTGGTAGTAGTGGTAGTGACAGACATAGTAGTTGCGACATTCCACATAGCACAGACACATATCCTAAGTTTGGAAAACAAAAGAGACAAGCAAAAATGTTTTTTTCCTCATGCGTCTAACTCGTGTATGGTGTATTATGTAAATTTAAGACTTAATATAAATATTGAGAGTATTAAAACGATAAGGAAGCCCTTTTGTTTCTACCCGGGTGAACTGACTCCAGAATACACGGTACAGTTTATTGGTAATACACAGGAATGCCAGCCTGTCGTGCAGCATCGTGGAGTCAGTAGTTGCAGTGGAGAGTCTGTAGTGGTATAGAGCAGGAGCACCACGTGTGATTGAAGCGGGAACACGTGTATATGTAGGTGTATGACGACGGCAGGAGCGGGACTGGTCCTTCTTCTGCTGTAGCTCGTAGGATAGTCTGCTGTCTGGGCGAAGCGCGCCCCTTTTATTCAGTCTCTCCAGTCTCCCGGATGTGGCGTTGTCACGTGACCTAGCGCGTCACCTGGTGTGCTGCACCCACTGAATCATACCTGGGAGAAAGGAAGGAGGCTGGCGGCTGGAGTCCCAAGAGAGGATTAAGCTGCGGCAGGGGATAGGATTAGCGTACCCGCCAGACTGTGGCTGTCTGAGGCCGGGGAAAGTACAAAGGAGTAAGGAGTGGTGCACCAGCACATGGAATGTACAAAGGAATAAGGAGTTGTGCATACGGCGCCACTACAGTATAAATATTATTATAGCATGTAATGAAAAATGTAAGAGGTTGGTTGATCTTGTTCTTGTCTATTCACCTTCTGGCTTAGAAATTTGAACAGAAACTTGGTGGTATGAAGTAGTTTATCTAGATTTGGAGCCGTGAAATGTCAACAACTGAGGACTCTGGTATTTTTATAGGGTCCATTTCCACCCTACTGTAGCCTATAGTTTCTGGTCTGGCCAGTCATCCTCACGTAGCCAAATCGGGCCCAGAAACCACAGAGTTCTCTCACTCACCTTTCAGAAAGTAGCCCCTCTACTTAGTAGGCTATAGATCAGTCTGATTCTCCTTTGATCTTACATGCATATATATGAATTTTCTTTGGAAATCTCTTACTGATTTTACTTTAGTTTTTACGTAAGTGATGAGACTGTCATGTTTAGCAATCTAGTGCAGACATATTTCACTATCTGTCCAAATGAATCTCTCCCTTATCTATGAATACATTCCTTTCAAGTATGTCGTTAATCGAGTTCCCAATTCCACACAGTCAACTCTAGTTGTGGTAGTGTTCACCTTTTCAATGGTACTACTCGAGTTTTGGACATAATGAAATTTACATTGGACTCAGTGACGCTATAATCTGCATGCAGGGATGGTGTAGCGTGCCTGGTACACTTACCCCTTCCTACAACTTTTCCCATTTGTTTCCGCTTCCCTTCCAGCTTTCTATTTGCTTCTTATTCCTACCTGCACTGTACAATACGTGTGATTGGCTATAGTCCCCATGTTGACTCGAGTCGCCGCCGCATGCGAGGGTACCCCTAACTTATAGTACCCCATCAGGTAAGAAGTATTTTATTAAAAATTCCAGGAATAATTACAAGTAGGGTTATGTGTATGCCAAAAAAAAAGAAAAAAAAAAAGAAACGTGGACACAGTTCATTTATTTCTGCTGATACATCAAGATACAGTTTATGAACAAGGAATTTAACTAATTAATGTGTAAGGCAGAAGAGTTTAATGTATGGAAAGAGATCTTCATAGAGAGGCACAAGCAAGGAAACAATAAATTCTAAGTTAGGCTACTATTCTCTTGAGTAATTGTCAAGTACAGTTTGGAAGACTTGTACTACTGGAGGTGAACAGTAGACTCAAATACTAAGTACAGTTTATTGGTGAGGTACACAATATATACAGCACAGATATAATAATAATAGTGAGAGCCAAGCACCAAAGTTAGGGCGTCTCTTCTTGCCTGTAGACAGAGCAATCTGCTGCCGTGGTGTGTAGTGTATAGGGCACGATGTCTCGAGTCTTGGTGTGGTGTAGGGCACGATGTCTGATTCTTGTAGGTTGTAGCTTGGTGCGTGGGTGGCCGCAAGGCAGGGCAAGGCTAAGGGAGGGGAACTGACCCTGGTGCTATGGCTGGTGCTAGCTAACTAAGGGACTAGAGGCAGGCATCTAATGGGCTAAGGTCGGTTTAAAGGGCTCGTGCGCCAGTGGGACAAGTGAAGTCTAAGATGCGTGCGTAAGAGAGAATGGGAACTAGAGCATGGGAAATATAGGGGAAACGAAGCATGGCGAATATGGTGCTTGGATCACTACAGTACCCCCCCTCCCCCAAGAATTTAGTGGAAGGAGGGAAGATATGGCACATAAGATACACATATATAGACATAATATTGTAGTGGTGGCATACGCACCACTCTGTATTTCCTATATATATATTCCATGTGCTGGTGCGCAGCTCCCTGTTCCTTTGTGATCTCCCCGTCCCAGACAAGCCACAGTCTGGCGGTTTGATTAATCCCGGCCCATGGTGCAGCTTTGCATACCCTTGGGAACCCCAGCCGCCAGCCTTCTGCTTCCTTCAGGTATGAACTAAGGTAGGTGCAGCAGGTCAGGGGATCTCAACTGTCACTACCCTTACCAAAAAGATGGATACTGTTGCATATCACCTTGAAAAGCTTTTCGAGTCAGTCCCTTCTCCTGGTCCATCTTCTTCTCCAGGTCGCTCATCTGCCCCCACTCACCGGACTTCTACCTCCAAATACAGAGTTCGCTAGTGATTGCCGGCTGGATGTCATCTCCTGGAATGTATGTGGTATCACCAGTTATGCTAAGCTCACTTAACTCAAGGCATATGATTTTCGTCATCATCCCAATGTTATTTTTCTCCAGGAAGCATTTCCAGGACGGCCGCTCGCTGCTGGGCAAGCTCCTCCCCTCTCAGGTTATGTGCCATATATTCATCTGGTAAGGAATGGTTTCCTGACTTACATACATAGCTCCTTGCCACATCGCCTTCTCCGTACCTCCACTGATCCTGACATGACCTTTCAGCTATTTGAGGTTCTACCTGGGAATGGAGTACTCCAACTATGTAATGTCTATTCTGCCCCAGCTAGACTCACTCTTGAGGCTCTTCCTTCTCCAACAGTGCGTGGTATGGTGTATATGGGAGATTTTAATGCTCGGCATTCTGATTTGGGTGATGGTTCTGGCTCTATTAATCGTAATGGTGTTCGTCTCCTTTCATACATCCGCAAGCATCATCTGACACACTGGGACACTGGCGGTGCCACTCATTGCCGGGGAGGTACTCTGGATTACATCCTCTCGTCTGGCCTGATAGCATCTCAGGTCCTGTGCTCCTCCGTGCCAGACTTATTCTCTGATCACATTGCTCTTCGGCTTCATTATTCTCTACCTGCTGGGTCAGGTGCTTCAGCCACTCGTTTGCGTATTGCTGTGCCCCCTAAATATTGCCCGACTTACATCTTATTTATGGCCCATGTATTCCCTACATTTGACATATCATCAGCTGAACAGTTGTACTCTGATCTTGTATCTGCTACTCATGACTTTTATAGGCTATACATCTCCGGCCACACCTCCAGCATCGCCATACTGCCCACTCCTGGACGCTGGATGCACGTATACAGGAGGCAAAGGAGGAGGCTGAACGTGATGGCCTATTGTTTCAAGCCAACCCAACCCCTGACCTACTCCATCGTTACCAGATGTCTAGGGATGCTTTAGTTGCCCTGCAGGATTGTGCTCACACTGAGTCTTGGCAGCGGTTCACGGACAGCATTAACCAGCAAACAAGTGTGGCTTCTATCTGGCACCTCATCCGTCGGGTTGTTAAAAAGACACCGGCCACTGCTCGTCATCACACTCCTGCCGACTATGCCAAACAACTTGTCGATGCCTGGTCAGAACAATCTACCCTCAGCCGGTCTACCCATCCACATACAAGATGCACTCACTTCCCGTGCTGCTGTCCATCGGCTACGTCTAATGTCTGCTCTGTTACAAGATGATGACGATGATGCAGAGGAGATAACTGAGGAGGAGTTGCGTCGTGCTCTCTCTCGGGGTAGAGCTCCTTCCCCTGGTGATGATGGTATTACTTATGCTGTGCTGCGCCTACTTCAAAAAGTTCCTAGGAACCCTCTACTTCGACTGTACAATCTTTGTCTTCGTGACGGTTGTGTACCACGAGCCTGGATCAGCAGCACAATAATACCCATCCCTAAGCCCGGCACTGCGAAGTTCAGGCCTATTTCCCTTACTTCCTGTTTCTGTAAGGTTATGGAGAGAATCTTACTCAATCGTCTCATGTACAGACTGCAGGATCGCCTTTCTCCATGGCTGTTTGGTTTCCTTCCCCAGCGGAGCACACATCACTGCCTAGTCGACCTGTACTCTCGCCTTTCCAGGGACAGTGTGGTGGCCTTCATTGACCTTCGAAGTGCCTTCGATGTTGCTAATAGAGACGTCATTTTGGATCAACTGGTTGACTTTGGGATAAAGGGTAATCTACTACGGTGGATTCGGGGCTACCTGAGTAACAGGACCTCCCGTGTGTTTTTCAGTGGTGCACTCAGTCCTTTGCGCAGTTTTCATCTTGGTACGCCTCAAGGTGGTGTTCTCAGCCCATTGTTATTTAATATTCTGATGCATCGGTTGCTCACTTCTCTCCCTGATATTCCTGGAACTACAATTACGTGCTATGCTGATGTTATCTGTGTTCATTCTACCTCACCAAGGGATCTCCAGCGGTTTCTTGACTCCTTCTCTGTGGCCTCCTCTCACTGTGGCATTATTGTCTCCCCAGATAAGAGCAGAATATTCACCTGCCGCCTTCCTCAAGCTCAGCCAGTGTTCACCATTCTGGATGCTGTTAGTGCTGTTTGTCAATGTGGAGTGAATGCTGCCATTTTTTGTGACTCCAAACCTGCCCTTCATTCCCTCTCTAGTGTTCAGCCCACACACTCTACTGTTATTCAGCAGATTTTATCCTTTTTGGCCTTATTGCATCATCGTAACTTGACTGTCAAATTTTGATGGGTGCCATCCCATGTAGGTTTACGTCACAATGGTACAGTTGACAGACTCGCAAAGGAAGCCTGCCATCTGCCTCCTCGTAGTGCTGGACGTCCTCTCTCCCTGACATGTTACCTCTCTAAAGTCCGCTCCGCCGCTCTCCTCCCTGTACGGCGACTCAGGGATGCAGAGAGGCCCTTCAGCATCTCCATCACCCATTACGAGTCTGTCTGCCATCACAAATATTCCTACCGTCGTCGAGGCCTCATGGTTCGGAGGCACAATGTAGTCTCTGCTCGTTTGAGGCTTGGCTACCGGCCACCGTGGCAGGTTGCTGGGATGCAGGGTGAGCCTCCCTTCACTGAGTGTCGCTTGTGTGGAGCGCCTGGTGCTAACACAAGCAAGTGAGGAAGCAAGTGAAGGAATGGGTGACAGCCTGCATCTCCTGTCATCGTGCGAAGGTTGGACGATAAACACGGCCACCAATACATGAGTTCACCGTGTCCTCCAACAGATTCCACACCGTACATGTCGATATTGTGGGCCCTCTCCCGTCCTCCCAAGGGTATCGATAACTCCTGACGTGCGTAGACAGAACGACGCGGTGGTGTACAGCTGTCCCTATGTATGAAATCATGGCTGATGGCACAGCCCGTCATTTTCTCAATAACTGGATGTCGAACTTTGGTCCCCCTTCAGTTATCGTCACTGACCAAGGGACACAATTCGAGTCCAGGGCGTGGCAGGACATGCTCACATTATTAGGGACACGTCGGCAACGTACCACCGCATACCACCCGGCAAGCAACGGCATGGTCGAGAGATTTCATCACCGCCTGAAGGATGCGTTCCGAGCACTACAGCCTGATTAATGGATTGACGCCCTCCTGCTCATCCTCCTGACAATACGTACTATGCTGAAGGAGGACCTTAAACACTCAGCAGCGGAGCTTGTGTTCGGCGAGGACCTACGCCTCCCTGGCCAGATTACTGGAACCGAGGTGGACACATCTAACCTTTCATTCTTGCTGGCACTCAAGCGCGTTATTGCTAATGCCGCACCCACGCCTACACACCAGCATACCAGGCCTATGTACACATCACCCGGCCTGCACACCGCACCCTCGCTGCTACTCAGGACAGACTCACACCGCACACCGCTCCAGCAGCTGTACACCGGCCCTCACCCCATTTTTGCCAGGACAGACGCAACTGTCACGCTAAGCTTACACGACAAAACTTACGTCACGTCCTGGGAACGGGTGAAACCAGTTCACTCCTCGCTTCTTACACACCACCTGCCTCACACAACGACGACCACCACTTCTACCTACACCTCGCGCGGTGCCACTAACGCGTACACAGTACGCATCTCCACCCACACCACCGCACCATACTATACACACATACCAACTTCCCCTCCACCAGCCTCATACACCAACCTCACTCACCACCAACAACCACACCTACCCACCTACCACTCACATGCCTACACATACATACCACTCACCTCCAAACACCGCGCCACATCAGACCACACGTACACACGACTTCCACCCCCCTCAACCGCAACGATCTACTTCACTCAGCACCAACTCCCAACCACTCACCACCATACCCATTCCCCCGTCACCTACCACCCCTCATACTCACTCACCTCAACCCACATACGCACCATCTCCTATCCATTCCCCATCTCATACTCCAACACCCCCTCCTGCTACCTCTGCACCGCCCACACCTCAACCGCCTCCCTCTCCTGACCTTCCCTTGTTACCCGTACCCCTCACTACCCCTATCAACCCCCCAGACCTACCTGACACCACCCCGTCCACAACTCACCTCGCACCACACCCCACTCCCCTACCCTTACCTGACTCTCACCTGTCTACCCCTACTCCTAGTCCTGATGACCCGTTACGTGACCATGACTCGATAACTGTAATCCCTTCTAGTCTTCCACAGGAATTGCCACCCATCATCCACATCATACCAGCCACGCCTCCTCGTCCCGCCATCCCTCCTCGATGGTGCAGTCCCTCACCTCGCCCTGCTACACCACCTTCACCACGTCAGGAGCGGCGGGACGATGAACCGATGATTGTCCCTGATGGTTTCACCTCCCGCTCGGGGCGCACAATACGGCACCCGAGTAAATATGTTGCCGCCCTGTACAACACAGACATACATACACAATACACTCTCCAGCACACACACAGTCCCGACTAATAATCACACTCACTTGCATCTAACCCCCCCCCCCCCGCACACTACATTTGTGCTCACCTGTATATATATATATATATATTTTTTTTCTTTTATGTTTTTTTTTTGTGGTACTATGTTATTTGTTACTTTGTATGTATTGAGCCTTCCCCTCTCCCCTAATAAATTCACTCTGTTGGGGGGAGGGGGGGTAATGTAGTGGTGGCATACACACCACTCTGTATTTTCTATATATAATTTATATTCTATGTGCTGGTGCGCCGCTCCCTGTTTTTTTGTGATCGCCCTGTCCCAGACAAGCCACAGTCTGGCAGTTTGATTAATCCCGTCCCCTGGTGCAGCTTTGCATACCCTTGGGAATCCTAGCCGCCATCCTTCTGCTTCCTTCAGGTATGAACTAAGGTGGGTGCAGCAGGTCAATGGATGGCGTGATCACGTGATTGATGCTACATACGGGAACCTAGAGAAAGGATATAAAAGAGTGGAGTGGCGCTTGTGAGGCAGACTATCCCAGCGAGTTACTAAGGAGGAAGGACCAACCATACCTTCCGTCATCACACACCTGCAGGTCTACGTGTTTGCACTACGTCCACACGCTGTTCCCCTGCCCTACACTTCTACACAAGCGACACTATAACTACCGACTCTCCACGACGCAACATCAGCAGGCTGGCCTTCCCCCATACCATATGTACTGCACCTTTGTATGTTACCAAATAAACTGTACCGAGTATTCTACAGTAGAGTCTGTTCACCCGGGTAGATGCATAAGAAGCTTACTGTTTCAATATACATAATAGTAAAAAAAAAAAAAAAAAAAGAGCATGGAACCCTAAATATACATAGAAATACATGAAATGCATAATAATGGCAATAAATACTACTAATAAGACAGCGTTGCACAGATGTGTACGTGATTCATGTGGATTGTATGAGGGCAATAGGCAAGTGTGTGTATTAATAGTAATTGCAAGGTGTGTGTTGCTGGTTGTGAGTAAGTGCATGGAAGTGTTGGCTAGCATGGATATATATTTGGAAGGACGTCGTATGGTGCATCCCGACCGTGTTGTGAATCCCTCAGAAACCATGTCTGGCTCATTGTCCCATAGCATCTGCTGTGGTGGAGGAGGCGTGGCAGGGCGTGGAGGTGTCTGCAGCTGGCAGTGAGGGCTAACAGGACGAGGAGGCGTGGCCGGTACAATATGAATGACAGGAGGCAGGTCCTGAGGGAGACTAGAAGGGATTACGGTTATCGAGTCATGGTCGGGTAATGGGTCATCAGGCTTAGGAATGGGGATAGGCAGGTCAGGGAGAGGTAGGGGAGTGGGGTGTGGAGCGTGGTGGTGTCAGGTAGGTCTGGGGTATGGGCAGTTGGGGTGTTGGTAGGGGTAGTGAGGGGTACAGGTAACACGGGAAGGTCAGGAGAGGGTGGCGGTTGGGGTGAGGAATCTGGAGAGGTAGCGGGAGGAGGTGGTGGGATATGACGTGGGGAATGGATAGGTGATGGTGAGCATGCGGGTTCAATGAGGTGAGTAATCATGAGAGGTACAGCTCCGGACAGATCAATGGTCCACACCCCATACATCAGCGACTTGGTTTGGGCCTGATCGGATCTGGTAACAGTTTCAGGTGGAGGGAGGGGGGATGTTAGTGGGAGAGGAGGAGAGAAATGTGGGCGGAGCTATATAGGAGGGTAACGAATGATCAGGTAGAGAGACGTGTGTCAGGAGGAATGAATGAAGCATACACTGTCAACGGTATCGAATCACCAACAGTTTAAAGCAGGGTTCTTCAATCTTTTTCAGTCGTGACCCAGTTTTTTACTATAACATCATTCTCGCGACCCATACAGAAAGATATTTTACAAATGATTAGAATTATCAACCAAAGAAAATACAAGGCCAGAAACTGAAACGTAATATTTATGATTAAAAGGAATTCTAACCAGAATTATAAACACTGCCTCACCTACCCCTCCCTCTCTCTCTCTCTCATTCTCTCTCAAGAAGGCTAATATTTGTGCAATGATTTTGTTTTATTGATAATTAAATATATGAATATTCGATTATAAAAATATGTTAGGTGGATTCATGTATGAACTTCATATTTATTTTATTGTCACGAACATTATTATTCTATTTTATTCATATATTTATTTTTTGTGAGCCTGCGACCCAGTTTGGAGGAATTCGGGACCCGTAATTTGAAGAACCCTGGTTTAAAGAAGTGCATACTGCATTACCGTAGGTGGATATAGGAGAGAAGAAATGTGATGATTTGAGGCGAGGGTGAGGGGGAAGAGGGTAAGACAAATGAAGGTGATTAGTTGAAAAGTAATAACCAACAAATATAATTAGAATATCTGTTACATTATGTCCTTTAAATAAAGGCACTTTCTTTTGTTCACCATCGTAGTGGGATAGACTACTGAATATATATTATCCTTTGGATATTAGACAGCTATCCCTGTATTCCTTTTATCCCTCGTGCTTACCCGTAGGGGAGTATTGCCTGTAATGATGTGGGCAATACTTTAAGGGTTTTGGCGCCCCTTCGGCCCCAGCCACTAGCTTTTAGTTCTTCAACTATCCCTCTTTTCTTTCTATTTCCTTCCTGCTTGCTGTCTCACCTCTCTATCACCGTTTTCTGGCACTATATGACCTCGCTGTTGCGGAACCTAATATCAATCAATCAATCAACCTCTACATATTGAGAACCAAAATGCGATCAACAACATAATCTCAGCCGCAGTTTTTCGAATCATATAATTGGACTATAAGTGATAAGGGAGAAAGGCCTATGTCATTAAAAATGTTTAAGAACGAATGAGGTTAAAAATATGAGAAAGAAAAGATAAACGGTAAGAAAGGAAGGAAGGGCAAGCGAGAGAGGGATAAGACAGTAGGGAGGATGTGTAAGGTTGCCAGTTACATGAGAGATACCGTATTATATATAGCCTATGCATAAAATTAGACCAAGTTTATTGGAAACATATATAGCGGCGCCTATTCAAGTTTAACATTGATTATTTTTAAGGAAATGCATGTTTAGAAGAAAAAATCCTGGTAAATAGCTTAATGAATTTGTTGACAAATATGATTATTAAAAACGTTAGAAAATTAAACCGTCTTCTGCCGAAAAAGAAAACAAAACAGCTGGGCTTGGGAGAAGGTGATAAATAGGGTGGACTACAAGCACGAGGGATTTGATTGATATTAGGTGGCGCAACAGCGAGGTCATTTAGCACCAGGAAAAGGTGATAGAGAGGTGTGACAGCAAGCAAGAATAAAATAGGAAGAAAGGAGGGACAGTTGAAGAAATGTAAGCTAGTGGCTGGGGCCGAAGGGGCGCCAAAACCCTTAAAGTATTGCCCACATCATTACAGGCAATACTCCCCTACGGGGTAAGCATGAGGGATAAAACGAATACAGGGATAGCTGTCTAATATCCAAAGGATAATATATATTCAGTAGTCTATCCCACTGCGATGGTGAACAAAAGAAAGTGCCTTTATTTAAAGGATATAATGTAACAGATATTCTAATTATGTTTGTTTGTTATTACTTTTCAACTAATCACCTTCATTTGTCTTACCCTCTTCCCTCTCACCCTCGCCTCAAATCATCACATTTCTTCTCTCCTATATCCACCTACGTTAATGCAGTATGCACTTCTTTAAACCCGGATTCTTCAAACTACGGGTCCCGAATTCCTCCATACTGGGTCGCAGGCTCACAAAAATAAATACATGAATGAAATAGAATAATAATGTTCGTGACAATAAAATAAATATGAAGTTCATACATGAATCCACCTAACATATTTTTATAATCGAATATTCATATATTTAATTATCAATAAAACAAAATCATTGCACAAATATTAGCTTTCTTGAGAGAGAATGAGAGAGAGAGAGGGAGGGGTAGGTGAGGCAGTGTTTATAATTCTGGTTAGAATTCCTTTTAATCATAAATATTACGTTTCAGTTTCTGGCCTTGTATTTTCTTTGGTTGATAATTCTAATCATTTGTAAAATATCTTTCTGTATGGGTCGCGAGAATGATGTTATAGTAAAAAACTGGGTCACGACTGAAAAAGATTGAAGAACCCTGCTTTAAACTGTTGGTGATTCGATACCGTTGACAGTGTATGCTTCATTCATTCCTCCTGACACACGTCTCTCTACCTGATCATTCGTTACCCTCCTATATAGCTCCGCCCACATTTCTCTCCTCCTCTCCCACTAACATCCCCCCTCCCTCCACCTGAAACTGTTACCAGATCCGATCAGGCCCAAACCAAGTCGCTGATGTATGGGGTGTGGACCATTGATCTGTCCGGAGCTGTACTATGGTCGGATTCAAATATGAAGCTAGTTTGGGCGGGGACCCTACGGGACTTCCTCACCCAACAGTGTTGTCATTTAACCCAAACAAGGCATACAATATCTCATACCTTCGTTAATTAGCATTTGAAATAGTGTTCAAATGTTCAAAAAAAATTTGTATATGATAAACCTTGATTATATGATGTTGTAAATGTGTTGATATTTAGGATAATAACAACCCTTAATGTATGGAAGTGAATCCAGTACACATGACAACAGTGTACTACTCTGCGTTGGTGTCATATCTGTGGTGAAGGTGGTCAGGTCACCCCTCCCGGGTCTCAGGTCACTACCCCTTGGTACTGACCCCTATAGGTGCGGTCCAACACCTGATGAGACGTTCATTCATGATTCCATACTCATAAATACTTTATTATATACTTTATATGTCACATATGTACTATTGAGCATTGTTTTTAAAGTATTTGTATATAATCAATTATATACATATATAAAAAATAATTTTTAACACTGACAACACTTCCGAGATGAACCGTAAATCGCCCTACTCACACCTCGCGCTACCACTGAGCACCACGACATCACGTGGCTATATAAGTGACAGAAAACTCAGTACAGTCTTACTTGCATTCTTCACAATGGCAGCTACTCCCACTCGCTCTCGTGTGCTCCATAGTCGCGAGAAGGAACTTATTTACAACGTAAATAAGTATTTCTTAGAAGAAAAGGCCACACAAGACTTCATAATACCACCTTCAAGAGCAGTTGCTCGCACAGCGAAAGCTACAAAGGTCAGCGAGGGTACGGTAATGAGAATATGCTCTAAATACAATAGAGCTTCATCAACACCAACTTCGGAGGAGCCAACATTTACTTCACCAACCAAGAGCCGTTGTGCAACGGTAACTAACGTGGACGATTTTGACAAAGGAGTAATCAGGAAAACTGTTACAAGCTTTTACGAAAGGCGTGAGCTACCTACATTACACGCTATTGCAGAAGAGCTCAAGGAAAAAGATATATCATTTAAAGGGAGCAAGTCTTCCCTTTGCAGAATTCTTCACCAGCTGGGATTCAAGTATGCGAAGGTTGATGGAAGAAAATTCCTGATGGAGAGGTCTGATGTTGTTGCAGCTCGGACCAGATTTCTTAGAGAAATGCAACACATCAAACAATCATGCCAGAACATTGTCTATCTGGATGAAACATGGATCAACCAAAATTATACAGTAGGAAAATGCTGGACTGACACCACTTCACCACAAGCTGATGGAGTAAAAAAGCCAACAGGAAAAGGAACTCGTTTGATCATCCTCCACGCTGGGTCAAGATATGGCTTCGTTGACAATGCTGAACTGATATTTCAAGCGAAAAACGACGGCGATTACCATAACCAAATGAATTCTACACTCTTCGAGGAACGGTTCAGAAATCAGCTGTTACCAAATATCGCACCGAAATCAATAATCGTGATGGACAATGCGTCTTATCATTCTGTTCAGATGGAGAAAAAGCCCACCTCAACATGGAGAAAATCCGAAATAAGGGATTGGCTCATTAAAAAAGGAATACAGCCCAAAGATAACTTGTTAAAACCTGAACTGTATGAGCTCGCCAAGAAGCTTGATACCGACACAAAATATGTAATTGATTCAATTGCAGAAGCAGCCGGACATAGGGTTGTGAGGCTGCCTCCATACCATTGCCAATATAATCCTACAGAGCTCATATGGGCTCAGGTGAAAACATATGCATATGCAGCCTTCAAAATGGCTGAACTCAAAATTCTTGTAAAAGAAGCCATGAATCACGTTACACCACAAAATTGGATGAGAACAGTACAACATGCTGAACACCTTGTTATGACCAGTGAATTATATCAGTTCATGCCCGAGAATAGGCATAACATTAAGTGTAAGAACAGATAACTTAAGTGGTTCACAAAGGATAATAGGGCATGAAGAGAGGGGATATTAATTATGTTTAAACAATTTAATAGGGAGGAGTATATGGTTACAATCCAATGCCTTACAATATCCTAAAAATAATCATAGAAACCAGCACCTAATAATTACACATAACCTAATAACAAAATACACGTAACCCAATGACAAAATACATTTACATACCTAATCTTAATAAATACAATTACCCAAAATACATAAACAACCTATGGCTACACCAGATACATAAAGGAGAGGGGCAAGTGCTAATAATAACCATACTTACGTATGAAATGACAAGCGCGGCAGAGGTCAGCAGACACACAGACGAATGATGACTGGTAGACAGGGCTACCCCACACCAAGCAGGTATGAGGCAGGAAAACACACTGAGACTGAGACTGGTGAGGAAGACCTGTCGACTGTGGCCGATTCCCCGAGATTTATATCAACAGTTTCCCGCCAAAACTGGCTTGTCCTCTCCTGATTGGTGGATGAGAGAAGAGAGGAAACTTCCTGTTTGGTCAACACCTGAAGTAGTGTTATGGTCGTTCAGTGATTTCCTCAGGCGTTGACAAGGGTCGAATGGAGGGGCCGTAACAGTCCCCCACCCTGAAACCAATGCAGGGGGATCCCGGAAGAGGTTAAGTACGGCGGCCCCTCGGATGTATAAACCAAGAGATTATTCCGAGAATCCTCTGGACAGCGTGTCAGCGAGCAGGTTTTCTGTCCCTTTTATGTGTGTCACCTGAAGATTGTATGGCTGAAGTAGTAAGGCCCACCTCAGGATCCGCTGGTTTGTTGACTTCATGGAGTTTATGAAAGTTAGGGGGTTGTGGTCGCTGAACACCTTGACTAAGTGAGGAGTAGTTTGTAGATAACACTCAAATTTCCTGACCGTTAGGACTAAAGCCAAACTTTCTTTCTCCACGGTGCTGTAGTTCTGTTGGAAGGGTTTTAGTTTGGTCGAGAAATAGGCGACAGGGTGTAGAATGTGTCCCCACTCCTGCAGCAGGACCCCTCCTACTCCTACTCCACTGGCATCGATGTGTAGGTGGAATGGCTTCTGGAAGTCTGGAGTGCGCAGGACAGGTTGGGAAGAGAGAAATAGTTTGAGGTTCTTGAAAGCAGTCTCGCAGGCGGGTGTTTAGCAAAACCTTACTTTCTTGTTGGTGAGTTCAGTCAGGGGGGCTGCGACATCCGTGAAGTTAGCTCAAAACTTTCTGTAGTAGCCAGCCATTCCAAGAAAGCGCATGACTTCTTTTCTGGTATTGGGTGTAGGGAAGGACAGGACGGCAGCCACGTTTGCATCTTTAGGTCGCACTAACCCCCCTCCAACTGTGTGACCAAGGTACTCGACCGTTCCTTTCCCAAAGGCACATTTACGTAGGTTGATGAAGAGTCCTGCAGCTTGGAGACGTTCCATGAGAAGTTTGAGGCGACCCAGGTGTTCCTCCCAGGTATCTGCTACAATAACCACGTCATCCAGATACGCTGCAGTCCCCTCAAGGTCTGACGTCACCCAGTCGATAACTCTTTGGAAAGAAGCAGGAGCGTTACACATGCCAAAGGGTAATACTGTATACTGAAATAGTCCTGAAGGGGTGATGAATGCTGATATTTCCTTTGCCTTTTCTGTTAAGGGGATCTGATAATAACCTTTCAGTAGATCTATGGTGGTAATGTATTTTGATGTTCCAATGCGGTCAATTAGGTCTTCGATTAGGGGCAAAGGATAAGAGTCACGGATGGTAACTTGGTTCACCTTTCGGTAATCTGTACATAATCTATAGGACCCATCGGACTCTGAAACAAGGAGACAAGGGGAGGCCCAAGGTGAAATACTGGGTTCTGCTAAGTTATTATTAAGCAGGTAGGCAACTTCCTGTTCCATGATCTCTCTCTTCATTGGATTCAGTCTATAGGGAGATTGTCGTATGGGAGATTGACAAGAGTTTACCAACTTTACATCATGAAAAAGATAGGTACAATAACCAGGAGTGTATGAGGTAACTGAAGAGTATTGGCTAAACAGGTCAGCTAGTTCCGACAGTTTTTGAGAACCTAGGTTAATATATTGAGGCAAGTTGTTAAGAATGACATTGTTTGAGAGGGAGTCATGATGTGAAGGGAAACTGGCGCCCTCATCTGCCTCGTCAACGTCCGATTTGGTCATAAGATCAACTTTGGTTGTACATAGGGTGATGGCGTCAACCGACTCATCTTGTGCTAAACCACCATCCATCTTTACATCAACAGGTTCCTCATAATATTGTAGCCCTCACCTTCCATCATTTGAAATAAACCAGACTAAATAGAATAAAGAGAATGAGTTTGGTGTGGACAAGGCGGCTCGATCGAAACACGACCCGACGTCTATGTTTTACGATTACCAAACTAGTGTTAATGACTGTCCCAGAGGAAAGTGAAAGAAAGCGCCCTTAAGTGTAGCCGCAACACTTAAAACATATAAAGGGCACTTTGAGTGTGCTTAATCTACCAGTTTTGTACACTGCACAACATACATCTAAGATCACTTCAACTATGGAGGGAAGGTTTGCTTACAATTCAATAGGTAGTTTTAAAACTATAGGATCCTGGCGAGGTCGCCATTTAATGTTATGACCAGTGAATTATTTCAGTTCATGCCCGAGAATAGGCATAACATTAAGTGTAAGAACGGATAACTTAAGTGGTTCACAAAGGATAATAGGGCATGAAGAGAGGGGATATTAATTATGTTTAAACAATTTAATAGGGAGGAGTATATGGTTACAATCCAATGCCTTACAATATCCTAAAAATAATCATAGAAACCAGCACCTAATAATTACACATAACCTAATAACAAAATACACGTAACCCAATGACAAAATACATTTACACACCTAATCTTAATAAATACAATTACCCAAAATACATAAACAACCTATGGCTACACCAGATACACAGAGGAGAGGGGCAAGTGCTAATAATAACCATACTTACGTATGAAATGACAAGCGCGGCAGAGGTCAGCAGACACACAGACGAATGATGACTGGTAGACAGGGCTACCCCACACCAAGCAGGTATGAGGCAGGAAAACACACTGAGACTGAGACTGGTGAGGAAGACCTGTCGACTGTGGCCGATTCCCCGAGTTTTATATCAACAGTTTCCCGCCAAAACTGGCTTGTCCTCTCCTGATTGGATTGTTGTTGTTGAAGTTCCTCAAGCTGTCTGGCCGAACAGCCCCGAGCTCTTGAGGAAGGCTATGGCTTGGACCGGGCTTTCCCACAGTGCCCTCAGTGAGTGTATCTTGTGTTGTTGGCGAGTGTCGTGACAGAGTAGTTGTTGTTGGTAGTGTTGCTGCGGCGAGGTGGTGTTATGTTGTTGTTGTAGTGGTGGAAGTATCCTTGGTGTAGAGTTATATTGTTGTTGTTGTATGGGTGGAAGTATCCTTGGTGTAGGGTTGTATTGTTGTTGTGGCTCGAGTGGTGATGTGGTGTATTGTTGTTGTGGCACAAGTGGTTGTATGGTGTATTGTTGTTGTGGCACGAGTGGTGATGTGGTGTATTGTTGTTGTGGCACGAGTGGTGATGTGGTGTATTGTTGTTGTGGCTCGAGTGGTGATGTGGTGTATTGTTGTTGTGGCACGAGTGGTGATCTGGTGTATTGTTGTTGTGGCACGAGTGGTGGTGTGGTGTATTGTTGTTATGGCACGAGTGGTGGTGTGGTGTATTGTTGTGGCACGAGTGGTGGTGTGGTGTATTGTTGTTGTGGCACGAATGGTGGTGTGGTGTATTGTTGTTGTTGAGGAGTAGGTGGCTGCTGTGTGGATCTAATTGCAGTGATGAATGCTTGTTTGAGTTGGTCGAATTATTGTTGTGTGGGTGGTATGTGAGGTTGTTGTAGTGATGTAGTGTTAAATTGGTTAGTGAGAGGTAGGGGTAGTTGTTGTTGTTGTATGGCATGATGTTGAGGTTGTTAGTGGAGTGGTTGTGGAGGCATAGGCACGCTTGGTTGTGCAGGTGGACGTTGTTGTTGTTGTTGTTGAAGTTCCTCAAGCTGTCTGGCCGACAGTAGTTGGTGTTGTTGTGTTTGTGTCGTGTGTTGGTATTGTTGTGTTTGTGGCGGGTGTTGTTGTAGCTGTGGGGTGTGTTGGCAGCATTGGTGTCGATGGTAGGTGTTGTCGTGGGTGTATATGTTGGCGGTCGTATGCTGCACTAGACACATTCCAGCGCTACTTGCTAGAATGTCCATTAATGAGTCAGCAAGTTTAGCGTAGTCTTGCAATGGGAGTGATTGCTGTGCTTGAAGGTGCAGTTGGACATCGGTGTTAGTGTTCTGGACTCGTAACCTGGAGGTCGGGAGATCGATCCTCTTAGGTGAGGGCCTGAGAATATTTACTCTTCCGATTTGAGTTTGAGGCACTAACTATAAGGCCACCGAACGTCGTAAAACACCCTCGCTGGTACCATAACAGCTGCAGTATTTGGGAATTCCCCTCACTTCCCTCCCTCTGTGGCTGGGTACCAGTTCGGAAGTCGTGACGTGTGTGTGTGAGTAGCAGTTGACCTGGGCCACGGTAACGGGCTTGATGAAGCCTATGTCCAGTGTCGAAAGATATTAAAAAAAAAAAAAAAAAAAACTTGGCCATGCGGCTCCGGAGGACGGGCTCTGTGAAGGGATTAGCCGTCTTGTCATTTAACTGCTGTATGTGACGTAATACAGCAGAGGGGCGACGCCCTTCCAGTTGCACGTCCTTGAGCGCCTGGAGGTACTGCTGTTCACTCATCCCGTAGGTGTGTTATCTTGGACAGACGTATTATTTTGGGTAGGTGTGGTAGCGTTAGAACGTTGTGGTAGAGACATGTCAGGTGGCAAGATGTTAGAGGCGGTGGCCATGGTAACGGTATGGTTAGAGGCAGGAAGGAGGAGCCGAATTGGCCTAGGAGATGTAAATAGTATGGGTGTTATAGGACTGTTACCGTGTGTACAACGTGGTAACGTCGAGACGTAAGTGTGTGGGTAATGTTTGGGGACAGTCGACACAAGATAGCGAGGCAACGAGAGAATGGAAGTGGAAAATACAGGAAATGGGTGTCATATAGAAGATCGAGAGGCGATATGATTGAAACATTTAAAATTATCAATGGACTGTATGACAAGGAATGCAGCGAGAAAGATTTTCAAGGACGGGAAGAGGGTATTACACGAGGAAATTCTAGAAAATTATTTAAACCAAGATCACGAATGAACTTGAGGAAATACTCTTTTCCCTGCAGAGTAATAGATATGTGGAACTCTCTGCCAGAGTGGGTCATAAACCAGAAATCAGTGGTTTCATTTGAAAAACAATTAGATAAGTTTTGGGACAATCAAGAACAAAAATACTTCTATAAGGCACGAATATCCACTGCACCAAGCCACCATACCACCACGGGGCAAATGAGTAATAGGAATGAAGTGGAGCTGGAGGTACAGGCTCATCAATAGAGCCTCTTCCAGAAGATCATCTGTTAGCATTTGTAGGGTGGGGTAGGCAGGTTAGGCAGCAAGTGGTAGGTGAGGGAGTACAGGAGAATGTGTAGTGGTGGAGGAAGAAAACGGAAGCGGAAATGGGGGGACTGAGGTAGAGTGGACAGTGAGGGTATAGAGAACAAAGATTGGCTGGCGCTGAGAGAAAGGACTAGGTTAATTAAGACGAGTAGTAGTGAGTATGTATGGAAGGGGAAGAAAAATATGGCAAAGGACGTAGTATGTACGTAGGAAAAGGCACAAAAGGGGTACAGACAAAGGGCCTATCGGGCACCGAATAAAAATATAACACACAAAATAATGGGGAAGGAGGCCCAGCAAAATAAACAAAAGCGACACGGAAAAGAATTGGGGACAACGTAGCACTGGGGAGGGTTAACAAAGAAAAAGAATGGAAAGTGTATGTAATTGTACTAATACCTTGTAAGAAGGGTGAGAGTAACGTTGGCGTTGAATTAACGTAGATCGACGTGGATGTGGAGACGTCCATGGTTGTTCAGGGGAGTGTAGGTAGCACGGTGTCGTACAGTACGTTAGCACGAATCCTTGGGTGCAGGAGGTGGTTAAACACGGGGTGAAGGTAGTGTGTTGCGTGGAGCACGAGGTCGTGTGTGTAGTAAGCAAGTTATACGTGACGTTGAGATGATGCGTTTGCGTGTAGCATGGCGAAGCGGTGCGTATCGTTGAGCACGTGAGCGTAGGAGAACGATGAACAAGTTGATTGTAGACAAGGCCTAAACAGACAGGTCAGCCAGCCAGAGAGCGCGAGACGAGTCCTGGGCAGATGATGACGTCAGCTGCACCATTCTAGGTCCCTGTCCACCCATCTCAGTCGGTCATTATTTCGTTTCTCAGTTTGACTAGGGTCACCTGCCTGAGTAGGTCACTGTGGTAGCAGTTTATTCAAGCTACAGATATGCCTAGCAATTGTTCTGTCTATGGGTGCAATAATACTAGACAGAAAACTGCTGGTACAAATATTAGATACTTTCGCTTCCCAAAGGCAGAACATCTCAGACAACGATAGATCCATTTTTGTTGCAGAAGTGATAAAATTAACGCAGCTAACGCTGTAGTGTGCTCCATACACTTTGCAAACTGAGATTCCTGTATAAGAGAACTGATAGCAGCAAATAAGACAGAGTATGGCTTAGCTTATAAAGTAAGTGATATACACCTGAGCAGTCAGCAAAGGCAAAGGGTTAAGTATGCAGTGCAATTATTGTCTAGTTCATGTGCAAATGCACTCAGATATCTTGGGAACAGAGGTCTGTTGAAGACAGAGAACTGGGAGAAAACTGCTGATTTTATAAGTCTCGTGGACGAATGGTTTGATTTAATGAATTCCTCCCATATGTTTGCGAGCAAAAAATCTCTAAATGCATTCGGAGTCAATATGGATGAACAGGTAAAAGTCTTACATAGGATGATTGAAATGATGGAAAATATGAGAGTTAAAAATCCGTAGTGCAAAGGTTTATACAAGTTCCAAAAGGGAGTTATTCTCTCATCTCAGTCACTAATAGGGTTGCACGAAATGGTAAACAAGTCATTCAACCTTCAATATATTCTAACAAGGAAACTTAACCAGGACTGCCTGGAGCATATGTTTGGGTGTATTAGGCAAATGCATGGAACTTATGACCATCCCAATCCTTTAACCTTTAAGTTTCGCCTCAAAAAAAATGCTGCTTGGAAAGGAGGTATCGCTTCATGCAGAGAAAAGTAATACTACTAATGATGAAAATATTGATTGCATGTCAAATTCTATGAAGCTGACAGCAAAAAGAACTTGTAGGAAACCATATAGTGATAGAGACTTGGCGGTGGAACTGTGTATAACTAGCCTCTGTTTTAATGACCTGGACTCTGGCGATGAATTAGATAATGACGAGTTTGATGGACAACTAGGAGAGAATTTACAGTTATGTGAAAGACTAAGCAAATCAGCTGATCAAGTAGTTGAAGAAGAAGCTTTGAAGTACAGCTCCGGACAGATCAATGGTCCACACCCCCATCCATCAGCGACTTGGTTTGGGCCTCGTCGGATCTGGTAACAGTTGCAGGTAGAGGGAGGGGGGATGTTAGTGGGAGGAGGAGAGAAATTTGTGCGGAGCTATATAGGAGGGTAACGAATGATCAGGTAGAGAGACGTGTGTCAGGAGGAATGAATGAAGCCTACACTGTGAACGGTATCGAATCACCAATAGTATAAAGCAGGGTTCTTTAAACTTTTTCAGTCGTGACCAAGTTTTTAATATGACAACATTCTCGCGACCCATACAGAAAGATCTTTTACAAATGATCAGAATTATCAACCAAAGAAAATACAAGGCCAGAAACTGAAACGAAATATTTATGATTAAAAGGAATTCTAACCAGAATTATAAACAGTGCCTCACCTACCCCTCCCTCTCTCTCTCTCATTCTCTCTCAAGAAGGCTAATATTTGTGCAATGATTTTGTTTTATTGATAATTAAATATATGAATATTCGATTATAAAAATATGTTAGGTGGATTCATGTATGAACTTCATATTTATTTTATTGTCACGAACATTATTATTCTATTTTATTCATGTATTTATTTTTGTGAGCCTGCGACCCAGTTTGGAGGAATTCGGGACCCGTAGTTTGAAGAACCCGGGTTTAAAGAATTGCATACTACATTAACGTAGGTGGATTATGGATATAGGAGAGAAGAAATGTGATGATTTGAGGCGAGGGTGAGGGGGAAGAGGGTAAGAAAAATGAAGGTGATTAGTTGAAAAGTAATAACAAACAAATATAATTAGAATATCTGTTACATTATATCCTTTAAATAAAGGCACTGTCTTTTGTTCACCATCGTAGTGGGATAGACTACTGAATATATATTATCGCTGGTGAATGTTTTTTTTTTTTTTTTTTTTTAAATTCATTGCGCCGTAGCGTCAGTCAATAGGCAGACAACAGTACACAAGGGTAGGCGGGACTCAGGAGAACCCAATGACCACACACACACATGCGCACACACACACTCATCACGAAAACATAACAGAATGAAGCACAAGCATACAGACAAATATTTACATCATGACCTACTTAAATCCACCAAAACGAGGGTGGCGCACCGGAAGTTCCTCCAGAACTTGGTGGTTCAGCAGGTGTCGACAAACCACATCAAGTGGCAGGCCCTGGGGCAGCAAGTGTCGGACAGTGGGGCAGGCTAGGCAATAGTGCTCTATAGTGTTAGCACGAGGCGCTCGACACAAGCGACACTCAGTGAAGGGAGGCTCACCCTGCATCCCAGCAACCTGCCACGGTGGCCGGTAGCCAAGCCTCAAACGAGCAGAGACTACATTGTGCCTCCGAACCATGAGGCCTCGACGACGGTAGGAATATTTGTGATGGCAGACAGACTCGTAATGGGTGATGGAGATGCTGAAGGGCCTCTCTGCATCCCTGCGTCGCCGTACAGGGAGGAGAGCGGCGGAGCGGACTTTAGAGAGGTAACATGTCAGGGAGAGAGGACGTCCAGCACCACGAGGAGGCAGATGGCAGGCTTCCTTTGCGAGTCTGTCAACTGTACCATTGTGATGTAAACCTACATGGGATGGCACCCATAAAAATTTGACAGTCAAGTTACGATGACGCAATAAGGCCAAAAACGATAAAATCTGCTGAATAACAGTAGAGTGTGTGGGCTGAACACTAGAGAGGGAATGAAGGGCAGGTTTGGAGTCACAAAAAATGGCAGCATTCACTCCACGTTGACAAACAACACTAACAGCATCCAGAATGGCATACAGTTCACACAATGTTGAGCTAGAGTGGTTACAGAGACGACAGCCAACCCAGCCCCCTTGAGGTGACTCCAGGTCAGGCGAGAAAACAGCACAACCTGCTGCACCATCCACCTGCAATGAGCCATCAGTGTAGAGGCAGTATGGATCTGTGATGGAGGAAGTCACTGTTTCTATGTGTTCCAGAGCCAACTGCCGCTGTAGAGAAGGCAGCTCCAACTTGGAAGTAGGTGTAAAGCTCACATCAGGTGTTGGTAGCATCCATGGAGGGGGCCCTGGGGGAACGTCTGCAACCATTATATCTATATTAAGACCACGGAGCACTGAGGAAATAGACCTTATAAGAGTACGTCCAGCAGGCAGTATGGGAGGGACCGGGTAGTTTGGTCTAACAGAAGTCTTGACTAACTGAGAGTAATGGGATGAAAGATGTGGGAAATGGAGGCACTTGACAGTGAAGCAAGTAATATTAGAATAAATTCTCTCCACTAATGGGGGAAGACGCAACTCACGCTGCATGTTCACTATCCTGGTCGACATTGGACATCCGAGAATTATTCTCATTGCTCTATTCTGAAATTTTTCTAAAGTTTCCAGAGTAGCCCTAGGAAGTTGAATCAAAGCAGGGGAAAGGTAATCAACAACTGAACGGATAAAAGCAATATAGATGGTCCTGGCTACTGGGATGGAGATGCCCGAGGAGTTGTTAGATAGCCATTGAAGTGGTGTAAGTCGGCGCTGAAGACGACCCAACAAGTCCTGGACAATGGGATGGTCTTGAGGTCTGGCAGGGACAATCGGCCAAATATTGACTGGCGCACCCAGGTAGCAGTACTGGGAACACATGGGAATGACAGTCCCTCCAATGGTGAACATTGGCTGAGCTTGAGGAAGGCGGCAGGTGAATATTCTGCTCTTATCTGGGGAGACAATAATGCCACAGTGAGAGGAGGTCACAGAGAAGGAGTCAAGAAACCGCTGGAGATCCCTTGGTGAGGTAGAATGAACACAGATATCATCAGCATAGCACGTAATTGTAGTTCCAGGAATATCAGGGAGAGAAGTGAGCAACCGATGCATCAGAATATTAAATAACAATGGGCTGAGAACACCACCTTGAGGCGTACCAAGATGAAAACTGCGCAAAGGACTGAGTGCACCACTGAAAAACACACGGGAGGTCCTGTTACTCAGGTAGCCCCGAATCCACCGTAATAGATTACCCTTTATCCCAAAGTCAACCAGTTGATCCAAAATGACGTCTCTATTAGCAACATCGAAGGCACTTCGAAGGTCAATGAAGGCCACCACACTGTCCCTGGAAAGGCGAGAGTACAGGTCGACTAGGCAGTGATGTGTGCTCTGCTGGGGAAGGAAACCAAACAGCCATGGAGAAAGGCGATCCTGCAGTCTGTACATGAGACGATTGAGTAAGATTCTCTCCATAACCTTACAGAAACAGGAAGTAAGGGAAATAGGCCTGAACTTCGCAGTGCCGGGCTTAGGGATGGGTATTATTGTGCTGCTGGTCCAGGCTCGTGGTACACAACCGTCACGAAGACAAAGATTGTACAGTCGAAGTAGAGGGTTCCTAGGAACTTGTTGAAGTAGGCTCAGCACAGCATAAGTAATACCATCATCACCAGGGGAAGAAGCTCTACCCCGAGAGAGAGCACGGCGCAACTCCTCCTCAGTTATCTCCTCTGCATCATCGTCATCATCTTGTAACAGAGCAGACATTAGACGTAGCCGATGGACAGCAGCACGGGAAGCGAGTGCATCTTGTATGTGGATGGGTAGACTGGCTGGGGTAGATTGTTCTGACTAGGCATCGACAAGTTGTTTGGCATAGTCGGCAGGAGTGTGATGACGAGCAGTGGCCAGTGTCTTTTTAACAACCCGACGGATGAGGTGCCACATAGAGGCCACACTTGTTTGCTGGTTGATGCTGTCCGTGAACCGCTGCCAAGACATCTGGTAATGATGGAGTTGATCAGGGGTTGGGTTGGCTTGAAACAATAGGCCATCACGTTCAGCCTCCTCCTTTGCCTCCTGTATACGTGCATCCAGCGTCCAGGAGTGAGCAGTATGGCGATGCTGGAGGTGTGGCCGGGAGACATATAGCCTATAAAAGTCATGAGTAGCAGATACAAGATCAGAGTACAACTGTTCAGCTGATGATATGTCAAATGTAGGGAATACATGGGCCTGGACCTGAGATGCTATCAGGCCAGACGAGAGGATGTAATCCAGAGTACCTCCCCGGCAATGAGTGGCACCGCCAGTGTCCCAGTGTGTCAGGTGATGCTTGCACATGTATGAAAGGAGACGAACACCATTACGATTAATAGAGCCAGAACCATCACCCAAATCAGAATGCCGAGCATTAAATTCTCCCATATACACCATACCACGCACTGTTGGAGAAGGAAGAGCCTCAAGAGTGAGTCTAGCTGGGGCAGAATAGACATTACATAGTTGGAGTACTCCATTCCCAGGTAGAACCTCAAACAGCTGAAAGGTCATGTCAGGATCAGTGGAGGTACGGAGAAGGCGATGTGGCAAGGAGCTATGTATGTAAGTCAGGAGACCATTCCTTACCAGATGAACATAAGGCACATAACCTGAGAGGGGAGGAGCTTGCCCAGCAGCAAGCGGCCGTCCTGGAAATGCTTCCTGGAGAAAAATAACACTGGGATGATGACGAAAAACATAGGCCTTGAGTTGAGTGAGCTTAGCATAACTGGTGATACCACATACATTCCAGGCGATGACATCCAGCCGGCAATCACTAGCGAACTCTGTATTTGGAGGTAGAAGTCCGGTGAGTGGGGGCAGATGAGCGACCTGGAGAAGAAGATGGACCAGGAGAAGGGACTGACTCGAAAAGCTTTTCAAGGCGAGATGCAACAGTATCCATCTTTTCGGTAAGAGTAGTGACAGTTGAGATGATGGCCTGCTGAGCCTCGACCAAGGTGGAGAGTTTGGAGTCATTGGCAGCCTGAGCGGCAACTAGCCCATCAATCCTGGCTTCAAGGGCAGAAAAGCGGTTTTCGAGAGCCGTACATCGTGCCATGAGGGTAGCAACAGACTTGCGGAGGGCCAGGTCTGGAGGTGAGGCAGGGCTGGTAGGAGGAGCAGACTGGGGAGGTGGTGGTGGTGGTGGTGGAGCAATAGTAGAGACACGAGCCTGGACTTGACGTCGAGTACATCCATGCCACACGTTAACCCCTGGCTGAAGGCATCGTGGACACTTCCATCGAGACGTATCTTCAGGAGGTGAAGGCTCAGAGGTGGAGGCAGCAGGACGTGATGGTTCACCCCTGACAGGACACGTCTTGGAATCATGGTCGGCGGCACACCATGCACACTTCGGCCTGGCAGAACAGTACCGGGAGATATGCCCAACTCCCCAGCACCTGTAGCACCAAGGCTGGTCATTATGAAGTTTCCTCACCTCACACGGTGGAAGACAAGAGAGGAAATCAAAGGAAATCTCATTTGGAGGTGGATCGGGTTGACTCCAGACAACAACAATACGGCTAATGGGGGAACCATCTTGGAAAAAACGACGGGCAGAGTACACACCAGGGTATCCTTTGGCAAGTTTCGGGTCAACATCAATAGGAAAACGGGTGAGGATGTAGCTGGGGAACTTACGAGGCCTCTCGGGTGAGTCTTCAAGAATGAGAGGCAGAGATAAAAATTCACCAGCCTTCACTCTATCAATGATGTCCTGACGCTTCCTAGAGATGTAGACAAACCGGGAGGTGACAGCAGCCATCTTGACTTCAGCTAGTTCACGCTGCAACTGGAAGGCCCTGTTGACATCAGAAAACCAACGCAACTTTGTGTCCGTAGATGGGTTTCCAGAGAAGGAGAGTTTGACATAGGCATCTCTCGGGGCAAAAGCAGGAAGGTTGGACGAGGGCAAGGAGTTGGTATACAAAGAAGAAACACCAGGGTGAGGCAGAGAAGGTACGTCGTGCACAGCTGAAGCACCCTTGGCAGTCTTGGCAGCTGGAGGCAAACAGTCCACACCATCGGAATCCTGCGAGGAGTCGGACGAGGCATCAACAGGTCGCTTGGTAGAGGTTGAGGAGGTGGACGGCTGCAACCTGAGCTGTGGAGTGACCGAGGAGAGGGGGGGAAGGTTGCGAGAAGGCAGCTCAGGCCAGTGATCCTCAATTGGAGACTAGTCTTCCTCCGACATTGCCAAGTCGGCCTCCAAGCAGGAATCCGCACTCTCCATCAGGCCAGGCAAGGCCTAGATGGAAAGCAAACAACAATCAACCAGGGACACACACCCACACACACACAGACAATCACAACAAAACTATACACAGAACCACAACAGACAAACAACACCAGCAACACCACAGAAAGAACAACACACAAACAAGAACTCACAAACAACACAAAAAACACAAACAAGAGCTCCAAAACAACACAAACAACAACACAAACGAGAATGGAGGCAGAGCGCCACGAGTACGTCCACACTCCACCTGTTCTGGAGCGAGACTGGTGGATGCAGTGTTGCAAGTGGGGAAAATATAAATGTATCCAAAAACGTATCCAAAATATACAAAACGAATCCAAATAATGTAAAATAGTATCCAAAAGGTATCCAATATTTTTTCTTAAAAAAAATGCATTATAGTTAATGAGGAATGTGCTTTAAAATCAGTAATAATTCTTACCGTCTATTTAGACATCATACGGTTGGCAGCCAAGTTGCTATGTGCTGCCTGGTGACGGACTCACGGAGAATGGTTGTACACTACAAATTTGGAGCGAAACTTAAACTACTGTTTGGGTCTTCCAAGAACATTATTTATTTAAGTATTTAAACCTATGAGCGCGCGAATCTACACTCCTAAAAATAGCACGTTCCAAAAGAGCGTCATTGTACAGAATGTATTAATTTAAGTGCAATACAAACTATTAATAAAAAAAATCTTTAAACTAAAGAAGCACAAATTATGATAGTACAATATTGCACACTTATTTCTCCATGTCCTCAATGGCAGCCTGTATTTGACTAGCGCCAGTTTAAGAGAGACATTCCTTTAAAATCCACCAATCACTTAGAAAGATCAACACTCCGTGGACCGTGACTCTGTCAGAGCTCTACCCTCTCTGCCTCTCATGATCTCATCCCTCCTCTCACCCGAACAGAACGCGTCCACGAGCGGCGACGAGCCCGCGGCATGTTTACTCCCCCAGAGTCCCCGCTCGGTGCTCACGAAACAGTTAGGACCCTACCCTATCATTCAATTGGGAGCGATATAGTAATTATGAGTATTGATTGGTGTTCACTTTTTCGTAAAAAATAATGACTGTAAACAAATTAATATTAAAAAGTATCCAATTCTTTAATAAAAATAGCAAAACGTATCCA
Source organism: Petrolisthes cinctipes (assembly GCA_033782935.1). NCBI lineage: Eukaryota > Metazoa > Arthropoda > Malacostraca > Decapoda > Porcellanidae > Petrolisthes > Petrolisthes cinctipes. The sequence continues at coordinate 192,839 of JAWQEG010001019.1, read as the reverse complement.
TTTTTGTCCTCCTCATTCAATTTTGTATCCTTTTGTCCAGCGTCGTAAAAACGTATCAGTAACATCAAAAAGTATCCAAAGGATACTTTCGTATCCATACTTGCAACCCTGGGTGGATGGGGACATGGGGTGTGGATCCTTGATCTGTCCGGAGCTGTACATTGGTGGCTATGTTGTAAAAATGTTTTCTCTGAAATATCCTAATTTAGGTCATAAAGTTAGTGAGTGTAACTCTATGAACACCACCTGGACTGAAACAGTAAACAGAGGTCACCTATACCTTCCTACTGAAACATTTTTTTCCCAACTTGAAATCTATGAGAGAGGTATTTAAATCTGTTCATGGAGACACTCTTATTGAGGGAAAAGACTGTAAAAACAATTGTATCAGAAATAAGGCGTGTAGAAAATGATGTGCCTGCCGATGTGGTTTTCTTCTTTGCGAAAATTTCTGTTTACTTCATGATAAGGAAGTCCAATAATGATATAAAGATAAATAAGAAAGGTAAAACTTGCAGAAGTGAACAGAGAAAAATGATGAAGATGACTAAATAGATACTGTAGAGAGTATAATTATATAGTACATAAGGAAATTATCTGTTTTATGTATGCAAAGGAAAAGGTTTGGTGGCATATATGTATAGCCTTCACTGTCTAAATATAATAATTAAAATGTTACTTTCTTTATATACTTTCCTGTTTAACATTATAAAACAATATAGATAATATATCGGGGATAAACAGTACGATGAACAAAGGAAATAATGACGAGCTGAGATGGGTGGACAAGGACCGAGAATGGACCAGCTGACGTCATCATCTCCCCGGGACTCGTCTCTCGCTCTCTGGCTGGCTGACCTGTCTGACCATGGCCATGTGTCTGACCTGTAGGCCGTGATTGTAGAGAATGCGTACGCGAGTTAGTGGCTTGCACGTGGCGTAGAGATGAGAGGTAGAGGCGATGAATAAGGCACCCCAGAGGTAGTGTGTGTGTGTGTGTGTATAGGGGTAGGGAGGGGTAGTAGACGCGGTACGTACAGTCACTCATAAAAGTAAAGACACCCCCAGGCAAGACACCTTTTAAGTGGTGTGATATCGGTTCTGGTAACATTGTACAGCTGGTCACACTCCCGTGAGGCCCACCCAGCGTTGTCAATGTTGACCGAGATAACCCTGAAACACTAGTTGTGAGCTCTGCTCGCTCGAACCATTCAGAATATTACAAGGTTGCTTATCACGTGAGGGATAAAGAGAGCCTTGATATTTGACACGATTATAAACTGTTAGGTAGATACGGGGGAAATGGAAGTGTGTGTTAGTGGTATCAACACTTGACACATGTAATATAAAGGTATTCACATTTGCTTCATTTAATAAATAGCATTCTGGTTCATGATTCTTTTTCAGTTGTTGTGCAAGTATTTTTCAGCGTTTAGTGCTTGATAATAACCATTGAATATTATACGAAAAAGTACCGTATACAATAATATTACCTCGGTTGTTTTTGTGTTACATCATAATATTAAAAAGTTAATCTTACCTTTAATTATGTTAATAATTTACACGAATATCGGTATATAAATAATTGATAACCGGGTGTATTTTCGTACTTTTATTAAAGCTTCCACACATTTTTCACCTCCCCAAGAATAATTTCTCACCTCTCTTGTATAGACACCCCTCCCTACCCTCCTTACTTCTCCCTCCCACCAGTGAATGGTTCGAGCGAGCAGAGCTCACAACTAGTGTTTCGGGGTTATCTCGGCCAACATTGACAACGCTGGGTGGGCCTCACGGGAGTGTGAACGTCAGAGGTGGTGTGGTGTGGGTTGTGTTTGGAGGAAGGTTGGTTTGCTCGAAACATTATCCCAACTCATGCTTCGTCTTATCTACCATTAGTTACAAATGTGTTGAGCAAATCAACTTCATCTCTCAAGCGCCATCACTGACGTCACGTACACTGTTGCCAGAACCGATATCACAAGTATAAGAAGATGACTGACCTGTGGGGGTCTTAATTTTTATGAGTGACTGTACGTAAAGAGTACGGAGATTTAAAAAAAAAAAAAAATAATCATAATGATAAAAAAAAAAAAAAAAACTAAGTGTGGAATATCCAGAGCGTGAGTATAAGAGACAGAGCACGTGGGGATAGACTTAATTATTAGTGTTTAATGGGGTATTGGAGGAAACCACAATGCTCAATGGCGTCGCTTACGTGGTAGGTGAGGAGGGCGGCAGGGGAAGCACGTGGTGGCAAGGAGGAGACTACTACAGGGTCCACTCGGACAACAAAGGACTGTGAGAAGTTAGCATGTGGTAAGGAAACTAACACTATGAGTAGCGAGGGCAAAAATATGGCCGAAAGATGCAAGGAGGAGGCAGGTAAAGACACCGAGAGGCTGGACGAGTAGAGAAGTAACACAGGAAAATGCAGAAAAAGAATTATTGGTGCGACAGGGACACGCTACATTAACATAAAATGTGGAGGGGGTAGAACACTGGGGATATGAACACTGTTAATAATTGCAACACAATAAGGAGGGTACAATGTACAGTTGCCTCAAGGTATTTCTTTACCCCCTGTCTTGGATCTGGCGTAGATGTGGCACCGCTGGACAGGTTCAGTTCACAAGTGATTCAGTGTTTCAAAGCACAGGTATTCGGTGAGGACCGAACCGCCCAAGTTTGCATGACGAACTTTCGGACATTACAAACAACGCATCTGTGTTTGGGATGATATACCATGGGAGCCTGAACTCACAAATACAGATGCCAGAGCACACGTGGCATAATATGCATGTATGGTAAATTTAATTCCTTTACCTTTGCCTGCTTATCATTTAAGACAGTCTTTGCTATTAGTATGTTACTAAGTGAGAAAAATTGCTACATAGTTCACCATCTCCAATATGTTCAGTCATAATTCGATTACTTCATTAATCTATTTAAAATCGATTGTAGCGACAAATCTCACATCAGTGCCATATGCATATGGGATTGTGTATGTTGATAATCTTATCACATATAATATAATTAATTTTTATCAGTGTAGCTTATTCACTTTATTGCAGCGTCTATTACCTCCACTGACTGATTATCTCAGATTTGCAGCGTGAGGATTATATTAGTGTTTCATCTCCCTTTAGGTGTATTTATGCTTTTGAATATTTAATCGTCCTCATTTAAAAAGTAAGAGGAGTTACCCTCAGCGACACAGCATCTAGTGTTGTGCTTATCTGTCTGATACTCGTAGTGTGTAGTGTTTTCACCACCGCTATCACAGCGGCGTGTTGCCAACAGTTTTCTTACGAGTATTTGTTTACTGGTGTCACTCTGGGGCATATACAGAACAGTATATATATATATATATATATATATATATATATATATATATATATATATATATATATATATATATATATATATATATATATATATATATATATGATGTAGGACGTAAAGGAATAAGGGGTGTGAAATAATTTTTAGCAAATTCCCATCACCAATACTTTTAATAACAATACATAAACAGAATACATATATTGTAGTAATCAGCCAGAATACATATGTAACCTGGCTAGAAGCGGGCACGTCACATGTGGTGGTGGTGGATCCATCTGTCCACCACCACATGTGACGTGCCCGCTTCTAGCCACGTTACATATGTATTCTGGCTGATTACTACAATATATGTATTCTGTTTATGTATTGTTATTAAAAGTATTGGTGATGGGAATTTGCTAAAAATTATTTCACACCCCTTATTCCTTTACGTCCTACATCATATATATATATATATATATATATATATATATATATATACTGTTCTGTATATGCCCCAGAGTGACACCAGTAAACAAATACTCGTAAGAAAACTGTTGGCAACACGCCGCTGTGATAGCGGTGGTGAAAACACTACACACTACGAGTATCAGACAGATAAGCACAACACTAGATGCTGTGTCGCTGAGGGTAACTCCTCTTACTTTTTAAATGAGGACGATTAAATATTCAAAAGCATAAATACACCTAAAGGGAGATGAAACACTAATATAATCCTCACGCTGCAAATCTGAGATAATCAGTCAGTGGAGGTAATAGACGCTGCAATAAAGTGAATAAGCTACACTGATAAAAATTAATTATATTATATGTGATAAGATTATCAACATACACAATCCCATATGCATATGGCACTGATGTGAGATTTGTCGCTACAATCGATTTTAAATAGATTAATGAAGTAATCGAATTATGACTGAACATATTGGAGATGGTGAACTATGTAGCAATTTTTCTCACTTAGTAACATACTAATAGCAAAGACTGTCTTAAATGATAAGCAGGCAAAGGTAAAGGAATTAAATTTACCATACATGCATATTATGCCACGTGTGCTCTGGCATCTGTATTTGTGAGTTCAGGCTCCCATGGTATATCATCCCAAACACAGATGCGTTGTTTGTAATGTCCGAAAGTTCGTCATGCAAACTTGGGCGGTTCGGTCCTCACCGAATACCTGTGCTTTGAAACACTGAATCACTTGTGAACTGAACCTGTCCAGCGGTGCCACATCTACGCCAGATCCAAGACAGGGGGTAAAGAAATACCTTGAGGCAACTGTACGTGTGTAAGGGGTACCTTGTAGCACGGTCGAGTTAGTAGTACCTTGTAGAGTAGCGTAGCAAAGTGGAGTGCAGCGTGGGTCCTCCTGTGGTGTTGGAGCGTCTTGCGGCAGCTTGGAGAAGTGGTAATGGCGTGGGTAGCCTGTAGAAAGTACCAAACTGACTAGTAAGAGTTCTACTACTCCAGGGTCACCAATTGTACAGTTTGGAAGACTTGTACTACTGGAGGTGAACAGTAGACTCAAATACTAAGTACAGTTTATTGGTGAGGTACACAATATATACAGCACAGATATAATAATAATAGTGAGAGCCAAGCACCAAAGTTAGGGCGTCTCTTCTTTCCTGTAGACAGAGCAATCTGCTGCCGTGGTGTGTAGTGTATAGGGCACGATGTCTCGAGTCTTGGTGTGGTGTAGGGCACGATGTCTGATTCTTGTAGATTGTAGCTTGGTGCGTGGGTGGCGGCAAGGCAGGGCAAGGCTAAGGTAGGGGAACTGACCCTTGTGCTATGGCTGGTGCTAGCTAACTAAGGGACTAAGGCAATGTTTCCCAAACTTTTTTTGTCGTGACCCTGAACACAAATTTATTTTGACCTGGCGACCCTCAAGGATGAAATATTATTTCAGTATTATTTTAGTTTTATCCATTTGAAAAAAGGTTAATAAATTTTACCATAAGTTACTAATTAATAAATACTCGTATATGTTTTGTTCTACCTTCATTTATCGTACTTTATTATTCACAACTATTTTCCTGTCCCAGTTTGAATGACGATTTATATTCCACAATTATGATGTTACTAATTATGTTTGAATTAGTTTTACTTCTAATACCTCTCTCTCTCATTTATTTATTTATTTTAGTTTTATTAATTTTGTAGCCATCCCGCGACCCTCAGGAACACCCATGCGACCCTCATTTGGGTCGCGACCATGGGTTTGGGAACCACTGGACTAAGGCAAGGCCGTCTCTATGTACAGGCTGCAGTGTGAATGTTGTGACGTCACACCAACAGTCATAGTAAAAGACGAGACTCTCGTCGCGCTCGCGCTAATAGCTCGATGGCCTTCCCTGCTCTACAGACCCTATATAAAAGATAGGGTCTCTACTCTGCTCTATACCACCCTTCATCATTAATTACTCAATTGGAATGTAGCCTACATAATTTGCAGCAGCAGCATGACACCTGAAAATGAAAGATGATTGTCAATTTACCGTACGTACCAGCAGCCATACACTAAACTATTATAGTAGGCCTAGGCCTAAAGCACATCATCCTTTATCTGTAATCAGCACACAAAACTAGATTAATTGTGAGGGTTTGATGGAAAAATTCTGTCACCAAATCGAAAAGACCAGACCTCAGAACTATAACAAATTGACCAGTATACTGAGTACAGTACTGCAAAATGTAAATTCAAACTACCCCAACCATACACTGTACACCTAACTTAGGAGAACAGTTAACATACTACGTTAGTTATAGTCAAGTTTCCATGATCTCACTAGCCTTTGGTTGATAGTATTTAAATTGTCTGAATTACATTCAATAATAAAATGCACTGTATCATAGCTTATTGTGTCCTGCATAAACAGGCCTTGATTTTTTAGATTATGTCATTATGGTAGCATACTGGTTCCAATTCTTTAATTTTTTGTTTATATTTTTCGATTTTTAAGACGACTATACAAGAATATAGAATATAATAATGGAAAAAGCAACGTGAGAGCCACTTTATTACAATGAAATATAAAATCCAGCCCTGGCAGGAGTTTCACTGGCACAGACACTAGCCATATGGATGCTGGCTATGGTATGCTAGACATAATTATCCCTTCTTATAGCTGCTTCTTCAAGATATGTAATGATAAATACAGTATCACAAATACCTGTGGCACCCATGAACACAGAAACGAAAAGAATAAACTAGATAATTTCTTAAAAATACACATTCAACTGCCACTATTCTTTAAGTCTCGATACCTTACCGTATTTGAATTTTTCTCTTGAGTGCTTGTTTGCGCTATTTCTACTTAAATACACATAAGAATTAAGAACGCAAATTGCTTCTAATTGTCCTTAACCCTATCAGCGCTGTCTCAGACGGCAATCGTTGCTTTACGACCCTAGGGCTGTGGACAGTACACTGAACGATAGTTTTGAAACACGAAAGGTTTTGGTCCGACAGGATGTAAACAATGCCCCGGGACAGCGACTGTGTTAAGCCCATGGAGGTATAATATAAAGGAGGCGGCATGACGTCACAAAGGTGAAGCCAACTCGCTATTGGTCGGCTGTCTCCCCCCCCCCCCCCCCATTGACTCAAAACAAACCTCAGCTGATCACGTCGGACCATCAACTTCACCAACATTCTTTGCCATTTTTTTAATAATGCTGGCGTGTTCAGCATATGGGTGTACCCAGAGAGACAGGAGTCTTTCTTCTACATTTCATAGGTATGTTAAGAAAGTCATACAGAAAAATATACGACAGAAATGGACAAATCAACGAAGTGAAATTCATCACCTGCCTCACTCCGTGACACGTACCCATGTCCTGTAGAATATTGATACTGTACACAAAAACTGCAAAGCCAAGGCTATTATAGTGTTGTGATATTAACTGTTAATGTATAACCTCACGTATATATAGCATTGACAGGGTTATAAAAGATAAATTGGCTCCATGGGGTGACCTACTTGTGCCCGAGTTAGGGTTGGCCTGTAGGATAACTCGAATGTTGAGAGATTGTATTATGAATGTTTTAGCATATTTCATAATGTTTTATTTAAAGATATTAAATTTATAATTGTGTTTACTACGTAGACTATTTGGTTGTAGAGAATTTAGGTCTAAGTTATAGTACCATAGTCTAAGTTAAGCCAATGTGCCAAAAGAGTTTATAATTGTAAAATTACAGCCTGGGACTGATGATTAAAATAATGTTTTTGTGTGAATCAGAGTGAACTGGAACTGAGTAAGTGATGACACACTTTATGCAGTAACATCCAGCCATCATGGTAAGATTTCATGTGGCTTATAAGTGGTAAAATGTGTTTGATACAAGACAACACACCTGAGTGTGAACTCTATTACATGACAGTTCTGGGTGTTACACTACACATCTCTTCACCATAATATACACATCTTCACTACACATCACATATCTGCAGTACCATATACACATCTTCATTACCCTATACACATCTTCAGTACACTATACACATCTTCACTACACACACATCTCCATTACACACCACACCTTTACTACACATCAAACATCTTCACTACACTATACACATCACAACACACCACATCTTCACTATGTAAATCTTCACTACCCTATACATATCTTCACTACATTATACACATCTTCACTACACCATGTAGGCTACATTTTCACTGTACATCACACATCTTCACTGCACACCACACATCTTCACTACACTATACACATCTTCACTTCACTATACACATCTTACTGTATATAATCATATATTTATATACTGTACTTAAAGAGTGACATAAGGCCTTCCAGAGTCTCATACTAGAACTCTTTATATAATTAATTTTATTTGCATTTGTTCAGTTGCCCACACATGAAACTGTTATGGCTCGTTACTTGTAAGGTGGCTACAACGAAAGGAAATTTAAGTGAAAAAATATGTAGTTTGTGGACAGGCAGACAGTAAAATATTATTACTATCTGCTTGTCAACAATCTATAACTTTTGCTCACTTTCCTTCCTGTTGTAGGTATCTCGCAAGTAGCGAGGCATACCAGATTCATGTGTGGCCAACTGTACATGTTGTTATTTCTCTGTAACCTTATAATACTGTCTGTGGGTTGGTGTGTAAGCTATTACCTTCTCTTTTACTATACTTTTTGCATAAAATAAACTATTCATTCATTAATTCATTCATACTCCTAGGAAAAGTTTGCGAGAAGAGGTAATGCTCTAGGAAACAGCGGTATTTAATGGGTTTAAGTACTTTGATAATATACAGAATTAGTGCATTTGTCGCGGCTTCTAGCCGCTTAAATTGTATTTATTGGTTTGTGAAACCAGTACAGCTGGTTGCTATAGAATAGGCCCCTTCACAAGCCCAGGCCCCGTGTAGGCATAATCTGGGTTGGAAGGGTCAATTCCGTGACGTTCATCAGAAGTAAATAAAATTCAAATCTGGCGCTGTACTGATAGTGGAGCCACCTGGAGGTGGTGAGGTGAGGTATTAAGCCCCTCCTCCGCTGAATACCGCTCGTCCACTCCAATGAGAAAGAAGTGAGTGTCTGCCGCATCGGGAGGTGGGTGGGACAGTAGAAGCTGTACTGGTTTCACAAACCAATAAATACAATTTAAGCGGCTAGAAGCCGCGACAAATGCACTATTATTGGTATAGTGAAACCAGTACAGCTGGTTGCTAAGCATGCGATGCGGTAGGTGGGAGGTGAGGTGGAGGCAATCACGTGCTAGTTAAGAGTGGTTGAGAGCGGAGGGCAGGAAAGGTAACCGAGCCCGGTGAGGCAGCAGCTAACGCCCCTCCCGACACTGGCTAGGTGAAACGCCGTGGTGGGGGAGAAGTAGCGTATACCATATAACCGTAGACCATTCTGTTATAGACCAGAATTGTTACACATAAAGTCTTTATAGGTAGACTCGAGGGTTCGGGTCTAGGAGAGGAGGGGGGAGGTTCCCATGGATACTCCCCCCCCCCCTTTTCCTCCCCCCCCCCTTATTCAAGTCTTCTGAGTTAGGGCTATGGCCCTCGCTCAGGTAATGTAATCCCGAGGGGATGAAGGAGGACACTAGGATCCAGATATCCTGTGTAATAATATCTCCTGTCACTCATCTTAGTTAATAATTGTTTGGAAAATGAATACACAAGAATTCCGTAACAATGTAATTTATTATAGATTCTCTTTCACCATATGTACACGTGAAGAATGGGGATGAGTATGAAGCTGTACAAGATGTGGATGAGGTCTGGGATGATGTGACGGGACTTAAATCACCCGACCTTTCTCTTCGGGCGGCCCCTCCCCCCCATGTGTCTCCCGCGGGGACCCTGGGGAATAGGAGGTGGAGTACCCATAGCCACACAGGGGGTAGGGGAGAGCGAGTGGAACAGGTACCTCGTCCTGAAGGAAGAAGTGGACGCCCAGCCCCCTAAATCCCTGACCCTCTCCACCGAGTGAGTCCTGAGGAAGGCGAGGGAGGCGGCCACGCCCCTAACGCTGTGAGCCCTCGGGGCGTGTCCGGGATCCCCGTTCTCTATCACTCGGCAGAGAAGGCGAGCGATTGACCTAGGGAAGAGAGGGTTACCGGACCTAGAGTTGTAGAAGAGGTGGTCCGGAGAAGCCCCTCTCGTCGCCTCCACGTATGCAACAAAGGCGTGGACTGGGCAGAGGGGGTGGAAATTTCCATCCCTCAGGAACGAGGGTACTGCGAGAGGGCCAATTCTGTCGTCAGCCTGCTCGTTCTTAGCTAGAAAAGCAGGGGAGGGGGAAATGGTTAAGGAAGTAAGGTTAGGGGTTACTGAAGAAAAGGCTGTGTGACGGGTCAGGGCTGCCAACTGAGAAGCCCTGTAACCTGTAGCTAAGGCGAGCAGGAAGAGAGCTTTCTGGAGGAGGTGACAAACCTCCAGAGGGACCCCCTCGAAGGTCAGGTAGGAAAGGACACGATGAAGGGACCAGGAGGGTGCCTGGGCCCGGTGAGGTGCGGTCCCCGCCCGAATCCCCATCCTCAGGAGAGAGAGAGGCCTCTCCGAAACCTTAATGTTAAAACCCAGGAGGAGGGGATCAGACAGGGCTGCGTGATGCGCAAGCACCGTCGCCGGGGCCCTGTTGGTGGAATCGGCGAGCCACGTGAGGAATTCCAGGACTGTGTCCTCCGAGATGACCCTGGAGGGGTGTCTTCGCAAGAAGTCCTGGAATCTTTTCCAGCACGATTCGTATTGTCGCACCGAAGACTGACGATGAGCCCTCAACATCTTGTCCACTGTCTCCTTAGTGAACCTTTTGCTGAGGACTCCCCGTAGAAACTCCAAGCGTGTAGTTTCAGTGACGCTTGGAGTGGTGCAGACAGGGTGCTGGAGAGGCACGCCGATCCCAACTGAAGGGGATGCGGGCACCACCGGGACAACTCTCCGAACCACGGCTGTGCTGGCCAGCGGGGGGCTATGAGGAGAACCCTCCCCCTGAAAGTGCGCAGCTTGAGGATCGCCTTCAGGAGGACTGAAGTGGCTGGGGGTGGGAAGAGGTAGAGATGACCCCACCTGTTCCAGTCCTCCGTGAAGGCGTCCGGGCCTCCCGCCTCTGTTCTGGATGAGAAAGTCAGGAACAGAGGGAGTAGGGCCGTGGATGGGGAGGCGAATAGGTCCACCTCCGGTGTCCCGTAGCGAAGGCAGAGAGACTCGAACACAAGGGGACGCAGTTGCCACTCGACTGACGTCCCCCTGAACCTGGATAGGGCGTCCGCCCAATCGTTCTCCCGCCCTGGCACGTAGCGGGCCGAGAGGTGAATGTCCCTCTTGGCCGCTATTGCGAAAATCTGTTCTGACAGGGACAGGAGAATTTCCGACCGTACGGTGCCCTGTTTCTGTAGGCACTGCACGGCCGCAACGTTGTCCATATCGAAGCGGACGCCTATCCTGGCAAACTGAGGGTGTCTGTTGAGCCATTCCTTCGCTACCATCAACTCCCGGGCGTTGATGTGCAGTAGCCTTTCCCCTTCCTTCCATCCCCCGCACCGTTGATGTCCCAGGCAAGACTGGTATCCCCAGCCTACGTCCGATGCGTCTGTCGCCACCGTAATCCCCGGGGGAGGGAACACCCAGGGGACCCGCTGACGCAGGGCACCGGGACGTAGCCAGGGGCGAAGGAGGCGGTGGAGAGAGGGGGACACTTGCCTGGGAAGGTCCCTGTGTGTGGGGGACAGGTGGAGGTTTACCTCCCGCGTCAGCCTCCTGTGTTTCAGTCGTCCCAGGGGCATTGCAGGGGCCGCGAAATTTAGGGACCCGAGCAATGATTCCCACTGGCGGCGAGAGAAAGTACGGGAAAAATGCGCCCGGCGGACGTGGCGGAGGGTCCGGCGGGCGTTGTCTGGAGCGAGAGAGAGGGTGGCCGAAAGAGAGTCCCACTCTATTCCTAGCCAACACAGCTTGCGAGTGGGGGTGAGAGAGGACTTGGGGATGTTCAACAGAAACCCCATTTCCTCTAGCACTCCCCTCGCTACCCGGACGTTGTTTGCTACCTGCTCCTTGGAAGGGGCGTGAAGCAACCAATCGTCCAGGTACATGAGGGTGGGGACACCCGCCTCTGCCAGACGGGATGCCACCACCCTCACGAGTTTTGTGAAGACTCGCGGAGCTAGAGAAAGACCGAAAGGGAGCCTGGTAAACTGGAACGTCTCGGTCCCCACCTGGAAGGCCAGAAAGCGGCGAAACCTGGGGTGGATCGGGACGTGCCAGTAAGCATCATTGAGATCCAGGGATGCTAACCAGTCTCCCTTCCTCAGAACTGTGCGGACCTGAGCAACCGAAACCATCCTGAAATGTAATGTTTTCACGAATTTGTTTAGCCTGCTCAGGTCCATCACCAATCTCGTTTTTCCCTGATCCTTTTTGGGGACCGTGAATAAACGAGAAAGAAAGACCCTTCCCGTCGCCCGCTCCACTACCCCTTTTTCCCGCATTTCCCGCACATGCGGGACGACCGAAAGTGACACTTTGGTTGAGGCAGGAGGTAGACGTAGTGGCTGTAACGGGAGAAGACAGGTGTCAGTGAGAGTACCGTTAATCCTAATCCCCCGGGGCCCGAGGGACCCGGGGTGGTTGGGGGGAGAATGACAGGAGAGGCAGAGATTTTGACCGCAAGGGAAAATCTGATTTTGACCTAACGGTAGCCCAAGGACGGGATTAGGCATAATTCATATGTCAGACAGTAAGGATGACAGTTACTCACCGGAACAGTAATCCAGGGCCATGACAGGCCCTGGCGAATTATCCTTGCTGCCCAGCCGTGGGTGGGCCAGGCTGCTGACCACCCTGTGAGGCAGCCCAGAGTGGGACCCTCAAGTGGCGCGGTCCTTCTGGGAGGGGTGGTTGAAGGATGACTTGGGCTTTGAGAAGGGCTTGGAGACCTGTCCCCTTCCTCGAAAGGGCTGCTGGCCCCTCTGGGAGGGCCTGTTGTGTGCTCTCGGGGGAGTGGGATAGGAGGGCCTCGGTAGCCTGGAGGGCTGGGAGGGCCTCCGGGGCTGGTAGGCTGGTCTGGCTGGCTGTGGGGCACGTGGCCTACGGACAAACAGAATGATTAGGACCCAAAGTAGACCCGAAAATCCTTTCATTTCACCCCGTGACAACTCGGGTAAGACGAACACGAGAGGTACTTACTTGGAGGTGGAAGGCTTTGGTAAATTAATTACCGTTGGGAGGGAGGCGAAGATCGTGTCTGTCGCCGGTTGGTCAAAGAGGGCGGGGGACAAGGGGACAGCTCGTACCACTCCCCTCTGTGCCATTTCTGGCGCAGATTTAGCTGCCGCTTGGCGGGTTGCCAGTCTCGCCTCGGCGAACGCCTTCGCCTCCTCCCGCATGAAGTGGGTAGCCATTGCCGCCACGCCCTCCATCACGGTGGCCATGGAAGAGAGGGTGTCACTGTAAGGGGTAAACAAAGAAAGAACCGAGCGAACCCGGGGATAAGTACCCGGGAGTAACAGGGAGACCCTTTACCCAGCATCCCTACAAACATGATACACGAGAAAGGTACTCACGCTAGCTGTACACCCGACATCTCGTGGTAGGAGTTTGTTAGGGCGTTGAGGCAGTCCCTAATCAAAGAGGCGGCTGCTCCCGTGGAGATGGTGTGGGCCAGCTCCAGACGGGTAGCAGACTCCGCCTGCCTCAACTTACCATCGGGCTCCTTCAGCTGATAGGGGACCGGGGGCTCCTTCTCCGTCTTCCACAGGCACTCCCTCAAGCCCGGGGGAGCCCGGGAATGAGGGAGGATGACGGGGAAAGACGGAGGAGGGGGCTTCCTGGGCGCGTTGTTCCTCTGGTGGTCCAGGGACTTAAGGAGAAGGGCTGGAATATCCAGGTCCCCTTCACTCTTATCCCCCGGGAAGTACGCGTCCGGGGAAAGGAGGAGAGCCGTGTTACCGTGTGAGCGGTCAATCCTCCAAGCCCCGGACAAGTGTAGCTGGCTGTACTCCACCAGGAAACCCATCGCGTCCAGGGTAGCCGCAGAGGACACCCTAGCTGAAGTGGGTAAGGGCGCTGAGATAGGACGGACCTTGTAGAAGGGAATAGCCTCGCCCTTCTCATCCGCCCCCCACTTCACCACGACGTCATCCCTCCGGATCCACACGTCTGGTTGAGCTGTGTCCGGAGACCAGGCCACCAGTCTGCCCTCCTCCGAAGAGTGGGTCCAAGCAGGAGGGAGGAGAGACCAAGAGTAGGGAAGGTATCCGTCTCCTGAAGGAGGGGGTGACGGGGACGGGGGTGCGGAGGTAACCAACTCCTCAGCTACGTCCCCCGACGGAGACTCGAGCCCTGGGGAAACGGGAGGCACGAAAAGGACTCCCACATCCCCGGGAGGACTCGAGCCCTCGACGGGAGCAGCAGCGGGAGGCGGGGGAACAGGAGCGGGTTCCGTAGCGACAGCCTGAGGTTGCGCGACGGAAGCCCCAGGAAAAGCGTGAGGAATAAGGGTGTGGAAGATCTTAACTATCTTCCTCGACGAGGGGCTGTCCCCCCCCCGCTTACCCCTGCGGGAATTGCGGGCGGGCGAAGGAGAGCTCCCCGACGACGAAGAAGAGGAAGAGGACGACGAAGACGAGGAGGAAGGAGAACGGCGACGAGCACGGGACTTCCTGGAGTGGCGGGACCTTTTAGCCGAACGCTTGCGTCCTCTAGAGAGGCCTGAGGAGCCAGCTCTAGCAGGAGGCGAAGCTGGGGGTTCCCTGCTGGGCCCTTGTACCGGTGAGGCAGTCGGGGGAACCAGCGCGACAGACTCGCTCGCTTCCCGGGGGGATAAGCCCCGAGAAGGAGTCGTAGTACCGTCTAGGGAAGCAGGCTCAATCTCTCGGGCCTCAGGAGGTTCTAGCCCCTGAGACTCCGAGAGACAGGAAGAAGGGTAACGGGTCCTGAATAAACCCAGGTCCGCTCCCAAAATCGGGTCCACCCACGCCAAAGAAGAACCGTCTCGTTTGTGGGCCATTCTCCTAGCCCTCGTCCACGCCATACGAAGAGAAGCAAGGGCAGGGAGCTTGGAGCGGGCAGAAGGGGAGGTAACCCGACACAACTCAGCCCAGGGGCGGCACACACCACACGCCAAAGGGTCGTAACCCAAGGGAGTGAAGCAGGGTGCGTGAGGAGAACAGTGCAGGTGTCCGTCAGGCGAGACCCGCACGGTACATCCTGAGGCAGCACAAAGGGCACGAGTAGGCTGGGGGAGAAAAGAATACACAAACATGGGTTAACACGTGCAAACACTGGAACACAAACCCATCCTCCCCGAAGGAAAGAAGCGCGGGACACGCCCGCTGAACCTGGGGACCAGAACACAATCCCCCACACTCGCGCAGCCGCCCAGGGAAAAAAACCCCGTAAAACCATAATCGTCCGCCACATGGAGCGGGTAAAAAAGGGGGGGCCCCCCCGGACCGATGAACCAGAAGGAGGGGTAGGAGGGGACCCGATAGCCTGAGAAGAAACACTCCAGGCTGAAATAATGGAAAAAACCCCAAAATAAAATAAAAAACCCCCGCTCGGGAGAGGAAGAGAGAACCAGGGCACAATTCTCCCTCCCCCTTACCGAGAGGGGACACATAATAATCGGGGGAGGTAAGAGGAAGGGCTGCAAAGACCCCATGTGGTCACCACGTGGGGTGGGGAAATCCCACGTGGCACCCACTAACCTCGCTAAAACCCCCAGAAAACCCCGATAAAATACACATGAAGAATGTACTAGTGGCAGGAGGGACAGTGAAATAGGGGACAGACGGAGAAAAACTCCGAAAACAGGGGCTGAAAAGCCCCCTTCGCTTAAGGAAAGAACTAAGTCCTAACGAAGAAAAAACCCCCATAAACACCTAAAAACCCTCCTAGAAAACACACAATATACATCTGCAAAGCAGGCCAGCCACTAGAACACAAAAGAAAAATTAGCAGGAACACGCGACACAATACCATAGCGTAGCAGCGAGGAGCGTAGATGTTGACAGGCGTGTGTTCCGCGACAGAGTGGACGAGCGGTATTCAGCGGAGGAGGGGCTTAATACCTCACCTCACCACCTCCAGGTGGCTCCACTATCAGTACAGCGCCAGATTTGAATTTTATTTACTTCTGATGAACGTCACGGAATTGACCCTTCCAACCCAGATTATGCCTACACGGGGCCTGGGCTTGTGAAGGGGCCTATTCTATAGCAACCAGCTGTACTGGTTTCACTATACCAATAATGGATAATTTTATGAAGTTATCATATATGGAACAAATTCAAGTCTCTTTCTGGCTCTAATTATAGTTAATATGAGAAAATAAGAGCATAATTGTAGTGGGTTTATAGCGGCCGGGGCAATGTTTTGAGTCAATGGGGGGTAAGGTAATAGGCTCCGCCCCTGGCTTCACTTTGAGTGTACAGGACGAGCGGCTCATGCCGCCTCCTCTATATTATACCTCCATGGTTAAGCCCCGTCCACACTGAGCCTCACGTTGCGCGTTGTGATGGAGGTGGACGTGTTGAAAATAGGAGGGTCCACGAATTGTAGTTCTGAGTCTAGGCCGCTAGGTGGCTCTAGTCTCGATCCTCAATAGTGTGGAACCCAGTGTTTTGGGGGTAATCAATTAGTATTTATATAGTATTTGTTCCTCAGCTTATGATGTATTTACACACAAGTTATAGTGTTCAGTACTTATAACAATATATATTTTCTATTATCAATATGTACATCATCCTTGTATAAAAGGTATAAATCTATGAGAACATAGTAGACACCCGGAAGGGCAGGATCCGATGGAGAGCTATTTTTGCAAATTTTTAACATCCAATGCTTACTGAAATTATATTATATACACTCAGAAACTAAGGAAAGACTATTAAAAATATTATAAATCTATGTAACTGTCTGATAAGATGGAAATAAGGATTGATAAAATGAAGCGATAGTGATGAATGGCATGAGTTCTCATATGTTTGCCACGCTGCCGGGCGCACGATTATCACTCCATTCCACGTGTGCAGACCGTCAACAATAACAACACGTCGTCTTCGGCCGAGATTCTCAAGCCTTTTGGAGTCAACATGACTGTGTTTGTGTGTGCAGTGGCCGACTGCAAGTCTAGTTCAAAGAAAAGTGCTGACATATGGCCAGAAATGACCAATGTCAAAGGATGGGCGAAATTTCCATCAGTGAAAAGAGAACCAAAACGAAGAAAGTTGTGGGAAAGCCGATGCAAACGAGGTGCGGGATGGAAGGCCACTAGGTTTCACAGAGTATGCTCCAGACATTTTAATAATTGGGAAGAAACTAGACCATCCTCTTTCCATCCTGACCCAGAACTTTTTAATTACAACGACTGGGGCAAGAAACATTCACAGAGATCACGAAATGTCTGGCAAAGTAATAGTGATGCTATACAACATGAATTTGATCTCGTCAAGCCAGATGTTGATGTCCTCCAGCAAGACCCTGTACCAGAGCCAATCATCATTGAAGATGTGGATGTCATTGGAGCTGAAGTTGACATACATAGCAATATGGATCAAGCATCATATTTAATAGGTAAGAAATTAATGTGAAAAATTATCAAGAGAATAGCTGTATTCAGGGAGATCAAGATCCATTTTTGCCACCAAAGCAATTTGATAATGTGCTGGACACATGAGTAGCCTACACCCAATATAATTAAGGGAAAGTTTATGTAGCAACAAAGAAATTATTCGGCACAAAAATGGATATGTTTGAAATTATATTTCAAAGGAAATAGGAAGTGGACATGAATAGAAAGTTATTGTAACCAGGTGACCAGTGAATATGTATGTATATATACACTGGTATATACACTGTTATATATATGTATATTTAAGATATATATAGTTATTCAGACTTAATGAGAGCAGTGGGAAACTGTATGTAAGCCTATATATGTATGGTTATGTAAATGTTACATAACAATTCATGAAGAGATTATTAAAAAGCAATCATTTGAGACTAGAATAAGGTAAGCCAAAAGTAGTCCACTCCTTTTATGGTCTGGATAATATGGAGATGTGTTTTTTGTCATCCGTACTTGTTTTACATGTATTAAATTTTTTTTTTTTTTTAATATTTCAGCAACTCCTGAGCCACACAGAGACCACACTTATTCCTCAGTTTCCCGGAATACTACAGATGCTAGTGAACCAGTAGATTTTGGGATGCAGATAAGTCAGCCTGTTTGTCATGCTGAAACCCAAACACATGAAATGGTTAGTTAATAGATTTAATGTTGTATCTTTATTTGCTTAATTTCCAAAATATAATGCATATCAGTAGTAATCAGTAATAGCAAAACTGGAATCCTTTTTATCTATTCTTTCAGCTCTTTAACAAATTGTTGAAGAAAAGAAGTATTGTACTGGAGAACATCTAGCAATTTTCTCCTCTCTTATACCATAGTCCCTTAACATTAACTGGGTTTAGATAATAGTAACTCCTATGAATCTTTGAAAATAGGCTATGCTGCCCCCTTAAAAACACCCCTGGACCATCTATTTTATTATATAAATAGGTTAAAGTATTGTTTGCATGTTTAAAGCCATTTTATTTACTACTTCAGTTAAGAAGCTAAAGATAATTATTAAAACTAGGTGGCCTCTTAAGACTATGATGCAGGAACTCCTCCCAGCCTCCCCATAGTCAAAACTGTGAAAAGCAAAACTGCAATGTTAAAACAGTGAATGTTAAGGAGCGCCTGTACTGCGACATTGTCATGAATATTCTAGTACCATTGTTACCTAATACTAAGGTATTCTTTCTTCATTACAGTTTGCCCATGCCTGTGCAGCCGAAAAGAACTCTGTGCTTCGACTGTCCTTCAAGGAAAAGGTTCTGCAGTGACAAATCTGTTCGAAAGTATACTGGTATGCAGTCCAAAAAAATATTGTGTGGCATATTTGATATTATTCAGAGGAAAGTTAAAAAAATAAACTATTGGAAAGGGCCAAAGCACTTCAATAAGAAAGTAAAGCTGAGTAGAAGAGGTAGATCAAAAGCTAATTCCCAGTTTGATGAGTATCTCTTAACTTTGATATATATTAGAGAAGGAATGAGGAAGAGATGGCTTGCTGACCTGTTTGGAGTCAGCAAAAGTTATGTCAGCTGTGTAGTAATGACATGGATTAACGTGTTGCATACAATTTTCAAGAGATGGCTTAAATGGCCAACACAGGAAACTGGGAGAAATAATCTGCCAGAAAATTATCCCTCTAAATACAGTGATACAATGATAATACTGGATTGTACAGAGTTTTTCACTGTGAAACCAGGAAATTGTACTGCTCAAGCTGCTACATATTCCACCTACAAGCATCACAACACCGCCAAAGCTTTGGTGGGGATAACTCCAACAGGATTAATTTCCTTTGTTTCAAGTGTTTATGGGGGTAATACTTCTGATGGGCACATAACAGAAAAGGAGTTTGTGGAAAAAATTGATCCTAGAGATGCAGTTATGGTAGACCGTGGCTTTAACATTGCTGACTTACTACTTGAAAAAAAAAAAGCAAAGTTGCATATTCCTCCTTTCACCAGAAAGAGGAATGGAAGCGATCATAAGATTTTAAATCAGAACGAAATTACACAAACAAGGGAGGTTGCATCGCTGCGAATCCATGTTGAAAGGGCTATAGAGCGAATGAAAAATTACAAAATATTGTCACAAGCATTGGATATAAGTTTATGGCCTTTACTAGATCAGCTTCTGGTTGTAATTGCAGTAATGTGTAACATGGAGCCTCCATTACTGAGTGAATAGGTGTTACTGTACTTTGTCCTGTTTCCCCTTTATGTATTGTGACCAGATGGCTTGAGGCCACCTCGTCCATCAAGATGCTGGTGCTGTATCTGTTTACAGTAGCAGCTACGAATTGGACTGAAATTCAGTTGTCTGAATCTTGTCCAGTTCATAGCTGCCACTTTTCCAGACACAACACCAGCATGTTGGTGGATGAGGTAGCATCATCTCATGTGATCAAAAATGTATCTTCTACTGTGTACCCTTATAACTCTGGTAAAACAAATATTTGCTTTTTTCAATGAGTATATATTATATAGGTACCGTACTGTTTATACTGTATGCCCAGTATTATCCCTACAAATTACAGGTACAGTATTTAAATTGATAAGAGTATAAAATAGGGGACATCAGCAAGGTTTAAAGGTGAGTATCCAAGATAGAACATACTGGGCCAGATTCAAGCTACAGAAATTCCTTTTTCAACATGAAATAAGAGACATTGGTATGGATAGAGAAACATAAATATTAAACTTGCTTTATTGAGGAAAAATACAGTACTTTAGGTAATGACTACAATGTCTGAAAAAAATTGCACATAATATATATTGCACAAAATTAATAAAAACTACCTAGCACCTAGGTTGTCTCGACGAAATCTACGAGGGAGTTTTAACCAGATACTTACCGAACTGGAGATGGAAAACCCCTCGGATTTTGAAAATTACACCTGGATGCCAGTCACTGCTTTTCACGAGCTGCTGGGCAATGTAAAGCCATACATCAGTAAACAAGACACTCATTTACGAGAAAGTGTATCTCCAGGAGCACGTCTTGAGGCCACACTACGCTTCCTTGCATCTGGAGGTTCCTATACGAGCCTGCAATATTCTACAAGGATATCAAAGCAGAGCCTCAGCCTTATCATACCTGAAACGTGCGAAGCCATCTACAACGTTCTCAAGGATGATTACCTGAAGGTAAAAATTAGCATTAATTATAGGATATAAATTATAAACAGCTGTGAGCTGATAATATTTATTATGTAAAAAAAAATCCCTGTATTGGTGTATTAAATAAATTAGTAATACCTGGTACCATATCATGCCAAGAACTCGTTTGAACCCCTCAAGCACACTATCTGATGGTCCTCACTCAGCCTCTCCATAGAACCCAGATGAAGAACATCGTTTATAATTTTCTTGGCTAATTGTCTCTGTATATTATTCATGCTGCTTATTTCTGAAGCAACCATACTGCCAAATATCTCACACCCACTGCTTTTCTCATCAGAAATTGACTTAAGCTGATTAACGGCAATGGCTAGTACATTATCAACAACGTCCATCTGTTTCCTTTTCTTGGAAGCTCCACTGGAACTAGTTGATGGGGTGGGCGAGGGCGTGGGCGTCATAATTGGAGGCTGAGCAGGACTAGGCAACTGTGATACAGCTGCAGGTGACGGAAGAGGGACGTCAAAATTCTCGTCACTTTCCTGCTCACTGGCAAGTAAAGAAAGAAAGAAAAAATTAAATAAGTATTAGGAATTATCATTATAATTATTACTACTATTTGTAACAACTACATGTTCCACACATTTCTTTTCTTAGGTCCCAACAACTCCTGCAAAGTGGAGGCTGGTTGCAAAACAGTTTGAAAAGTGGAACTTTCCTCACTGCATTGGAGCTGTCGACGGAAAACACGTCGCTATATTGCCTCCGAAAGGAAGTGGATCCTTTTTCTTCAATTATAAGGGTTCACACAGTATAGTTCTGATGGCTGTTGTCAGTGCAAACTATGAATTTCTATAGGTAGATGTAGGTACAAATGGAAGAGTTTCGGATGGCGGTGTGTGGGCAAACTCCACTCTTTGCAAACGTTTGCAAGGCACTATCGGTCTTCCCAAAGATGAGCAGCTTCCTGGAAGCCACAGAACTTTACCATTTGTCTTTGTTGGCGATGGTGCATTTCCGCTAAAGAGACACTTCATGAAGCCTTACCCATTTAAACACCAGGATACAGAACAACGCATTTTCTCATACAGGCTTTCACGAGCTCGTCGTGTTGTAGAAAATGCGTTTGGCATCATGACAAACAAGTTCCGTGTATTACTTAGTGCTATTCATTTAGAGCCTAAAAAGGTGGAAAAGATTGTCCTTGCTTGCACAGCTATGCACAATTATCTGCGCAGGGAACATGAATCATTTTATACACCAGTAGGGAGTATGGACAAAGAGAATGTTGTAGATGGAACAATACTACCGGGAATGTGGCGTGATGATAGTCAGCTTCTACCTCTGCAGCGCTTGCAACAAAACCAGGCATATGAAGCAAAACATGTGAGAAATGAGTTTAAGGCATACTTCAATGAAGAGGGAGTTGTTCCATGGCAAAACAGAATGTGTGGCATAGAGGCAGACCGTGATTAGAGAGAGAGTATATGTGTGTGTGTGTTTCGTAGACGACGAGAAAGTCTCTGAAATACAAGTGGATGAGAGAAAGGAAATGATTTTTAATCGGTAAGGAAATTAGAGCCTATGTATTTTTCAAATAAACAGTGAACAGTTGTTTCCCTTGAGTATTTTTGTCTCCTCATCATTACCACATAGGCTATATTAGCAATAATTATTTTTGTTTAAAACAAATGAGAATGCTTACTTACTTGTTGAGTTTCCACTTCATCCAAGGTGGATGCTGATGGACGCTTGGTCTCGAATTCACATAGGAATTTTAGCTCATTAAAGCACCACAGCTTCGGTTTGTAGACTTCGTCTGTTCCTGTCTCCGACGTTATTGATGCCTTCATAACACTTAATTCCCTCTGGAACTGACTTTTCAGTGTGTGCAATTTTTTTACATATTCATTTCTCAAGTCAGTATTCATTAAACGGGGCTTTCAATTTTTATTGTTTCAGTGCTGGCACTCCTTTTGTCCTTCATTTTGTATTCCTTGCACTTCACGTTCCAAATAGAAGAATGTTGTTTTAACAGTTCAATGAACAAGAGCGTATGGCTCCTAGTCCACTCGACATGGGCCATCCTGGTCTAGCTCAAGCGTCCTACCACTTCGAAGTGCTGGAGGCGACTGGCGAGACAGGCGAGTGGTGTTGCGCAGGTTTGCCAGGTGGTGGAAGACGTTCACGCCCAAATAATCCAACACCTCACGGCCAAATCGGCCAAACTGTTAAAGATAGCGCCCAAATCTTTCGGCCAAAAATATTTATGAGATAAATGTTATGCATAATACATATGGGGGTACCTTTATCTGAATAATGAAGCTTGTTGAAGACGCTGATGTCACTCTAGACAAAAAGATGCTTGTCTGACGCCACATCAGTTGCTTCATCAACGAGCACTGAATACTTCTTGCCCTTCATATAATCTTTTAGCTCCTCAAAAAGTGCTGGAGCTATTACTCTTGAAATCAACTTGCTGCACTTGGTACGATGTAGTTCTATGTTACCCATTTCACTTCCTTTACCATTTTTGTTCATCATTTCACTAAGATGATCGACACTTGCTACCGAACAGTGACACTATATAGCCACGGCAAATTCTAGCTCAAAACGTTTTTTCTCTTTGTCACATTTCTTAGGCATATAATCTACAGCCAGAGATCTACACTTAGTCGATGCAGTGACCCTACTTGAGTGGCCTTTTGACTTCTCATGATCTGCGAGACGTGATGCTTTAGGAGCCAGTTGGTCTTCCAAAGCTTACAATATCCATTTTCACTTCCATCACTAGCTTTGCTCACCCACACATATTTTTCTTCCCATGACTTATTATATTTTCTACCACTTTCATTACTGGTTTTCCATTTATTTGCCGACATGATACTATACAGAACAGAGAGGTAGTGTAAGTTAGCTGAAACAATTGAAGCAACCTCAATAACTAGGAAGCTTATCTGAATGCATGTAATTGTAATCGCTTGTAATAGGGAACTGTAGAAGAACAGTTAGGAACTTAGGGGTACCCTGCTAACTCGCGCTTGGGCCCGTAGTTAAAAAAAAAAAAAATTAGGGGCCCTTAGTGGAGCTATATGAATCCTCCAAAATAATCCAGGCCACAGAACTCTAAAGTATTTCTTATAGGGAATCTGTTGCCCGGAGTAGTTTGGAGAATTCATAGAGCTCCAGTAAGGGCCTCTAATTTTTTTAAAACTACGGGCCTTACTCCTAACTTAACACGTCGAGAACAGGTGAAGTGAACGAGAGTCACCCTTTCGACAGACATCCACGGAACAATATGATAATTTTATTTCCTATGAATTAATTAAGTAAATACACGCATTTACTGAATTCGGCCAAATAGATTGGCCGTGACAACTAGATTTATCTACGGCCTAGTATTCTATTTTACGGCCAAATTCCAGTAATCTGGCCGAAAAAACGGCCACCTGGCAACCCTGGTGTTGCGCAACATGAAATGCACACGGCTGGGAACCGCCTCAACACGTTGAAAATTTGAATTTTCAACATGTTGCGCAACGTGAGGCTCAGTGTGGACAGGGCTTTACACTTGCCGCTTGCAAAGGTGTAGCCTACTAGTCTGCTCATTATACTACAAATGAATCCTTGTACTTACTTTATATTTATATTTTTATTAAATATCTGGTGAATAACAGCTGTTTTTGTTATTAAAATATGGTAATGAGAAGAAATGGTGAATGTCGCTGCTACTTTTACCCTATTATTTTACTTGTTATATGTGTAGCCTAATATAAATTTTCGTCGTATATTGAAGCCTTATGTTGTACAGCCCTATTTTTTTAATCTTGTGTTCTTTTTAACACTTTTATAAATAAGTAGCTATATTCACAATATTAATTATAAATATATAATCAACACTGCACGACACTGTGACGAACGTAATGAAAATAAATGGCTAAATATGTTGGAATAAATTTGCCGTGGAATGAGTCAGTCAATCGTTTTGATATTTGTCTACTAAATAACCTATTATGATACTATTAGCCTTCTGCTAGTTACGAGAATATATAATGACAAAGATAACTACGACAAGTATCTCATTTTATCCCATATATTGAGTTATTGTGCAAACTAGGGCCAGATAATAAATATTACAATAAAATCTCACACCTCAAAGCCTGGCAAGGTCGGTCACTGCTCTTGGCACACACACACACACTGTAGCAAAATATGCTCAAAATGTTATTTGAGGGAATATTAGTTTGGCATTCAGTTACTGGGAATCGATTAATGAGAATTTATACCACTAACACACACTGACACAAGTCAAACACACAGTAAGCCGAAGTCTGTGCATTATTATTATTATTGTTTCTTTCCTTCTATTTCCTTCATGCTCTCTCTCTCTCTCATACTGAATTATTACTTGTTTTTTCTCTCCTCTCCCTTTTGCTATTCCTATCTCTCTCTCTCTGTAAAATATAAACACATTTCATAATTATTGTCACACTATAGGCATTGACTTCATACAAAATGGGTTATTTATTTATTTATAAATCTGTTAATATTGGATATATAAATCTGTTAAAATCGGATAACATTTCCTCCCAAAACTGCTTTGGGGAGGGATCCTTCAGAAATATGGATAAATTATTATATGCGAGTTTCAGCCACACTTATTTTAAAAAGTGGTGTGTTACCAGGATACGGGACGAGGACCCAACTCGCTTGTATCCCACCAACCACTTTCCCCAACCTCCACCCTTTAGGAAGTGGTTTGGTATAACTTGATAAGTGGACAATACACAGCCAGAGATAGGTTAGTAGTTAGGTTAGGTTAGACCAGATTAGGTTAGGTGTATTGTCCACTTGTAAAGCTTTACCAGAGGTTTTAGTTGTTGAATGAGTATAGTTATATTAAATAAGAGGTATGTTAATGAATTGTAAAGGGTATAAACACAGTACAATGCAATATATGACTAAAATTATAATACTGAATCAATAAAAAAAAAAAACATTTAGTGTGATAATCAGTCCCTAACTACCTACAAATTAGTCAGGATTTTCTCCTTCAATGTCAAGTTATTGTAGTCATTCTTTATTAAAGTAGTAAACTATTAATTTCTAACTAAACTCAGTCCTGATACTTTAACATAAATCCTAAATATCTAATTAAAAAAAAAAAAAGGGAAAATATGCTTTTCAAAACCAAACAAAACAAAAGATGAAGAGACAATGGAAAATAAGGAAGAGGAAGGAAGTTTAGGATAAAAAAGAAGAGTGGAGGCTTGACTCTAAAAAAAGAAGGTGAAAGGCAGTCGAGAAGTACGGTAGTGGACAGTCAAAATGGACAGTAGAGGTACAAGAACAGTGGATAAATGAAGTCAGAATGGCAAGGAAAAAGGATATTGGTAGTAAATTACATACAGAAAAGTTCTAACCAATGAATCCTACTTGGCAGATCAACACTAAACGTTCTATTTGACACAGTCTTAGGATAAGTTGTGTTTGTATGTAGAGCTATGTGTTATTAGTTGAAAGTTTCAGTGAGAAGTGACTAAGTAAGCCCAAGAGTCAGTCAGGAAGAAACAAATATGAAGATGCAGTGCACATTAGGGATGTGAAGATAGGCAAGACGGAGGACAGGCAGTATATATGTTATACTGTATACTATATGGACAGTATACTATCAAGTGTGCATGTTTGTGTGGTTAGTTAAGTTAGTTAGGTCCCTTGATAACCCAGGAGGCATCGTCAGTGTTGTAGGTATGTGTATGCAGTTTAGGTTTGTGGGGTGGGGTGGGGTGGGGTGAAAGCCATCAGGACCCAGGCTTGAGGAAGGAAGCACACAAATAGCCCTTGGCTCCACTTGTCCACTGCAGTTCGGTGAACTGCCTCTAGTCTCTGGTGCCACCTGGTACTAAACAAAATTATACAAAAAATGCCACATGAAGACATCATTCCCGAGCATGACACTTTTGACTGAGACCCTCAGTGACCTACACCCGTCACAGGCTGCTAGTGGAAGTAGTACCGTTAACGCTAGGTCCTGCATGTGCTTGTGTGGTGTGTACGTAGTTAGGTTTGAAGGGTGGGGCAAGAACCATCATAGGACCCAGGCTTGTGGAAGGAAGCACACAAATAGCCCTAGGTTCTGCTTGTACGCTGCAGTCCCAGTTGGGAGCTACCCTTCACCACTAGCACCATGTGGTACTAAAAAATAGTAAAAAAGAAACCATTCCCGAACAGTGGCACCAATGAATGAGGCCCTCAGTGACCTACACCCCTCACAGGCTATACAGCCATACTCGAGAACTTTGGTGGTGTGTACGATGATGTGGTAGCAGTACGATGGCTATGTTATGTCAATGGAGTCATCGTATTAGTGCCATGTTATCGTACACACCACCATTGTTCAGGAATATGGCCCTTAGTAGGAGTAGTACCGTTAACTCGGGGTGCTACGTATGCTTGTTTATGTTGTGCAAAACCGAATACTGTACTGTACTGTACACTAACGTCACTCTAAAGAAATGAATGACTCCTACTTGGTACTAATAAAAATTCTTCAAGATTTAACACCATAAGGTCTCTCGAGGAACCTTTAACTATCGCCAATCACCGTAAAGTAAATAAATAATTATACTGTATAACTATCACTAAAATAAAAGTGATGTACATAAATAATTAGCAGACCTCATAACTCTTCGAATTTGAGAATGATTTTGCCATTCAGCTTCCTTTATATAAATTATCAGTAGAGAAAAAATCATTAGGCTACTGGTACCATAAAGAAAAAAATGTATATGATTATTATACAGTATAGTAATAAAGTACAATATATAATAAACTATGCAGGCTTACTGCCATTGTCGTAAAGAAAAATGTACAGTATAATTATGATTAGTTACTTATAGTACAGTAATATAGTATTTACATAATTCTTGGAGGCTCGCAGCCTTAGTCTGTAAAGAAAAATACAAATAAATATCATACAGTAACACAGTACTGTATTTAGTAAACTATACAGGCTCACTGCCAATGTCTGTAAAGAAAAAAAAAAAAATATTTATCATACAGTAATACACTATGCAGGCCTACTCCCTTAGTCTGTAAAGAAAAATTACAGTAGAAACATATTAATACTACATAAAATAAATATCAATGTACCAGTAAGCATAATATAACATAATCATTCTTAAAATTTATTGATTAGACCTGTTACCATAGCATTTCACACATAATTTAATCAAGTGCATTTCACATGTATAATTGTGACATTTTTTACATTGTTTTGTACTTTGCTTTACTTTACGGCGATTCTGCGTGTATCCCTGGCCATAGACTAACTATACACACTCGTGGCATCTACCTTTCTTCCTACTTTCATGTAGTTCTGGTTCTTCTGATACAGCCTTCCCAACATTTTCTTGACCAAGCATAAAATTTATCTTTACTACTGTATCCTTGTGCAACCTACAAGCCTGAGCCTTCCTTTTTTTAATTTGGGGATTACATAGTGCTTTTACTAAATTCCATCCATATGCAAATGACATACTTTTCCTAGGATCTTTATTATTCTTTAATGAATATATGGTCTGTGAATTTACCCTGGCAGTATCCAGAATGTAGGCAAAGGCATTTACTGTCCATCTTGGTGACTTACTGTGAACTGTGTGAAAGTTGATCCTCATATCCATGATATCAGTGCCTCCCTTAGTGAAGTCATACAATTTATAAAGAGCTGGTTTCTTTACACTATCATCTTTGGTAGTTCCTAATATTGGGGAGACTGTACTCAGAAGTAAAACATTTCTTTTACCTTTACTTTTCGTGGGTACTACATAAGAGTTAAGTGGGTAAATATTGAATGAATTACCGTTATAGCGTAAGTTTTTTCTACCTTCATTACCCACTTATTTAGACCTTTCTAAGACTATTTTCTTCTATGACATTTCCTCCGCAAATGCCCCATTTCCAAGATAGGGCATATTCAAATGGGTCATTTTGAAATTAGCCTGACCTTATCTGACCTGACCTAACCTAGACCGCATCAGACTACCGTGACCTAACCTGGGCAAACTACCGTGACCTAACCTGGGCAAACTACCGGGAAATAATCGTGATAAAGTACAATAAATGACAGGGGTAAAATACTGGGACCCAGCCGGATCTGGCAACACTGCTACAAAACGGTAATTCTTTCAATAAATACCGTTAAGGGTCATTCCCTCCCCATATTTATTCCAATAAACTTGATATGACCTATTTTCCCTTTCAGTGACTCCCTTTATTTATGGTGGTATGCCTTTCCTAGTAGGATCTATCGTACCTAATGCTGCAATACCTTGTGATTGAAGCCATTCAAACAATTCTATACTGGTGTACAACCTATCAAGACTAATAATCCTACCAGTAAGGTTGACAGAAGACATTAACTGACTTACTAGAGCTTTAACTGTTGGCAATGTTCCCTGTACATAGTATGTTCCTGGCTCTTTAGGTTTACCTGAATATACAGCTGTCCTAAATGTAAATGGATACCTAACAGCATTAATTGATTTATAGAGAAGGCCATAACGTACTGGTTTGCTCTTATTGTACTGTCTAAAGCCGATCTGTGTTCTGCATCCTTAAAGAGTTTCATCTATTATCAAAAAGTCACCTGGCTCTAAAACTGAAGAACAGCGAGTATTGAACTCTTCAAAAATATCCCTAATTGCTGCAAATCTGTCATGTACCCATCTGTTATGTCTGGAATTACTGTTATCAAAACAAATGTTTGCAAGTAAGAAACCAAATCTCTCTACGGACATCACTGCTCCAAATATTGGATGACAATCCTTCCATGAATAGTCGCTTATAACAATATTTACTTTGTCCTAACAAACCTCGCGCATATAGCAGCCCAAAAAAACTTTTAAGTTCCATGCAATCTGTCAGTGTTATGTGAGATGCTAACATAGAGTTGCTGTTATTAGAAATTTTATTAATTATCGTTTGTATCTTGTTATTCGTATGAGTTAGAATGATATTTATCATAATAGACGTTATAAATAAATCCCATGCCATCAACTCAGAATTAACAGACCTTGCATCTCCTAACAAACATCCCTCGACAGGTGTTACCTCACTAGGACTACCTTCACTACGATTAATCCACGTTATCGACTTGCCTACATCTGACTTTCTTTTTGGTTTTTCGAAAATGCAATTATATACAGTGAGCTGGTGTGGCAGGATATACTCATCATAATCATCTTTGTCTAGCGCAACTCTCCAAAGAATTTACTAACCTATCACGAACCAAAGGCTTCGTAATTCTGCGCAGTAACCATTCCTCGTCAATTATATTTTCGTCTTCACTATTATCACTTTTCGAATATCTATTCTGGCCAAAGTCATTTCTACTCTCGTCACCTCTGCCAAGTAGTCTTCATGTGGTTCGTCAGTGTAGGTGTCCATGGCTGCAAAGTGCAAATAAGAAATCCAAGAGAATAAGAAAGAAGATATCACACACAGCCTCTCGCTACACTAACTGTATCCTAACTGACCGAGTACAGTGTTGCAAGTGGGGAAAATATAAATGTATCCAAAAACGTATCCAAAATATACAAAACGTATCCAAATAATGTAAAATAGTATCCAAAAGGTATCGAATATTTTTTCTTTAAAAAAATGCATTATAGTTAATGAGGATGGTGCTTTAAAATAAGTAATAATTCTTACCGTCTTTTTAGACTTCATACGGTTGGCAGCCAAGTTGCTATTTGCTGCCTGGTGACAGACTCACGGAGAATGGTTGTACACTACAAATTTGGAGCGAAACGTATTAAACTACTGTTTGGGTCTTCCAAGAACATTATTTATTTGAGTATTTAAACCTATGAGCGCGCGAATCTACACTCCTAAAAATAACACGTCCCAAAATGGCAAAAGAGCGTCATTGTACAGAATGTATTAATTTAAGTGCAATACAAACTATTAATAAAAAAAAACTTTAAACTAAAGAAGCACAAATTATGATAGTACAATATTGCACACTTATTTCTCCATGTCCTCAATGGCAGCCTGTATTTGACTAACGCTATGCAAGACTAGTTTTATATACTGTTCACTTACACTACAAAATATGAATTAATGACAACTACTACTACACGCAGAATTATGAGTATTGCTGAAAACTGAATGCTTGCTTGCAAATTTCATCACTTCTCCTCTCTTTTACCTTTTGCATCCACCTACTAATGTCCTACAATTTCTATTGACCGTCAGTAGTTATTTTTCCATATGGGGGTACACCTTCCCAGCCACTACATTTTATACCCAATGCTATTATGATTGAACACCTGGCTGGAGTACCCTAGCCTTGACTTGGGCTTCTGCTTGCTCCTAGCCGTACGTTGCTGCTGTGAGCTAAGTAGGGCCCTACCTGGTAAGTTAACCTGGTAAGTTAACGAGCCCACGACATGTTTACTCCCCAGAGTCCCCGCTCGGCGCTCACGAAACAGTTACCCTATCATTCAATTGGGAGCGATATAGTAATTATGAGTTCTGATTGGTGTTCCCTTTTTCGTAAAAAATAATGACTGTAAGCAAATTAATATTAAAAAGTATCCAATTCTTTAATAAAAATAGCAAAACGTATCCATTTTTGTCCTCCTCATTCAATTTCGTATCCTTTTGTCCAGCGTCGTAAAAACGTATCAGTAACATCAAAAAGTATCCAAAGGATACTTTCGTATCCATACTTGCAACCCTGTTTCTGACCGAGTATAAGTTCAAAGCCAGTGTTGCCACACTCTCAGATTGATATTATCGTACTGGCTCCTCAAAATTATGGGTTTTACAGTAAAATTATCGTACAGAATTGTAAAATTTATCGTACGTATTATCGTACAATATTTCTTATATCTAACACATTTTTATAACTTGCCAATTACAAGAATATATGTATGATTTCTTTGTAGTTATTACTATTGTATATTATATAATTCAAATAAAAACATACAAATGAAACACATTTCTTTTTACAAAAATAATAGTTTAACCCCGTCAGTACCGAGGTCATTCCACAGATACATAAAATTGCCTTTTGTTAACCAAAATTGAATGAAATTAGACATTACTGTGTAGAAAGGATAGGCGAACTTAAGAGGCAATTTCAAAGCTTCTAAGCAAATTAACAGCAATAATAAATGTACTTTAATAATCTAAGACTTCTTCCAAATCCAATTCATGTCCTCTGATGTTCTGGAATAACTGTGCATGATTATTTATTCTGGAAAACATATCATTTGCAGGAGTGAATTGAACACATGACCCTCCTGAACCTTTGGTGCAACTATATAGCAGAGAGAAGAGCCCCATTAACTGTCTTTGTTTTCAGTCTGTTTCTTGGTTTAGTTTTAAAGAGGTTAACTTTACTAAACACTCTTTCGCATTCAGCATTTGAGTGCGGCAAGCAAAGAGCAGCTAAAGCAAAAGTGGCTAGGTCTGAAAAGCTAGACTCTTTTTGGGACACTTCTCCCCAGAACTTATCAGGTGACTCATTAACCAGATGTTTAAATTCATGCTGCAAAATGGGAAACATTCTCCAGTGATCATCCAGCTTTTGATTGGTCATCCGGGGGTACAATCAGAGGAAGCTCGGATGCAAGTGAAAATAATGAAGAGGTTCTTTCCCTGAATTCTGATGAGAGGGCATTTTTGGGACAGAGACAGTTTAACTTTGACAGGACACCATCATTGAATTTATACCTCTTTCGTATACACACTTTCAGAATAGTGTTCAAAGCGTTTAAACAAAAATACTTTTTTGGAGAAATTAGCCTATTTCCTGGAGCAGTTCAACTACCACTAAAATTCGTAATTATATTTATTTACACCCTAGAATTATCGTACAAACCGTACGATAATGGAAAATGCTATCGTACATCGTACCAAGACCGTTTTTATCGTACATGTACGATAATTATCGTACGTGTGGCAACACTGGTTCAAACTGACTCCGAGTGAAGTTAATAAACTGTCTGGCAACTTAGTAAGTAACTTGGATCATACCATATCCCTATGGTTCGTCAGTCTAGTTCGTGGCTGCAATTTTAATTAATTAAAGGATAATTAATTAATATTTACTTTACGGCGAGTTGGGAAAATAGAAACTAGAATATGTGCCTGTCCATTGCTACAAGTATAGAAATTTAGTGAAGAATAATGCAGGTGAGCCACACACATCCATCCTTTGTGATGATTGACAGGTAACTGACATTCTAATGACAAACTGGCAACTCATATAGCCACAAGTCACACCACCTGCCACATCGCTATGATCGCTGTGTCCGGTGTGTCAATTGTTAACGTTGTTTTTCGTAATGTTTCGAAACCAAATAATACCAAAATCACTGTAATTTGATACTGAGCCGATTTCAACCCGTTTTTCTTTTGCTAAGAGTGATTACTGGTTATATTCTCTGAGTTTTGGTAGTACCAAATGTTTAATATTAGGCCTTTATAAGAAAACAGTATTTATTTGTGGAAAAGCTATTGATGGTATCCATAAGTCACCGCCTCGGAACGAATAGAGTTAAGGTGAATGAGTTAAGATTCATTATGATTATACAGTGAAAAGTGTGTATATTTACCTGACACACCATGTACACGAACGCTGCAACCGCCAACTGAGTAGGATGGTGGACACTGGATACTCGTCCCACTGCGGTCACGTGGTGTGTTATGCCGCCACTTGTGACGTCACGATTAGCTGATTGAGCCCACACTGCGGCCTGTACTGGCTGTACATTGAGACAGCCTTGGCTAAGGTTGGTTTAAAGGGCTCGTGTGCCAGTGGGACAAGTGAAGTCTAAGATGCGTGCGTGAGAGAATGGGAACTAGAGAATGGAAAATATAGGGGAAACGAAGCATGGGGAAAAAGGTGCTTGGATCACTACAGTTACTTCTATTGGATATCCACCTTGCACATGGACTAGCTGTGACTGAATCAGAAAATGGGTCCAGCTCCATCATTGACTGGACGCGACGCGATGCAGCCTGACTGGTATCAACTCGATGCATCTGGTGTAAATGGTTTTGCCAAACATCCATATAAATTAATGTTAACTGGGGGTGGCGAGTCATGACGCGCCTTGACTGAGACTGACGACGCGACGTGACTCCGTTTGACATACTGGTGAACCAATTACAACACTTATCCTGTTTCATATTTGCTTGAACTCGCTTAATACTCGATCAGGCTATTCGAAGCAAGCCTGGATACATATTTTGGATTACGAGTGTACAGTTGTATCTTTTGAAGAGTAATTAGTCACAGTCAATTCAGGTACAGTTTTTACATCCTATTCCCGTTGACTGTTATAAGATCATCCATTTACTGTACTTCAGGTGGTTGTGTTGTGTAAAGGATGGGTCCCGTAAGATCAGAAAAGAGCATCACTCACTCCAGTAATTATGAAAATGGCAAGACAGTTGGTATATGCTGAGTCTGAGTAAAAATTTGATTAATACCGACATGCTTATTGTCAGTTTACCGAGGCCCAGGACTATGATCAGTATGGCAGGACAATATAAATATGTGATAACCATTCTAAGTTAATTACTATATAGCTTTAGTAATTTCACACAGGAATTATATTTAAATGCTGTGAGAAATTATTCTATAATTATGATATTCTTTTTCCTCAGACAAATTTGGAAGCATTATTTCCAGCATGGCTACCCCATTTTAGAGGATGAAAGCTCAAAATATGTATGTATGTACAGTATGTGTTTTGGATGCCTATGGGGTGATTACTAATGTAATTTGGTAAAATCTTATATTTTTCTTTAGGGGTCTGCTTTGCATAATTTAATACTGTACTGTATATACATACATATAGGCTACCGGGCTTTTATCCCCACGATGGAGGTAGATTTTTGGTTGTTGACGTACTTTATTCTAATAAAGATATATTATTAATTTACTATACAGTTATTTATGTCATATTTCTTTTCTTTTACTGGTGATGGTTTCTTTTACCCATAAACGTCAGGTTATCACATACACTATAATATGCTGGATATGGTGGTTCATACTGCAAATGTCATACACCTTCAATTTACATATGGTCAGAAGACAATGATCTCCCTCCAATGTTACTTCTGTGAGTGTTTAACTTTAGCATAGTCTTACTTTCACCTGGTTTTGATAGTGTATATACACTGTATTCAGGATTTTAATAGTGGAAGTATGACTCACATTACAGTAATTATATCTTCATGTATCAATTTTTGTTTCTGAATATTTTTCTTTGCTTTTTTATAAGAAATATTTTTAGATACCTGATGACGATGAGGGAAAGGAAAAAAAGAATCGAGCACTGTACAGTACATAAGGCTGGATGTCTACTGCACAGCCAACAAACTAACAATTTTGCTGAGTGCAACATGAGCATCATCAAAGATATAATCCTCAACAGGTAATAAGATTTACTGGATTTATAGCACTTTAATATATTTCTTTAACCATACCATAATGTATTATTATTGGGTTTAAGGTCTGTGAAATGGCTCCCCCTACCCATGTTCAAGCATGAAGTAACAACTTTGTGAAATTGTTTGTTTGGGAAAGGGGAGGACGCAAAATTTCCGAGGACTTGAATGAGAGAGTGAATTGTTTTGTGGTCCACTTCACAGGATGATATTTTAGCTTTCTACTTATCTCCCTACTCCTAACCCTTTAGCTGTGCCCTGCCCTGAAAATGGAGAAATGGACTTTTGATGAAAAAGTTAACCTGTCCCTCACTTTTACCAAAGTGTCTCTCTCTCCATTTTCTGTGCTTTACGATACTGTCAAACCCAACCCCTCTACAGTTTGCTGCCATAGGGACTGACTTCCACTATTTTACCATAGGGTTGCTTAGCTACCACCCCAGCTGGTCTGTTTCATCATACTGTAGTGGCATTTGCCTGACTACAGTATGGTATTTATTGTATTCATATATTTTACAACAACGAATTAGCCATGTACTGTACAGTATACTGTACAGTATTTATTTTATTTCCTGCTTAAGACTTAATACTGATCATTGTGTATTTCCTTCTACAGTCTGTCCAGCCTAAGGTGACGGAGAAGCCCTGCCTCTCTGGGACATTCTTGGATGTATCTGATTGGCAGTACTTTTGGTCACACCATGGGTCACACACATACACACACACACACATACGTCGCATAGCGGTGCGTTAATCTCAGTGACCTGACCTTCCTTCTTCCATCCACTTCTCTCTCTCTCTCTCTTTCTCGTGTTCACGATTCATCCACAACCTTTCCTTTTCTAAATTTTATAATCTAATGATATTTTATCCCACATAAAAGTATAATTTAATGATATTTTATCCCACATAGAAGTATAATCTAATGATATTTTATCCCACATCTCATATACATGATATATTTAGATTAATGGCATTACCGTATATAATATATTTTTTAAATTCCATTTATTCATTCTTTCATTAACAGTAGCATTTATCATAAGTTATTTCACTTTCTTTATTCCGCAATTGTTACCTTCATCTAAGTTTCTCTCTCATACTGCCTTAGGCCATATTCTAATCTCAGGTCCCTATAGGCGCCTGTCAACTTCCTGTGTCGGTTTCTTAATCCATTCACACACACACACACACACACACACACCACTCCTTGCCCAGTCCTGCTGCTTTGTTTGGCCATGGTTTTGATATATATTAACCTTTTTGTGTAGGTAGTGAATCTGTGTGTGCGTTTTTTTCTATATTTTCGTTGCATAAAAACACACCCCCTTGTGCTTCCGAAAGATAGGTGAAATTAAATGTATAAAAAATGGTACTAAATGGATGGAGAAGCCTTTGAAGCATGCTTTCGAACACGGGAAGTCACAAGGGTTACCCAGAGGTCCTCCAGTTGACCTTATTTCCTCTCACTGTCGCGCACTTTTTACTACACACTCTATGTTCAAATCAAGATATTACGAGCTCCAAGTAAATTGTCACTGTGAATTTGACTATAAGGCTCACACATATCATTTACAATAATGAGTGAGTAATAAGAGGCATGAATAATGCTTAATTAGCAGAAATATTCATGAAAAAAGGAAGCACTTCTATTTTTCTCGGTATGCTGAACACCTCTAGCCAATCAGGGAAGCGAAAAAGTACT
The DNA here is from genome assembly GCA_033782935.1 of Petrolisthes cinctipes. Lineage (NCBI taxonomy): Eukaryota > Metazoa > Arthropoda > Malacostraca > Decapoda > Porcellanidae > Petrolisthes > Petrolisthes cinctipes. The sequence continues at coordinate 156,089 of JAWQEG010001019.1, read as the reverse complement.
TGACCTGCCTACCGCACCTGTAGGGCAGGGCTTCTCCGCCACCTTAGGCTGGACAGAGTATAGATGCAAGGCCTTTAATACCAGTCAGCTACTAGTCTTCATGTATGAGGTGTATAATGCCTACATAAAACAATGTCTTGTTGGTGTGGCATTGAGTTGAAGAAAAGTAACAGCGCCAGTTAAAAGTTCCCTTTCCATGACTAACATTATTTGAGCTCATGATAAAGGAAATAAATTTATTATTACTAGCAGTAGTAGCCAGGATGTTCAGTATATCTTAAATTTGTTCAGTATATCTTATATTTGTGATTGCAAAACTGGACAGACAGGTAAAGTTTGCAAACACCATTTAATATACAGTATTCAGAAATTTACCTCATGCAGTTACCACAGGTCTTCAGCATTACCCCAATAAATAGGAAGGGGAATGAGGGATAGTTCTTGGCAAGGATAAGAAGCCACCTCGGGAGTTCTTTGCATATTTAAAGAAATGTCTGGATGATCTGAGTGTAGATAACACCAAATTCAGTGAATCTTGCAGTAAAAATAATGAGGAAGTATTAGTGTCATCTGTATCATGTATATAAGATTCACCCAATGGATAATGCATTGAAAATGATGGTGAAGTACCCGTATAGTCAACATTCATTGAATCAAATGGAATCAAAGTTGAACCAAATGGTACAGTATTAATTATGATGACTTTGCCGAGACACCTATATACTAAGCCTACCAAACCATCAAGATTAGCTGTGGAAATGTTAAATGCACTACACAACAATATATTACCTTTTCAGTAAACTTGAAAATAATGTTTTGGTGTTTTACAGAACTTAAGAAAATTTGAGAATATTTGAACTTCCAATCAATTAGCTAGTATTTTTTATAATATTGGCTTTTCAGCTGCAGTGTGGTCAGGAGCTGAGCATGGAAAAATACCATGTCAGCCAACTTCTGTGGCAAGATGAAAGATTAGCATGCCAAAAGAAGCTGCTCCTATTGGGAGAGGATGAAAGCATACAGCAGCTAAACGATACAGCACCTAAACGACAGAGGAAACTTTCTTTGAATATATCTCAAAATCCAACCGTGTAATTTGCTTCATAGATACTGGCTCTCTACCAGAGACAGTGAAATAGTAAGATGCTGTGTAGAGGAGATTATAGTGGGAATGTGACATCTTGACACCCCTCTAGACACTGCTATAGTGCCCCATTGTCATGTCTAAGAGGGTTACTATGGGATATAGAATTGTAGCAGTGGTACTATCAATTCCTTGTAAATTTGGGAATACTAATGTCTCATTAGCTGTTGATACAGGCGCTTGTGTGTCATTCATATCAGAAATAAAACTTAAACAGCTATTAAAGGAAAACCCACAGGAACGATGGGCTATTCACCCATCAGACTTAAATTTAACTGCCTTATCTGGTAGTAAATTAAACATTATTGGAATGGTCAAGTTTCCTACTTCACTCTCACCAACTAGTAAAGATCTAATTTACATTTTCTGTATCTGTGAAAATTTCACACTTCCAACTGATGGGTTTGTTCCCGTTCTTCCCCCTTAATGGCCAAACAACGGATATAAACAGGAAGGAAGACGGAACAAATATAGGGCCAGACTCTTGTTCATGACAAAGTGGTAACACAAAATACTAAGATAACTTATTATACATTTAACACTTATTATATGAAACAACTCTCCTTCCACAACCATAACCCCAAGTACTACTCCTCGGGTTCGCTCTTCTTCTAGTGGCCCAGGATTAGACAAAACTAGTGCATTTGTCGCGGCTTCTGGCCGCTTAAATTGTATTTATTGGTTGTGAAACCAGCACAGCTGGATTTCTATAGAATACGCCCCTTCTCAAGCCCAGGCCCCGTATAGGCATAATCTGGGTTGGAAGGGTCAATTCCGTGACGTTCATCAGAAGTAAATAAAATTCAAATCTGGCGCTGTACTGATAGTGGAGCCACCTGGTGGTGGCGTGGTGAGGTATTAAGCCCCTCCTCCGCTGAATACCGCTCGATCACTCCAATGAGAAAGAAGTGAATGCCTGCCGCATCGGGAGGTGGGTGGGACAGTCAAAGCTGTGCTGGTTTCACAACCAATAAATACAATTTAAGCCGCCAGAAGCCGCGACAAATGCACTATTATTGGTATAGTGAAACCAGCACAGCTGGATTGCTATGCATGCGATGCGGTAGGTGGGAGGTGAGGTGGAGGCAATCACGTGCTAGTTAAGAGTGGTTGAGAGCGGAGGGCAGGAAAGGTAACCGAGCCCGGTGAGGCAGAAGCTAACGCACCTCCCAACACTGGCTAGGTGAGTAGCCGTGGTGGGGGTGTAGTAGCTTATCCCATATACCCGTAGACCATTCTGTTATAGACCAGAATTGTTACACATAAAGTCTTTATAGGCAGACTCGAGGGTTCGGGTCTTCTTTAAAGGCAGATTCGAGGGGTCGGGTCTAGGAGAGGAGGGGGAGGGGTGACCCTAGCCGTGACCCAGGCCCCCCCCCCATCATAACAGGTAACCGAGCTAAGGTGAGGCTGAAGCTAAAGCAACTTCCAACAATGGCTAGGGGACTAGCTGTGGTGGAAATGTTGTAATAGCTTATAATAAAATATATATACCGTAGACTATTCTGTTATAGACCAGAATTGTTAACCAACTAAAGTCTATATAGGCAGACTCGAGGGGTCAGGTACAGGAGAGGGGGTGCCCCCCCCCCCCCTTTGTTATTAAAGTCCTCTGAGCTAGGGCTATGGCCCCGGCTCAGGTCATGCGATCCCGAGAGGATGAAGGAGGACACAAGGATGCAGTAATCCTGTGTTTAATATATATATCCAGTCACCCATCTGATTGACCTAGGGAAAAGAGGGTTACCGGACTTAGAGTTGTAGAAGAGGTGGTCCGGAGAAGCCCCTCTCGTCGCCTCCACGTATGTAGTAAACGCGTGGACTGGCCAGCGGGGGTGGAAACTTCCAGCCCTCAGGAACGAGGGTACTGCGAGAGGGCCAATCCTGTCGTCAGCCTGCTCGTTCTTAGCCAGGAAAGCGGGAGAGGGGGGGATAGTTAAAGAAGTAAGGTTAGGGCTTACAGATGAAAAGGCTGTGTGACGGGTAAGGGCTGCCAACTGAGAGGCCCTGTACCCTGTAGCTAAGGCGAGCAGGAAGAGAGCTTTCTGGAGGAGGTGACAAACCTCCAGAGGAACCCCCTCGAAGGTCAGGTAGGAAAAGGACGCGGTGAAGGGCCAGGAGGGAGTCTGGGCCCGCCATTCTCCAGGCCCTAGTCCCCGTGTTACGAAAGGAGGCAAGGGTGGGGGAGTTTTGGGGGCGGGCAGAGGCGGGTGTCTCCCGACACAGCTCAGCCCCGGGGCGGCACACACCGCGCGCCAAAGGGTCGTAACCCTTGGGCGTGAAGCAGGGTGCATGAGGCGAACAGTGGAGGTGGCCGACCATCGTAAAACGATTTCCCAAAGCTAGGGTGGTAGCTGCTGTGGGAGGGTTGTTACGCATATAATTTATTATCATTATATACGGACAACTTTCGGTTAAAACCAGAAAGTGTTACAAGTCGTAAGTCTTTAAAGACACCCTCGAGGGGATGGGCCAGGGGGTCGAGGACCCCCCCCCCATTTTTGTTGTTAGGGTCCTCCGAACCTAGGCTATGGCCTAGGTTCGGGTAAAATATCCCGAGAGGAGAAAAGAAACACCAAGATGTTCTAAACATGAGACTGTACAGAATGGAGATGACGTAAGGGATGACTGGTGACAGAAGGTAAGTCGTCCGACCTTTTCCATTCGGGCGCACCCTCCCCCTTTTCTGTCTCCCACGGGGACCCTGTGGTAAGGTGGGCGGAGTCCCCATTGCAACACAGGGGGTGAGGGAGAGCGAGTGGAACAGATACCTCGTCTTGAAGGATGTGGTGGATGTCCCGCCCCCCCCCAGATCCCGTACCCGCTCCCCCGCGGGGACTCGGATAGAGCAGGTCCAGGAACGGGTCCCGCCGCCTCCACCATGGTAGGTGGGGAAGGGCGCGTGGCCTACGGACAAACCAAAGAGTTCGTCCGCTTCCCGCTTCACTAGCCCGTCGTGCCTCCTCACCCAAACCTCTGGTTGAGAAGGATCGGGAGACTACGCACCCGTCTGACCTCCTCTGAAGAGTGAGTCCAGGACGAAGGAAGAAAGGCCCAAGAGTAGGGAAGGTACCCGTCGTCCACAGGATGAGGCGACGGGAAAGGGGGAGGAGAGGCAGCCAGCTCCTCCGCCAGGGTGCCCCCCGGGGACTCGAGACCCAGAGAGATTGGGGGAACGGGAACGGCTCCAAAATCCCCAGGTGGACTCGAGTCCCCTACCGGCGACGCGGCAGGGAAGGTGAGAAGGGCGGGTTCAGGAACGGGTACCGTTGCAATAGTGGGGCTGTGGGGTGGCACATAATTGGCCGGCTCCCCCACTAGGGAATGAGGCGAACCTTAAATCTCACGAGGCTGTCTGGGACAGTGTCGAGAGTGTAACGCCAGGACCGTCCTGAGCACTAATACAAGGCATCGACCAGGGAAAGCCGAAGCCCCAATATCCCCTCGCCCCCATCCCCTAAGTGGAATGCGTGCGATGAAAGGTTAAGGACGTAGTTAAGAAGCCCCCATTGAGTGAGTATGGTGTACAAGACACAAATCTTGCTGCTCCATGTCTCCCTGTTATGGGGATACAAAACAGGTGATCCGAGGCGAGGACTAGGGTAGCTGTAATATCATCCTTGAGAGCTTGGACATGACACCAAGAGTGACATGTGCAGCTTGGTAGGACGGTAGGCAACAACCGGAGCCGTATAGTTTATCAATGGTTTGTTTGAATTTGGTAAGGACCACCGTGAGGTGAGGAAACTACTTTGAAAACTTCCCAGCCAAGCAGAACAGAAGACTGGTGGGTCAAGCAGTTACCTGAAATGTCTGGGGAGGCAAAGCCAAACTATGAATAAACAAACTTTTGTGGGAAATTATGGGGGACCAACAGTTGCCCCACCGCTGGAAGACATACCTCCATTGAAAACCTATTTCCCTCACGCGGCAAAGAGGCCGTGTGTTATAAACTCTCATGAACTAGCCTACGGCAGCTGAGTCCCAGGTACCCCCTAGGCTGGGACCCCAGGTTCAGGTCCAGCTAGCCACTAGGTTCAGGTCCAGGTAGCCACTAGGTTCAGGTCCAGGTAGCCCTTAGGCTGAGGACCATGTCGCACTAGGTTGAGCCCTGGGTAGCGCCCTAGGTTGTGCATAGGTAGCGCCTTGGCTGAGCCCGAGGTAGCCCCTAGGTTGTGCACAGGTAGAACCTTGGCTGTGGTCGAAGCCTAGCTGGCTAGGTCCCAGCAGGCCTCTCAGTCAGTACCCTCCCGGGTTGTTGGTTGAGCGGGTCCTGCTATTGGTGCTAGGTTGTGCATAGGCAGCACCTAGATAGTGGAGGAGACTGGCTGGCCAGGTCCTCGCAGGCTTGTCAGTCAGTACCCTACCGGGTCCTTGGCTGAGCGGGTCCTGCTCTTGGCCCTAGGATGTGCATGGGTAGAACCCTAGCTGGCCAGGTCTTAACAGGTTTATCAGTCGGGACCCTACCGGGTCCTTGGCTGAGTGGGTCCTGCTGTTGACACTAGGTCGTGCATGGGTAGCACCCTAGGCTGTAGTAGGAGCCTAGCTGGTTAGGTCCTAGCAGGCTTGCCCGTTAGTACCCCACCGGGTCCTGGGCTGAAAAGGTCCTGTTCTTGGCACTAGGTTGTGCCTGGGTAGCCCCCTAGCTGGCCAGGTCCTAGCAGGTTTGTCAGTTAGTACCCTACCGGGTCCTTGGCTGAGAGGGACCTGCTCTTTGGTACTAGGTTGTGCATGGGTAGGTCCCTAGGCTGTGGTCGGAGCCTAGTTGGCAGGGACCTGCAGGTTCGTCAGTCGGTACCCCACCGGGTCCTTAGCTGAGGAGGACCTGCATTTGGTGCTACGCTTGTTCCCTCGGGAGCGGCTCTTTGAGCGCGTCCGCGTGGGAGAAGGAGCCTTTCCTTGCTGGGCCCTGGTACCTGGGAGGTGACCAGGGGTGCAGCCCGACGGTCTGACCCCTTCCTGCTGAGGTGGAAACCTCGGGGGGGTTATCAGAGCCTACTAAAGGAAGGAGAGGAGGCCTCTCGGGGTGCTAGGGACTCGAAACCCTGTGGACCTGAGGGCGAGACCTCCTCCTGGTTGTGGACCTGAGGGCGAGACCTCCTCCTGGACTCGTGCTTGCACCCCCGAGAGCGGCTCGAGGAGCTCGCCCATGGGGGAGACGAAGCAGCTTCCCTGCTGGGTCCTGGTACCGGTCAGGTAGCCAGGGGGGCCAGCGTGGTGGTCTGGCTCGCTTCCGGGAATGGTGGGAAACCATGGAAGGGAGGCACAGAACCATCCAGGGAAGGCGATGGGGACTCGGCGGGGTGCTAGGAGTTAGATCCCCTGTGACCTCGAGAGGCACGTAGCAGGAACGTACTCCTGGGAGTGCAGAAGCATGTGCGGGGTGAACAGTGGTGATGCACGTCGAGGAACAACCTCACGGTGCAGCCAGAAGAAGCACACAAGGCACGAGTGGACTGCAGGAGAAAAAAGGGGGTTAACACGTGAACCCAAGTGTACACACATGGAAAAACACAAAACACCCCGAGGGAGGAAAACACTAACTCCCAAGGCAAAATACTAACCCACACATACTCACCCCCACACTGCTGGGGAAAAACCCCGCAAACACGGTCCCCAAAAGCCGAGAGTAGACCCTAGGAAACCCAAGGAGGGAGAGGGTTTAAAAGGAGGAACTTGTTACTCTACCAGAAAGTAATAAGCTTCTCTTACCCCCAATAAGGGCAAGCACAAAGTAAGAGTTATGTAAGAAGAAAGATAGAAAGTCTTACTACCCTACCGCATAATGTTAAAAACTATAAAAACTGTACTGAATTGTGAGAAAAGAGAAGGTACTGAATGTTGAAAAACAGTACTGCACGAAGAAGAATGCTACAACGCAGAGTAAGAACAGTACAGTAGTAGCAAGAAGTCAAGCAGGTGTAGTGAGTAAAACGTTGCTTGGTAAGGCAGCTACAGAAGTGCAGGCAACATTATCAGAATAATATCCTAAGACACTAAAAGAGCTGACAAGGAAAAACACCAAAAAGGTGCAGAGGCCCCAAGACACAGAGGAGAAGGGACACGTGCAAATAAAAAACCTAACTCCCCACAGGGCTAAAAAACCCGAGGAGAAAAAACCCAAACAAGTACTCACCGCACACGGGGGAAGACAGTCACAGCGTGAGCGCACACACCAATCAACACACACACGGGGAAAATCCCCACACAAGGGGCAAACACGCACACGTGTTCGCGCCATGTGCAGAGAAAAACACAACATACAGCCTTCCACACTACACACCAAAGGGTCGCAAGCCTAGGGGGTGAAGCAGGGTGCGTGGGGCGAACGATGCTGGCGGCCAGACTGCGGGAGAAACAACTCACAAAAAAGGGGTTAACACGTGAAGCCATGCGTACAAAGACACACACAAAAATAATAGGACATGGGCAGAGGGGGATAGCAAGCCCCCTCGGACCCGGGAACGAACCCCAAACAAAAAACCCCCACACGCACCAACCCGGGAAACCCCCCCCCCCCCCCCGCGGAGGCTGGGAAAGAACCTCCGGTCTGCAGGCCCCAAAGGAGAGGTACAGACAGCCTGATGGGCAATTCCCAGGGTAACAGACAAACTGGGAAGACACCAGAAAAAAACCCAAAAATACGCTGGGAAGGGGAAACGAGAACCTGGCACAATCCTCGCTCCCCGCACCCCACGTACCACTAAACCACACTCGGGGGAAACAACGATAAGGGGCTAAGTAGTCCTACACCCGCACCACGTGGGGAGGAAAGAGCCCCACGTGGGGAGGAATAACCTCGCTAACACCAAAAAACCCCCGAGGAAAAATACACTAAATGACGTGTACTAGTGGCAGGAGGAAGGGAGGCAGGACAGGGAAGGGGAAAAAACCCCGAAAAGTAGCCCCCAACAAGCTAGCCTGAGAAGAAACACTCCAGGCTACAAATATTGGAAAAACACCAAAAATCAAATAAAAAACCCCCGCCCGGGAGAGGAAGAGAGAACCAGGGCACAATTCTCACTCCCCTTTACCGAGAGGGGACACATAATAATCGGGGAAGGCAAGAGGAAGGGCTGCAAAGACCCCATGTGCTCACCACGTGGGGAGGTGAAGTCCCACGTGGCGCCCACTAACCTCGCTAAAAACCCCAGAAACCCCGATAAAATACACACGAAGAATGTACTAGTGGCAGGAGGAAAGGTGAAAGGGGGGAAAAACGGAGAAAAACTCCGAACAAAGGGGCTGAAAAGCCCCCCTTCGCTAAGGAAAAAAGAACTCAGTTCTAACGAAGAAAAAACCCCCATAAACACCTAAAACCCTCCTAGAATATACACACGATACATCTGCAAAGCAGGCTAGCCACTAGAACACAAAAGAACCAATAGCAGGAACACGTGACACAATACCATAGCGTAGCAGCGAGGAGCGTGGATGTTGACTGAGACGTGTTCCGCGACAGAGTGGTCGAGCGGTATTCAGCGGAGGAGGGGCTTAATACCTCACCACGCCACCACCAGGTGGCTCCACTATCAGTACAGCGCCAGATTTGAATTTTATTTACTTCTGATGAACGTCACGGAATTGACCCTTCCAACCCAGATTATGCCTATACGGGGCCTGGGCTTGAGAAGGGGCGTATTCTATAGCAATCCAGCTGTGCTGGTTTCACTATACCAATAATTATCGTTTGAGTAAAACCTCAGGTCAAGGTGGTAGTGGGAAGTCTCTCCGTGAGGCTTCCCAAAAATCCGTACTAAAGTAACACTGTTCAAGGTCCTTCAGTGGAATTGCCGTGGCTTGCGTGCGTCTGGGAGGAACTACACATTCTTCTCTCTCGCTTCTCTCCCGCATGTGTTTCTCTGCAAGAGACAATGCTTGGGGACTACATTCCTGCCATTCCTCCAGCATACTCTGCATTTTATTCGAGTTCCTTTGAAGGGCAGGGTCACCGTGGTGGCTCTGCTATCCTAGTTCGGCGCAATGTTCCATGCACGAGCCTGGAGCTTGACACTCCGTTCCAAGCTGTTGCAGTTAAGGTTTTTATGGACCGCCCCTACACTATGTGCAGTCTATACCTTCCTCACAGTGTTACAGTTGAGGGGGGTGATCTCAACCGTCTTCTACGGGACCTTCCCTCTCCTTTTATTTTATTGGGTGATTTTAATGGTCGATATCCTTTGTGGGGTGACAGTTTAGTCAATCTCAGGGGTGTTTTATTGGCTTCTTTTATTGAGGATGAGGGATTAGGGGTTTTAAATACGGGAGATGTGATACATTTTAATAGCCCTACTGGGACTTCTACAGCCATTGGCATTTCCCTCTGCTCACCCAGTACTCTGTTGGATTTTACTTGGAGTGTGTTGCCCGATTTATATGGTAGTGACCACTTCCCTATACTCTTAAAAAATAATAGGTACAGACCGCAGTCTCGTCTTCCTAGGTGGAGATTAGAGAAGGCTGACTGGCAGTTTTTTAGAGAGCTAACTTCTTCGGTCTCTTCTGTAGCAGATTTTGGTAGCTCTGATGAGGCTGTAACATATTTCACTGATATGCTCCACTCTGCTGCTCTCAACTCTATCCCTAAAACTTCTGGCCACTTTCCCAAACGTCCTGTCCCATGGTGGTCACCAGTTTGCACCACTGCACCTTCGTTGCAATCCTGGGGAGCCAACTCTTTTAGAGGACTTCCGACGGGCAAGGGCTCGGGCTAGACGAGTTTTCAAAGAGGCACGACATGCATCTTGGAAGGCCTATGTATCTTTAATTAATACTAAAACTCCACTCACCCAAGTGTTCAGGAGAGTCCGTAAGATGGTGCGGAAGTTTCCTCCTAGTCTTCCACCTGTTCTTAAGGTCAATGGAATGAAGATCATGGATGGTTTAACAGTGGCCATCACCATGGCAGATGCATTTGCAAGAGTCTCCAGCCGTTACTCTCCACCTCTGGCTGTCAGTCATGAGTTGGGAGCCCAGGAGCGCAGTGTCCTGGATTTCTCGGGGAACGAGAATGAAAGTTATAACCATATATTCACCCTGAGAGACCTTCACACTGCTCTCTCTCTCTCCGGTGACACTTCTCCTGGGCCAGACAACACCCCATATGAAATGATGCGACACTTGGGTGAGGAGGCGATCTCATTTCTTCTAGCTTTATATAACGGAATCTGGCTGGAGGGTGTCTTCCTTTCTGGATGGAGGGTTGCTATCATCCTTCCTTTCCCCAAGCCGAGCAAGGACTCTAGTGTTGCCCTCAATTACCGACCTATCGCCTTGACCTCCTGTCTCTGTAATCTATTTGACAAGATGATGAATGTCAGACTGGTATACATCCTGGAACGGGGTGGTTTTCTATCTCCGTCCCAGTCTGGCTTTCGTAAACACCGTTCCACTACAGACGCTCTAGTCAGGTTGGATGCTGCTGCATGTGAGGCTTTTGCACGACATCAGCACCTGATCTGTGTATTCTTTGATTTAGAGAAAGCCTATGATACTACATGGCAATATGGTATCCTGCAGCAGCTCCATGCATATGGCCTGTGGGGTCACCTTCCAAGCTTTCTTAAGGAGTTTCTCAGTGGTCGCAGTTTTGTGTGAGGGTTGGTACAGCCCTCTCAGCATCCATTGCACAGGAGGAGGGCGTCCCTCAGGGAAGCGTCCTCAGTGCCACGTTGTTTGCAGTAGCAATTAATGCCATTGCCTCATCCCTTCCGGATGGTATAGCCAACTTGATGTACACTCGGATACCACAGTCCCTAGCCCACCTGAGTTGAAGCCCGAGATCTGAAGCAGGTGGTTTCTTGACGACAGCCCACACAAAGCCTCCATTGGTTCGAAATGTGTGTGTAGCCTTGTGATGGTTTGTGTGGGCTGTTTTCCAGAAACTCCCTGCTTCAGATCTCGGGCTTCGACTCAGGTGGGCTAGGGACTGTGGTAACCCAGTGTACACTCTACAAGATTTCCACCTGGACCACCCCCTCACTTGAATTGGCTAACGTGGCAACAGCGCTTCACTTGTGTGAGCTCATGTCCATATACAAGACAACATTTCGAATCGGCAAAGCTTCATCATCCGTATTCGGGTTGGAGAAAGGGGGAGGGGAGGGGACAGACGGCTTGGTGGGTGGAAGGAGGGGTGGTGGCACAGAGAAGAGGAGTCACATGTGCTAATGCAACATTACAGCCATTTTAATATATTCAATATCATATTAGTAATGTGTTATCCCCCAAGTAATACAAAATTTATTTACACCTGACTACACACTTGGACACCAAACATAGTTTACTTCATCTCTCATTACGGACAACAAGCAACCTGCTCTAGCTCCTAGTTTCTCTCTCTCTTGCTTCTCACGGTGGTATTCTTAAAAAAAAATCTTTCCTTACATATATCTTTCCCTTTTAAGGATTTTTCCCTCCCTTCATTATGCTTAAAGAATTCCTTGGTAGGGAAGGAAAAGTTTACTTGTTGGTAGCCCTGTGCCATGGAAATGATAAATGTGTGTGCGTCTGTACGTCTATGAGCCCTCCGGGCGCAAAATATAAACAATATACACATCCACGCTGTGCTCACAAGGTTTTGTTTTATGCGATGAAATGTTTTATAACATCATTGATTTAATATTTCCTGTAGAAAAACGATGATAATAATAGTGGTATAAATATAGTGGAGAACTTTGTTCACTTCTACTCGTCATCATTTCTTTGTTTAATGTTTTATCGAGTTGTGACAAATATATCTGGACACTACAGTCATTGCTGAGACTAATGGTATAAAAAAAATTGTATATCCTGAATAAAAGAATGATAAATAATATACAAACATATACCACCACGAGCAGCATGGTGTCAAGAGAGGATTCTCATCATATTAGTGGTGTAGAGGTGAAGGAGGAGTCAGGTGAGTATATGGACCAATCAGTAGACACCTGACCAATGACGTACATACCTGCAATGGACCTTCGACCCTACATAGATGCTGCCATTCGTTCCTGCTGGCAAGACAGATGGGACACCGTCGGGACTAACAAGCTTCGCGGCATCCGCCAGCGCTTGGGTTTGTGGAGCTACAGCGGCCTGTCCCACCGGTGGGATGCGTTGTTGGACGCGTCGGTGTAGATTGAAGTGGGGGCGTGTGGTGTGGGGTAGGCGAGGAGGGTGGTGTCGGCTAGGGGTTGTTTGACATCTTGAAATGCCTTTGAGTAGGTCGTGGAGTGGAGAGAGAGCAGAGGCGGCGTGGGGGATAAATCTGTGATAGTAGTTGACGACTCCTAAAAATTCTCGAAGTTTTCTGGCCGTGGTGGGTAACGGGAATTCTCTTACTGCCTCCACCTTCTGGGGTAGCGGGGTGATGCCTTTGGGGGTCACCCTGTGTCCGAGGAAATCCAGGCTTTCTACCCCTAGAAGTTTAGAACGCATTTGGAGGGGTGAATCTTGAGGCCATACTGCTGCAGGCGGTCGCACAGTTCCCTCAGGTGTTGCCTGTGCTGGTTGTGGGTGTGTGAGGCGACGAGGATATCGTCGATGTAGACGACGACGTACTCTAGTCCACGCAGCACCTTATCCATGAAGCGCTGGAAGGTCTGGGCAGCATTGCGTAACCCGAAGTTCATAGAAGGGAACTCGAACAGGCCAAAAGGGGTATAGTAAGGTGGATTAGTGATATTTTCGTTACAGAGCGGATAAAAGCACCAAACTTGGCATGAGGCTTCCTTAGTGTGTAATGATAAATTTGAGAAGGGGTGCCCTCCGGAAACTTTAGAAAATTCATAGATTCCCTATAGTGAAAGTGGAAAATATTCATTTTCTTAAGATTAAAAAAATCGTGATTTAGCAATGTACGCTGGAGATGCATAAAATTTGATAACACACTTCTTAAAGGAAATTAAATTTTTCATCTTTTTTGTTCTATGCACTTTTTTTTATCCAATTCACCTATTAAGAGATAATGATATTTTTTTAGTTTTTTTAGCTTTTTTTTTTTTAACTTCAATAAAACTATAATTATTAGAGGTACATTAAATTTGAAGCTACTGTTAGAAAGGGAATTAAATTTTGCATTTTTCATATTCGTGACACTTTTTTTATCTGATTCACCGTTTACGAGATATTGAGGGTTTTTATACAATGTATAAACAATTTACATTATCATACTGCCTCCTTGTCCAATTATATTCAATAGTGATAGCACGTTGTAACTCGGAAGTTATTTCTTCTTTGTCAGCGTATCATCATGGAATTGAATTGGAGTCGTTGTGTGATTTGCCAACAGGACACTTCTGAACCTTTGAAGTGTCCATTGCAAAGCCGTGACCCAAGTGACAAGACAGGTGTGTACGCATCGTTCCTGGACAATGTTGAGCAGTTCAGTGTCATTGATGCTGTTCCAGTTGAACTTTTGTTTGGAAATAATGAAACAGTTGAAAATTTTGTTTCTCATTCTGCTGAATGGCACAAGTCTTGTCATTTGAAATTCAGTAGTTCTAAGTTAGCAAAGGCAAAGAAAAGAACACATAAACATGATACTGAAGAGAGAAGGCCCAGAAAACGCAAATCATTGGAAGTTACAAAATGTTTCCTCTATGAAAAAGGGGAAGAGGAAAGTGTTCTTCATGAAGTTTCAACCTTTGATACAGACAAAAATATTCGGGACATGATCACTGAGCTGAACGACACCCAACTCTTGACTAGAATTTGTGGAGGGGATTTAATGGCAATGGAAGCTAAATATCATCTGTCTTGTATGGTCAAGTTGAGAAATCGCCATCGCAGTCTTATTCGCAAGCAAAACCAAGTACCTTTTTTTTTTTTTTTTATTTAATTAATTGCGCCGCAGCGTCAATCAACAGGCAGGCAACAATACATACGGGTAGGCGGGACCCATGAGAATACAATGACTACAACCACACATACACACACACACACCACACACACACATCACGAAAACATAACAGAATGAAGCACAAGCATACAGATAAATATTTACATTATGACCTATTTAAATCCACCAAAACGAGGGTGGCGTACCAGAAGTTCCTCCAGAACCTGGTGGTTCAGCAGGTGTCGACAAACCACATCAAGTGGCAGGCCCCGGGGCAGCAAGTGTCGGACAGTGGGGCAGGCCAGGCAATAGTGCTCTATAGTGTTAGCACGAGGCGCTTGACACAAGCGACACTCAGTGAAGGGAGGTTCACCCTGCATCCTAGCAACCTGCCACGGTGGACGGTAGCCAAGCCTCAAACGAGCAGAGAATACATTGTGCCTCCGAACCATGAGGCCTCGACGACGGTAGGAATATTTGTGATGGCAGACAGACTCATAATGTGTGATGGAGATGCTGAAGGGCCTCTCTGCATCCCTGCGTCGCCGTACAGGGAGGAGAGCGGCGGAGCGAACTCTAGAAAGGTAACATGTCAGGGAGAGAGGACGTCCAACACCACGAGGAGGCAGATGGCAGGCTTCCTTTGCTAGTCTGTCAACTGTACCATTGTGACGTAAACCTACATGGGATGGCACCCATAAAAATTTGACAGTCAAGTTACGATGACGCAATAATGACAAAAACGATAAAATCTGCTGAATAACAGTAGAGTGTGTGGGCTGAACACTAGAGAGGGAATGAAGGGCAGGTTTGGAGTCACAAAAAATGGCAGCATTCACTCCACGTTGACAAACAAGACTAACAGCATCCAGAATGGCATACAGTTCACACAATGTTGAGCTAGAGTGGTTACAGAGACAATGGCCAACCCAGCCCCCTGGAGGTGACTCCATGTCAGGTGAGAAAACGGCACAACCTGCTGCACCATCCACTTGCAATGAGCCATCAGTGTAGAGGCAGTATGGATCTGTGATGGAGGACGTCACTGTTTCTATGTGTTCCAGAGCCAACTGCCGCTGTAGAGAAGGCAGTTCCGACTTGGAAGTAGGTGTGAAGCTCACATCAGGTGTTGGTAGCATCCACGGAGGGGGCCCTGGGGGGACGTCAGCCACCATTATATCTATATTAAGACTACGGAGCATAGAGGAAACAGACCTTATAAGAGTACGTCCAGCAGGCAGTATGGGAGGGACCGGGTAGTTTGGTCTAAGCGAAGTCCTGACTAACTGAGAGTAATGGGGTGAAAGATGTGGGAAATGGAGGCACTTGACAGTGAAGCAAGTAACACTAGAATAAATTCTCTCCACTAACGGGGGAAGACGCAACTCACGCTGCATGTTCACTATCCTGGTCGACATTGGACACCCGAGAATTATTCTCATTGCTCTATTCTGAAATTTTTCTAAAGTTTCCAGAGTAGCCCTAGGAAGTTGAATCAGAGCAGGGGAGAGGTAATCAACAACTGAACGGATAAAAGCAATATAGATAGTCCTGGCTACTGGGATGGAGATGCCCGAGGAGTTGTTAGTGAGCCATTGAAGTGGCGTAAGTCGGCGCTGGAGACGACCCAATAAGTCCTGGACAATGGGATGGTCTTGAGGTCTGGCAGGGACAATCGGCCAAATATTGACTGGCGAGCCCAGGTAGCGATACTGGGAACACATGGGAATGACAGTCCCTCCAATGGTGAACACTGGCCGAGCTTGAGGAAGGCGGCAGGTGAATATTCTGCTCTTACCTGGGGAGACAATAATGCCGCAGTGAGAGGAGGACACAGAGAAGGAGTCAAGAAACCGCTGAAGATCCCTTGGTGAGGTAGAATGAACACAGATATCATCAGCATAGCACGTAATTGTAGTTCCAGGTATATCAGGGAGAGAAGTGAGCAGCCGATGCATCAGAATATTAAATAACAATGGGCTGAGAACACCCCCTTGAGGCGTACAAAGATAAAAACTGCGGAAAGGACTCAGCGCACCACTGAAAAACACACGGGAGGTCCTGTTACTCAGGTAGCCCCGAATCCACCGTAGTAGATTACCCTTTATCCCAAAGTCAACCAGTTGATCCAAAATGACGTCTCTATTAGCAACATCGAAGGCACTTCGAAGGTCAATGAAGGCCACCACACTGTCCCTGGAAAGGCGAGTGTACAGGTCGACTAGGCAGTGGTGTGTGCTCCGCTGGGGAAGGAAACCAAACAGCCACGGAGAAAGGAGATCTTTCAGTCTGTACACGAGACGATTGAGTAAGATTCTCTCCATAACCTTACAAAAACAGGAAGTCAGGGAAATAGGCCTGAACTTCGCAGTGCCATGCTTAGGGATGGGTATTATTGTGCTGCTGGTCCAGGCTCGTGGTACACAACCGTCACGAAGACAAAGATTGTACAGTCGAAGTAGAGGGTTCCCAGGAACTTGTTGAAGTAGGCGCAGCACAGCATAAGTAATACCATCATCACCAGGGGAAGAAGCTCTACCCCGAGAGAGAGCACGTCGCAACTCCTCCTCAGTTATCTCCTCTGCATCATCATCATCTTGCAACAGAGCAGACATTAGACGTAGAAGATGGAAAGCAGCGCGGGAAGTGAGTGCATCTTGTATGTGGATGAGTAGACTGGCTGAGGTAGATTGTTCTGACCAGGCATCGACAAGTTGTTGGGCATAGTCGGCGGGAGTGTGATGACGAGCAGTGGCTGGTGTCTTTTTAACAACCCGACGGATGAGGTGCCACATAGAAGCCATACTTGTTTGCTGGTTGATGCTATCCATGAACTGCTGCCAAGACTCAGTGTGAGCACACACCTGCAGGGCAACTAAATCGTTCCTAGACATCTGGTAACGATGGAGCAGGTCAGGGGTTGGGTTGGCTTGAAACAATAGGCCATCACCTTCAGCCTCCTCCTTTGCCTCCTGTATACGTGCATCCAGCGTCCAGGAGTGAGCAGTATGGCGATGCTGGAGGTGTGGCCGGGAGACGTATAGCCTATAAAAGTCATGAGTAGCAGATACAAGATCAGAGTACAACTGTTCAGCTGATGATATGTCAAATGTAGGGAATACATGGGCCATGAATAAGATGTAAGTCGGGCAATATTTAGGGGGAACAGCAATACGCAAATGAGTGGCTGAAGCACTCGACCCAGCAGTTAGAGTATAATGAAACCGAAGAGCGATGTGATCAGA
Organism: Petrolisthes cinctipes; assembly: GCA_033782935.1. NCBI lineage: Eukaryota > Metazoa > Arthropoda > Malacostraca > Decapoda > Porcellanidae > Petrolisthes > Petrolisthes cinctipes. The sequence continues at coordinate 138,880 of JAWQEG010001019.1, read as the reverse complement.
GAATAAGTCTGGCACAGAGAAGCACTGGACCTGAGATGCTATCAGGCCAGACGAGAGGATGTAATCCAGAGTACCTCCCCGGCAATGAGTGGCACCGCCAGTGTCCCAGCGTGTCAGATGATGCTTGTGGATGTATGAAAGGAGACGAACACCGTTACGATTAATAGAGCCAGAACCATCACCCAAATCAGAATGCTGAGCATTAAAATCTCCCATATAAACCATACCATGCACTGTTGGAGAAGGAAGAGCCTCAAGAGTGAGTCTAGCTGGGGCAGAATAGACATTACATAGTTGTAGTACTCCATTCCCAGGTAGAACCTCAAATAGCTGAAAGGTCATGTCAGGATCAGTGGAGGTACGGAGAAGGCGATGTGGCAAGGAGCTATGTATGTAAGTCATAAGACCATTCCTTACCAGATGAACATATGGCACATAACCTGAGAGAGGAGGAGCTTGCCCAGCAGCGAGCGGCCGTCCTGGAAATGCTTCCTGGAGAAAAATAACACTGGGATGATGACGAATAACATAGGCCTTGAGTTGAGTGAGCTTAGCATAACTGGTGATACCACATACATTCCAGGAGATGACATCCAGCCGGCAATCACTAGCGAACTCTGTATTTGGAAGTAGAAGTCCGGTGAGTGGGGGCAGATGAGCGACCTGGAGAAGAAGATGGACCAGGAGAAGGGACTGACTCGAAAAGCTTTTCAAGGCGAGATGCAACAGTATCCATCTTTTTGGTAACGGTAGTGACAGTTGAGATGATGGCCTGCTGAGCCTCGACCAAGGTGGAGAGTTTGGAGTCATTGGCAGCCTGCGCGGCAACTAGCCCATCAATCCTGGCTTCAAGGGCAGAAAAGCGGTTCTCGAGAGCCGTACATCGTGCCATGAGGGTAGCAACAGACTTGCGGAGGGCCAGGTCTGGAGGTGAGGCAGGGCTGGTAGGAGGAGCAGACTGGGGAGGTGGTGGTGGTGGTGGTGGAGGCGGAGCAATAGTAGTGACACGAGCCTGGACCTGACGTCGAGTACATCCATGCCACAGGTTAACCCCTGGCTGAAGGCATCGTGGACACTTCCATCGAGACGTATCCTCAGGAGATGAAGGCTTAGAGGTGGAGGCAGCAGGACGTGATGGTTCGTCCCTGACAGGACACGTCTTGGAATCATGGTCGGCGGCACACCATGCACACTTCGGCCTGGCAGAACAGTACCGGGAGATATGCCCAACTCCCCAGCACCTGTAGCACCAAGGCTGGTCATTATGAAGTTTCCTCACCTCACACGGTGGAAGACAAGGGAGGAAATCAAAGGAAATCTCATTTGGAGGTGGATCAGGTTGACTCCAGAAAACAACAATACGGCTAATGGGGGAACCATCTTGGAAAAAACGACGGGCAAAGTACACACCAGGCTATCCTTTGGCAAGTTTCGGGTCAACATCAATAGGAAAACGGGTAAGGATATAGCTGGGGAACTTACGAGGCCTCAACCAAGTACCTGATGACATAGATAGCAAAATGAATGAGTCTCGGGCTTTTGTGGAACTGACTAGATACATTGAAGAAGCTGTCACATATGGAACTCACCTCTTCAAATGATCTGAGATCCATTCTTTTCATATGACTCGTCTTGAGGAACTGAACATTAACAAACAAGTGAACAAGACACGGCTGAAGGATCGCCTGCTAGAAAAATTCCCTGAGGCACAAGAGCAGTCATATGGAAAAAACTCTGTTCTTGTATTCAAGGAAGACATGAAGAATATTGTGCACAATGCTGTGAAGACTCTAAACTTTTCAGAAGATGCACTTATTCTATCCAAAGCTGCTATGATCGTCAGAAAGGATATCTTGAGCCATAAAGGGTTTACTTTCACAGGTTCATTCTCAGCTCAATGTCAAGAAGACTCTCTACCCTCAAGTCTTAAAGCGCTTGTTTCCATGATCTTGAATGGCTCCAATCTGAAAGATCAGAGCAAGAATGACTCCCAGGCAAAACTTACTATTGGCCAGACCATCGTATTCAACACCAAAAAAAGGACCTCTCATTCTGCTGATAAGCCCAGGCATATTCTGGAGCTTGAACCACCTCTCCCCATTTACATTGGGATGAATGTGCATGCACTGAGCAGGAACAAGACTCTCACACAGCAGTTATTCCATATGGGCATCTGTATTTCATATGACAGAGTTATGGAGATCGAAGACTGGATTGCTACTTCTTCCTGTGAACGCTTTAGAGAAGATGGAGTGGTTGCTCCTGTATATCTACGAAAAGAGTTGTTTCACAGTTGGCGCCCTGGACAACCTAGATCATAACCCCAGCTCAACCACTTCCCAAGTTCATTCCATGGGACTGGAATTAAGCCTTTTTCAACTGCCGACCAAGATGGAAGCTGGTGTTAACAGACCTCCCTTTACGATACCACCTTCTGGAAATGCAAAACACTCGCTTCCTGACAGCTACGCTTTTGTCCCAGCCGTTGCTTTGAAGACCACTGCTGTCGCTGTGCCAGAGTGTAGTGTATCTGAAGTTAAGAGCTGCTTAGATGAAGCTATAACACAGGAACGCAGGTGAATAGAAGATGCACTGCCCCATCTGGAGACAACATTAATTTGTGGAGATGCCATTGCATGGGCTGCCTACCACGCCCCCATACAACCTCCAGTAGAAGATCCTCCAGCATTACATGCACTCCTTCCACTTTTTTATGAAAAGTCTGCCACTCCTATGATCAAGCACGGCATGGATGTTCTGAGACAAGCAGTAGAATTCCTAAATCCTGGTCAAATCCCTGTCACAACATTTGACCAACCTCGGTTTGCTCTAGCAAAGTGCATACAGTGGAAATGTCCAGACACTCATGATGAGAAAGTATATGTCGTTATGCTAGGCGGTCTTCACACAGAAATGGCCCTCTGGAATACATTGGGGGATGTCTTGGATGGTTCTGGTTGGACAATGGCCCTCACGGAGGCAGGTGTAGCATCACCTGGGACAGCTAATTCATATCTGAAAGCAGCACACCTAACTCGTACCAGGCATGCCCACCAAACAACTCTCTTGACCCTGCACAATCTCCAGAAGGAGGCTTTTCTTCTCAGTGAGGGTTCCAAAGACTTTATGTGCTTTAACGCCTCGAAAAACGACATGCAGAAAAAGAGTCCCACTTTCATGTACTGGGACCTGGTCATGAAATATGAAACCTTAATTCTCATCTTCATCAGAGCTCACAGAGAGAAAAATTTCCCTTTGTATGTACAAGTCTTGGAAGAACTAGTACCACTCTTCTTTGCCTTGGATCACTAAAACTATGCACGATGGATGCCTGTCCACATAAGAGACATGAAATCCTTGCCTGTATCCATGCTTGTTAGTTGATGTGGGAGATACTGAACTGATTTTAACAATAACCCCAATAACTCGTAAACGGTGAATCAACTGAAAGAAATGTCATGAATAAGAAAGATGCGAAATTTAATATCCTTTTTAAGAGTGGTTTAAGAGTTAGTGTATCTCTAACCAATATTGTTTTATTGCTGTTAAAAAAAAAAGCTAAAAAAACAAAAAAAAAATAATTATCTTAAAATGTGAATTGGATAAAAAAAGTGCATAGAACAAAAAAGATGTAAAATTTAATTTCCTTTAAGAAATGTGATATCAAATTTTATGTATCTTCAACCAATATCGTTTAATCAAGAATTTATCATCTTACAAAAATGCATTTATTTTTCACCTTCAGTATAGGCTATATATATATAATTTTTAAGTTTCCTGAGAGCACCCCTTCTAAAATTCATTACTAGACCCTAATGAAGCCTCATACCAAATTTGATGCTTTTATCCGCCGTGTAACGATAATGGCAAAATTTGTCGCTAATCCACCTGACTAGTAGTGATAGCAGTCTTCTTAATGTCTTCCTCTGCTACTGGCCTCTGGTGGAAGGCACGAACAAGGTCAATTTTAGAGAATACCACACACCCATGGAGATTGGAGTGGAAGTCCAGGACGTGCGGTATTGGATATCTATCGAGAATGGAGGCAGCGTTTAAGGCTCTGTAGTCTCCGCATGCCCTCCATTCGCCTTCTTGCTGCTTCAGTACCATATGCAGTACCCACGTGCTGTCAGATGGCCTCGCCACGCCCTGCTGTAATATAACTTGAAACTCCCTCTTGGCTGCTTCCAGTTTTCAGGAGGCATCCTCCGGGGTTTAGCGAAAACAGGGGGGGCAGGTCTTGGTAATGGTGTGTCTGATTCCTGGGTCATGCACATGCTGTGTAGATGAGGTAGAACAGAGATTAGGGAATTCGTGTATTACATGTTCATAAGAGTTGGAGTGTGTAATTTGTGTGATGGAAGGTGTATGGTGTTTACAGTGTTTAGCATGTATGATGGCACCTGATAGTTGGCGTCTATCAGGAGATCATGTGCAGTTAAGAAATTTAGGCCCAGAATGGGGGCCTGCACATCCGCCACGATGAAAGGCCACACTACATACTCCTGCCGAAGTAGGGTGACGCCCCTGCTCCTCGTGCCAAACGTAGCAATGGGTGATTTGTTGGCAGCTGAGAGGTCGTATCCCATAGAAACTTGGCACTCTCTGTCTTTCTCCACTGGGGGCACAACACTAACCTCTGATCCAGAGTCGACGAGGAAGTTGTCCTCCGATTCTAGGTCCTCCAACCACAGGAGAGTGCAGGTGGTAGGTTGAGGAGTGTGTGCAGGTTTGGTGGCTTCTTGCACGGCAGGTGGTAGTGGAGCGGTGGCGAGGGCTGCAGGTGTCTTGTGGCTGCTAGGAGGAGGTGTGTGGGCATGATGGTACTGTAGGGTAGGTGTGTTGATGCATGGCCCAGAGTTGGGTGTCGTTGAGTAGGCAGTAGGGTGGGGGGCGTCATCTTGCCACAGCCTTACTCATTTCCCTGAGAAGGTCTGGCAGGACGGCGATTGGCAGCGAAACCCCAGTTACATGGGGGGTGGCAATTGCGTGCAGCATATCCGACCTCTGAATGTACGTGCAGAAGTCGGGGTTCTGCCAGTGCTGTGGTGTGGTAGTGGGTGTATAACGTGGCGCTGGTGGAGGTAGGCGGGATGGTGACGTCCATTGGTGTTGGTGGCGTGGGTGTAGGGGCGCTGATGGTGTTTGGTATGGCGGTTGCCAGGCTGGTGTGGTCCATTGATGGTGGTGTTGTGGGTATGGTGTGCCAAATGTATCCATGTTGTGGTTGAAAGTTTGTACATGTTGTGCAAAAGAGGAGAGTTGTTGTGGTGTAAGGTGTGGTTGTGTTAATGGCGGGGTGATGTTAAACTGTGGTGTAGGTGAGGGGTGTTGATGGTGTGCGGTAGGTATGGGGGGTTGTGGATGAGTTTGTATGTGTTGGTGGTGGTGTGTTAGTGTAGCGTATTGGTGTTGGTGTGTCTGTGGTACTTGTGATTGCTGTTGATGTGGAGAGGTAGGTTGTGGTGGTAGTGTCGGTGGTTGGAGTTGGGTATGTGTAAGAGGTGGCGGCCCGGTGGTAGGTGTGGTTGGCGTGGAGGTGGTATGTTGAGTCGGCCCCCGTGGGCACCGTCTTCGTACGTGGACATCAGGTCGTCAGCACGCTTACCGTACTCATGGAGAGTGAGGTTGGGCAGCGCCTGGAGGTGTAACTGGATGATGATAGGCGACAGCTTGGAGTGTCGTCGTTGAATGGCGTTGAGACTTTTTCGTTCAACTGTTGCATGAGTCGCAACACTTCGGAGGGACGATGCCCCTCCAGCTGCACTTCCTCCAATGCCCTGAGGTATTGTTGTGTAGTCATGCCGTGGGTTGAGATGATGGTGGTCTTAAACTCGTCGTATATCGTGAGTCGGTTGAAGGTGGGGAGGAGTGGTAACAATGGAGAGAATACCTCATTTGGAATGGCACGAATGATGGCTTGGCAGCGTTGGTCCTGCATAAGGTTTTGGCCCTGCCATACAGTACACAAAGGTCACACAGTACACAAGGGTCACACAGAATATGGTAAGATGCTGGCCTGCCGTGCCGTGCCGTAGAGGAGCCATAGTCGCTGCAGGAGAGTTGGCTGGAGGTAGGAGGTTAACTGTGTGATCAGAGCGGGAACACAGGTAGACGCAGGGCAGCTAGGTGGTGTGGCGGCAGGCAGGACGACGGTGGCCAGGGATCTTCATCTTCCGGTGCTGGTGCTGGAGTGAGTGTCCTAGCAGGGCTGGCTGCCCCCCTTATATTTGGTCCGAGCCTGGGACTGGAGGCAACCGCTGCTGTCCACAGGGGGCTTATGGCGGCTTGGCTGTGGGTAGTCGTGGTCCAGGGGGCGGCTTAGGTCTGCATGGGTCGAGGATTAGCGTACCTGGCCGGCTAAGAATAGACCAGGGATCTAGGAGTGATATACCTAGTGATACAGGAGTGGCCATATGTGTGTGGTATATAGAGTGGCCACACATGTGGCTGCTACAACATTTTTGCCTCCGTCTCGTGACACCCAGTCAACCATAACTTTAGAACATCATCTCTACCCACTTCAATATCTTCACTACCATAATCACACAACCATAATAATTCAAGTACATCCTCACTACACTCTTATCATCCCTAACCACTTTACGGCATATTTCCTCACATCTTCACTACCCACTAAACATCTCCACCACCACCGGTAAACAGAGCCTGCATAATTTATGATAGTGGATGTGTGTTGACGGGAGCCCAAGAATCGGGTGCAGAGGGAGTGGGACTAAGCGAGAGAAGGGGCTATCTAAGGTCGCCAACTAGATAACCAGAGAGTTGGCTAGTATTTAGGCCTTATACAATTCACTCTTATTCTAGGTTATCTACAAGGAAGTCTTTGTAGTATAATTCCTTAAAAACTCTGTTGCTACAAAAAATAAAATATAAATAGACATAATTTTGATTATTATGAGAATTAAATAACTTCGAACGCAAAAATAATGAAAAGTAAGGATAACAATTTATAGGGCTTAAATAATAATAATAATACGTTCAGGGGTTTTCATGGCTCGAAAAAAGATAATATGTTTTGGAACTTAAAGGGTTTCAGAAAGGATAATAATAGCAACTTTAGGGGTTTCGAGGGTTTGTGTTCATACCTACGGTCTTTCTGTCTATTCACTGGGCAAAGAAAGCATTAGATCCCCCGCGCTATGTTGATTTCACACTACACATCCTATTGCTATAAACACGGTCATGCCTTCGCCACAGCAGTCAATATCAGTCGATTCCTGCGTAGTGTGGGTGTGTACGAGTTCAAGAAGGCCTTCGGTACGTACGGTCGTGGTCAGAAGTATGTGTACACCGGGATTAAAAGTGAATCTATCTTTAATATGAAAACCATTGCTCCTCCTATTGTTAGGTTTGAATCACCAACAGTACAACAAGCATCACCCTCTTCAATGGCTACTACGACAGTAACTCCTACTTCTTCCTTTATATCCTCAACTACTGCTACTGCCACCACCACTGCTACTACTACTACCACCACTAGTACTCCTACTACTACTACTACTACTACTACGTTTGTATCACCAGTCCCCCAATCGCCACAAACACCAACATCAGAACGACGGAAGAGAAAACGTCAGAGGAGGATGAAGCAACAACAGTATTGCCAACGCCAATACAGATTCATAGGCTAGGACAGTATCAAATTATATTTATCACAGAATTATGAAATCACAGGAAATAAGCAACACAGAATTACTAGGGCCAACTTTTACGCACAATATCGCAGTTTCTGTGCTTCGATTCGTAGTTCGGCTGCTTCTGTTATCATCGTAGGTAAATATTTGGCTGGGTTGGGCGTGAGAATGGAGCAGTAGGGTAGTGGCTAGAGATATGACTACGTTGGGCTGAAACGCATTTTGACATAGCCTAATCCTGCCTCATCATAGCCCAATCCAGTTCAATTTATGGCACCCAAAGATAATGCTATTAATACACAACCAAAGCCTGTTAAATCTGTACCACCACATTCAAGCAGGTCTGTTAATTCTGAACCCTCACCACTAAGCTCTGTGAAATCTGTATCCCCACAACTAACACCTTTTATATCTGTACCCGTACAACAACCCTGCCCAAATAAATCTGTATTACCACCACCAACAAACTCTGTACCATAGCATTCGTCTATGTCTCACTTCTCCCTTCCTTTTCAATTCTCTCTCCCCCCTTCCCAATCCTCTCTCTCTAATGCGGAACAGATACAAAGACTTGCACAAATTCACCACTGTAAAGCAATGGTACATTTTTTCATTGGTCAAGGATTATCCCTATTAAATCGCAGTAATGTCCCAGGAAACCCCAAATGACTAACAGTAGAAGGACTGAAAAAATAGGGTCTGAATTTGCATATTGGTGCAGAGAGAGTAAAGGTAGTATTAGATCTCTGCCACATGACATGGAAACATGTTTTGGTGCATGTTGGAAACATTGCTACGGACATTTTAGCATTCAAGTTCGATACTTATATCGCTGATAATGCTGGACCGGGGTCCAAAGAGTGTTGGAGAGCCCCTGAGTCTTCTAAACCTCTCTCAACGTTGAGAATGGCTTGAAAAATTCACTTGTTCGAACTCTGTTTAGTTGCTCTCCAACACTCCATGGACCCTGGTCCAGCACTATTAGCCATGGCTGTACATCCCCCGAACATGCTCCCAGGCACTGGTGTGGACGTTTCTTGGCGGGGATAATTTTGATGGTCATTGGACTGCAGGTTTGCCATCATGATTGTGTCTTGTACAGTCGGCGGCAAAAGTCCTGTCGCCTCACTTGCTTCACCAAGCCATGCGATGTTCATAGACTCGAGATTATTAAGTGCAGAAAACGTGAGTATTTTTCGAGTCCATGAATACTGCGTGTCTCGGTGAAGCAGGTGAGGCGACAGGACTTCTGCCGCCGACTGTACACTCGTCAGAAATTGTGTTCCGATTCCCTGACACGACGAATCGCAACCAGACGAGTTGGAAGGTTCGAACAATGGTGCACCATGAGCATCTCTCCTCACAACATACAGTCGGCGGCAGAAGTCCTGTCGCCTCACCTGCTTCACCGAGACAGGTGCAGTGTTCAGGGACTCGAGAAATACGCACGTTTTCTACACCTAATAATCTCGAGTCTATGAACATCTCGTGCCTCGGTGAAGGAAGTGAGATGACAGGACTTTTGCCACCGACTGTTCAGTACTGTTGTGCGAACCTTCCAACTTCACCTGGTTCATCGTACCAGGTGATAGGGACACAACTTCTGACGGCGAGTGTACAGATTAATGTATGTAGCATGTTCTAGACATGTCAGCAGACATTTTTGGGCAATGTTTTGGGCTTCGTGTGGACGAGGCCTTACACTTGCTCCAGAAATAAAGTTTGTATGACATTGGTGGACAAAGGCTCAGTCATAACCTAACCATATACGGTCACACACACAGAGCTGCACAATAACATCGGACACAAACGAACAAACGAGATACTTCCTTTACTGTGCCTGAAGAATCGGGCATTATTCTGACCATAGATGTGAGTACCATCTCATTCGTGTAGCATTTTCATGGTTGTTATCACGGGGTTTGGAGAGAGAGAGAGAGAGAGAGAGAGAGAGAGAGAGAGAGAGAGAGAGAGAGAGAGAGAGAGAGAGAGAGAGATTAACATACACGATATCTAAAGGCCTATTCACACATACGCGATTTTGAACACGATATCTGCACGACCGCCATTCGAGCATCACTCGAGTTCAAAATCATTGCACAAGGACTAGTCATCGTTAAGGCTGTGTCACACACAGTACGTCCGCCGCACGACAGAGGGAGACTTGCACTTTTTCGTCAATTCGAAGCGAATCATTCGACTACTGCACGAGTCTCGCACCACACGATAGCCACTCGACGATTGAACAGTCCCCGAGGACCCCGACAATAGCGACGCCCCTCGCCTTGAGGTACACTGAACCAAAAGCACAAGCTCTCCCCCTTTCCTTCCCATACTGAAGCAGTGGCTTCGTGTTTCGTATGGGTCAAGGAGAGGGGCGTCGCTATTGTCGGGGACTGTAAGACTTCCTTATGACACCCTTTCGACACCTACTCTACACACACACTACTAACACGTTACAAACACAATTATAAGACAGTCGTTAAACGGTGAGGATTCTCATTCGACTCTGGCACGGTTTGGACACGATAACAGCACGATGAGTACGTATTCGATCGTTAGCCATAAGCATACTTTAGGACGTGGCCACGGTCGTACAAGGCATACGAACGTTTGCGAGACGATCACTACAAACATAGTACAACACACACAACTGCTGTACGACCAACATCAACCCTATGTATATATGGGGAGGGTCATCCGCTCTCTTCATTCTACCGCCGAAGCTACTGCAAATAACATGGGAGGGCAACATGGGCATCATCGACCAACTTGCTACCAACATGACAGACAACGACGCCTTTGAAGCCCAATTCCACTACAACCAGTTGCTGATCAGCAACTTGAAACTTCAGCTGTGTTGCACCATCATCCTTGAAAAGATACGGGGCAAGAAGAGACTACGCATGCCAGGTAGTTGTTTTGTAAGGGATTGGACTCTGATGAAGACCCTCCTGGACACCGACAAGCCCAGCTACAAGTACTACCTGAGGATGGACGATGAGCTCTTCAAAGAGATACTAGAGAGGCTCACACCGAGGATCGCCAAGCAGGACACAAACTGAGGGAAGGCCCTATAGCCAGGTCTACGTTTGGCCATGACTCTCCGCTTTCTGATCACAGGGGAGGCATACAAGAACCTGAACCATAACTTCAGAGTGGCTCACAAGATCTTGTCACTTGTCGTCTGTGAAACCTGTGAAGTCATCATCTGCCTGACGACACCACATAGGTGGAAGGAGGTTGCCAGAGGATTTTCAGACACCTGGAGTTTTCATCACACCATAGGGGCCATCGATGGCAAGCACATCACAATGCAAGCCCCTGCCATTGGGTTCCATTCCATCATTCTGCTGATGCTGGTGGACTCAAAGTACAGGTTCATGTACACGTCGACGTAGGAGCCAATGGGTCAGCCTTGGATGCTGGAATTTTCCAGGTGACTGACCTCAGGAAAGCACTTGAGGATGACGCTGTTGGATTACCATACCCCCACCAAGGATTACAGAAGAAACAACGTAACTACAATTACCGTCTGTCAAGGGCCAGGAGGGTTGTCGAGAGCACCATTGAGATCCTGGCCAATCGCTACCGGTGCCTCCTCACGACCCTGAAAATACACCCTACCACTGTTGAGAAGGTGGTCCTCGCCAGCTGCATTCTTCACAACATGCTTATAGAAAGATGACGTGGAACAGACGTACTCCCTCATGGTGTGCACGACGTGGACGTTAGCACATGAACACTATAGGAAGGACCCCCTTCATGGACTCCAGCCACGTCGGCAACGAACGCGACCAGGACATGTCAAGGCAGTGAGGGACTGCCTCACAAACTCCTACAGCCGACCAGGGAACATGATGCCATGGCAGGAGCCAATCAACTAATCAAAAAGCAAAATTCATCAAATAGAAAATAACCATGACCCTTATGCAATATCTTGAACATTTTTACATCTGTTATGTAATTAACATCGCATTGAGAAAATACAGCCACAATCAAATATCCACCGACTCTTTCCTTTCCATTGTAGTTAATATCTTGCTAATAAAGAACAACACTTGTATGATTTTGCAGCACCTCATAATAATAATTGAGGGGGTTGAGTTGACATTAAGGTGTTGTATGATTATATTTTGAAATGATACTGATTTATTTGCACGATGGAAGGAGAGTGTTGGTGGTTATTTGATTGTGGCTGCACAATACACTTGCAATTAATATTATACCTACAGTATATTATAGACTCCTTTTCAGGTATGTGCTGAATTTGTGGTAATTACGAATAATGAATATAGGTTTTTTAGAAATACCATTTGTTTGCAATATCCTTTGTGATAGGCCATACCTATATTATTACATCATAAAGCGGGAAGACAGCTTAGTGGTGGTGTGAAGGAGAGTGGAGCACGCATACACCAATGTGGTGCCAGAATCTCAAATTATTTATTGCATTTTGAAAAATTAAGTTTTTATACTTATTATTGTTCTTGAAGAACAACAATATACATTTTATACATTCATATGAGTAAAGAGCAAGCAGAAGAAATCCATGTGGTACTGATAACAAATAAATCCATGTGGTACTGATAACAAAATAAACAGAACAATTTTAGGAGAAAATATGACAACATCTCTATTGCCTTCCCCATCCCTCCCCGCTCTGCATTCCCCAGTCAGCCGCTTTCTCTCCTTAGTCACTTCCCCCCAAAATATAAAATTTCCCCCAATAATTTTATAACTGAAGAAGTTATATAGATGGCTCCTTGGACTCTATGCTATAGCGATGTTGTACGACTCCGGTTGTTCTTGCCACCCAATTAATGGTATTCATCCTTGAAATTCTCAAAACAAATGCATACCTCAACTATAATATTATTACCTTTTATTTCACACACAATAGGCTCTTTTATAAATATACTCAGTTGATAATGTTTTACTCTGTAATGATGTTGCCTACAGCAGTTACAGATTGGAAACGATGCGGCAGTAAGGGTTAAAAAAGAACTGATACTGTAGCACCTGACAAAGAAGGCAGCATGGAACTAAAAATATACTGTTTAGTGACACAGCAGCACCTGACAATGAAGGCCAAATTATGGATTTAAAAAGGACATTACTGAAATGCATCGAGGGTGTTTATAGAGGTGCGAGACTACCACTGCCTGCCGTAGGCTTCATCGCGCTGCTGTTTTGTGTGTCGTGTGCACAATGTGTGCCTTGTGTGTAAATCCAACTAAGCTCGTGCACCTATCCTGTAAGCTGTGTGCAAATTGAGTGTTTGTAGCTCAAGTGGCGTCATACACGACTATGGTGGTATATCGTGTGGCAATTTTGTTGTTAACACAGATATCATGTAGATCGAGTGTCAACCGTGTCTGCCACATGATAACTCGGTTTCGCATTTGCGATTACTTGTGTGGATATTGTGTTGTCATTGGACACTGATCGTGCTGAAGTCGAGTGACTCTTACAATTGTTGAGTTGTGATCTGGCTGTTGTCGTATAGTGGTTGTTGATATCGATTTTTTGAATATAGTTATCTTATTGTCGTATTGTGATTGTATTCAGATAGTGTTGCGGTCGTTCTATTAATGTGTAAATCGAACGCAGATCTGGGTCGATCAAGCTGACCGATCACAGTACAAAAACGGTGATTCCCACGCGATTTCAGTTCCAAGGCCTGTCTTAGAAAAGGTCAGTTCACTTTAACCTCATGCTCCGCCCATTAGGCCGTGGCGTTGTAGTGGATAGCGAGCAACACCTGCCCGCGCAGCCTCACCCCGCTCCAGACGGTATAAAACAAGCTAGAACGACACTCAAAGGGTGGGGGTGCTGATGGTGTAATGGTTAGCACACGCCCAGCACGCGAGAGGCCCCGGGTTCGATTCACGGGTCAGTGGAATTGTTGGACAATTTTCCCAGCCCCCTATGTCCCTGTTCACCTAGCAGTAAGTAGGTACCCGGCTGTAAGAGCAAGGATAGCAACCTTGTAGGCTGGGGGAAGATGTGTTGATGTAACAATACTTGTCTGCCTTAATGACCAACACCATGAGTCGATAGGCATACTGTAAAGCCCTAAATCTTCTTTTCTCAAAGGGTGATTCTTGATGCGACACTCGTGCGAGACGGACGTATTTTCTGGTAGTAGCTAGGTTTTGCACCCGTTTGCAAATTAGAATTAAATAAAGAATTAATAATAGTAGAATTAAATAAAGATAGTCAGGTGTCATTTTCCTCTTTACCCTTAGTTAGGTACAGTAGGTTTCTATACCTATTTGTTCACAGCAACCTATCTTGTATGCACGGGGTGAATCCCCCCCACTGATCGCTCTGGGGTCAGGATAACCTGAGACGCGGCCACCTCGTAGTGTCTTGAGAGGTTGTTGTGAATATAGATTTCCTCCCTGTGTAGTGTTTATTTCCCTTATTTTCGCGGCGCGCGAACTCTCACTTTCCCCATAAGGGGAAGTGAGTCATGATGGAACCACCTCCCCCCATAGGGGGTAGGGGTCCTGACCCGGCTCAACCCTTGATACGGCCTGAAAACGCAAAGTTTGTGCCGATTCGCGCATCTGGGACAACTCCTATAACAAGTGTCAACCCTTTCATTATTAAGAAGGTGAATGACTATTGTTGTGGCTAGGTGGACCAGGTCAAGAAATTGTCGAATGGATCCCTCCTTGTTAAGACGATTAATGCTGGCCAAATCAATGATCTTTTGAAGATGACCAAGTTTCATTGTTACGATGTTGTTTGTTCGATTCCTGAGTCCATGAACTCGTGTAGGGGAGGTTTTTTTTTTTTTTTAATTCATTGCGCCGTAGCATCAGTCAACAGGCAGACAACAATTCACAAGGGTAGGCGGGACTCATGAGAATCCAATGACTACAACCACACACACACACATTAAAATCTCCCATATACACCATACCACGCACTGTTGGAGAAGGAAGAGCCACAAGAGTGAGTCTAGCTGGGGCAGAATAGACATTACATAGTTGGAGTACTCCATTCCCAGGTAGAACCTCAAATAGCTGAAAGGTCATGTCAGGATAAGTGGAGGTATGGAGAAGACGATATGGCAAGGAGCTATGTATGTAAGTCAGGAGACCATTCCGTTTACAGATGAACATATGGCACATAACCCGAGAGGGGAGGAGCTTGCCCAGCAGTGAGTGGCCATCCTGGAAATGCTTCCTGGAGAATAATAACACTGGGATGATAACGAAAAACATAGGCCTTGAGTTGAGTGAGCTTAGCATAACTGGTGATACCACATACATTCCAGGAGATGACATCCAGCCGGCAATCACTAGCGAACTCTGTATTTGGAGGTAGAAGTCCGGTGAATGGGGGCAGATGAGTGACGTGGAGAAGATGATAGACCAGGAGAAGGGACTGACTCAAAAAGCTTTTCAAGGCGAGATGAAACAGTATCTATCTTTTTGGTAAGGGTAGTGACAGTTGAGATGATGGCCTGCTGAGCCTCGACCAAGGTGGAGAGTTTGGAGTCATTAGCAGCCTGAACGGCAACCAGCCCATCAATCCTGGCTTCAAGAGCTGTACATCGTGCCATGAGGGTAGCAACAGACTTGCGGAGGGCCAGGTCTGGAGGCGAGGCAGGGCTGGTAGAAGGAGCAGACTGGGTAGGTGGTGAAGGGGGACCAATAGTAGAGACACGAGCCTGGTACTGACGTCGAGTACATCCATGCCACAGGTTAACCCCTGGCTGAAGGCATCGTGGAAACTTCCATCGAGATGTATCCTCAAGAGGTGAAGGCTCAGAGGTGGAGGCAGCAGGAAGTGATGGTTCATCCCTGACAGGACATGTCCTGGAATCATGGTCGGCAGCACACCATGCACACTTCGGCCTGGTAGAACAGTACCAGGAGATATGCCCAACTCCCCAGCACCTGTAGCACTAAGGCTGGTCATTATGAAGTTTCCTCACCTCACACGGTGGAAGACAAGGGAGGAAATGAAAGGAAATCTCATTTGGAGGTGGATCGGGTTGACTCCAGACAACAACAATACGGCTAATGGGGGAACCATCTTGGAAAAAACGACGGGCAGAGTACACACCAGGGTATCCCTTGGCAAGTTTCGGGTCAACATCAATAGGAAAACGGGTGAGGATGTAGCTGGGGAACTTACGAGGCCTTTCGGGTGAGTCTTCAAGAATGAGAGGCAGATACAAAAATTCACCAGCCTTCACTCTATCAATGATGTCCTGATGCTTCCTAGAGATGTAGACAAACCAGGAGGTGACAGCAGCCATCTTGACTTCAGCCAGTTCACGCTGCAGCTGGAAGGCCCTGTTGACATCAGACAACCAACTCAGCTTTGTGTCCGTAGATGGGTTCCCAGAGAAGGAGAGCTCGACATAGGCATCTCTCAGGGCAAAAGCAGGAAGGTTGGACGAGGGCAAGGAGTTGGTATACAAGGAAGAAACACCAGGGTGAGGCAGAGAAGGTACGTCGCGCACAGCTAAAGCACCCTTCACCGTCTTGGCAGCTGGAGGCAAACAGTCCACACCATCGAAATCCTACGAGGAGTCGGACGAGGCGTCAACGGGTCGCTTGGTAGAAGTTGAGGAGGTGGACGGCTGCAACCTGAGCTGTGGAGTGACCGAGGAGAGGGGGGGAGGGTTGCGAGAGGGCAGCTTAGGCCAGTGATCCTCAATAGGCGAGCCCACACTTTAATGCGAGTTGCCAAACGGCATTTTGATGGCGATTTCTAGGCTGGAAAAAATGTCCTATGTCGGGCAAAGTTATATTGGGCTTCCTATTGTGGAACGACTTATTATAACTTATTCAATATTTTTTACATATTTTTAACTTATCTTGGACTTATTTTCATACGAATACAGCCATGAATAAAAATATATCTCCTATTATTTCAGAAGAGGCTATTTAGTCCGCTTATACGCAAAGATAACAAAATTAGAATGATATACAAACTTATACAGGCCTTTTATAATTTTATTTTACATTTTACGTCGTCAATGATAGTAACAGTACTAAATCACAATAAGATGTTGATAATATATTGGTGTCTCCGTACGATACGTTCTCCGCTGCTGCAGCAACACGTAAACGTAAACAAACCCAGCACCATGCGATCCCCGCTGTATCCATACATTCAGTTAGCCTTGCGTCTGGCAGCGCAAGGTATGCATATTTCTAATGCTAATAAATGTGAAAATATGGCTTTTCAACATTTTCCGCTTCATGGTATGGGTCATGCTAAATACAATTGTTAATATTTGTAGGCTGTTATACTCATGCAGTTCATGAAAGCCGCTTAATGCACACATTTCGACTTTTATTATTTACTAATTTATATGAAAAATATAGTATATTCAGCATATATTCTGTGCAAACACAAAATTATGTATTTTTTTATACATCTAAGTAAAAGGTCGTGAACTAGAATGCTAATTTTCTAGTGTAAAATAAGGTATGAAATTTAACTAAGTTACTCATGTCCAGCACTTAAAAGGTCGCAAATAAAATATAGATCACCATCTGGCAACATCACTCAAAGTGTGGGCTCGCCTATTGGAGACTCGTCTTCCTACGACATTGACAAGTTGGCCTCCAAGCAGGAATCCGCGCTCTCCATCAGGCCAGGCAGGGCCTAGATGGAAAGCAAACAACAACACGAACAACTAAAAACTCAATCAGCCAGGAACACACACACACACACACAGACAATCACAACAAAACTATACACAGAACCACAACAGACAAACAACACCAGCAACACCACAGAAACAACAACACACAAACAAGAGCTCACAAACAATACAAAAGACACACACACAAGAGCTCCAAAACAACCCAAACAACAACACAAACAAGAATGGAGGCAGAGCTCCACGAGTACGTCCACACTCCACCAGATCTGGAGCGAGACTGATTTGGTGAGGTGTAATTACATTGAATTATTTTTTGTTATGATCGTCACCTGTGTGAAAACTGTTTACACGCCTACTATTCATTTGATCTCTTGCATTTAATGTTACTCTACAATCCTCTGTGTTGTGAGTTACACTATGAATGATGCAATATTTGTTACTGGGCTTGCTTTCACATGCACTTGTTACTTTACTGTTTTCTCTAGGTTTGGGATTAGAGCGGTTATTCTTGTTAAAGTAACACTTATCTGGGCTGTGTCCATATTTCTTACAGATTTTACAGGAAGGTTTCTTTTTCTTTGAGCTCTGATTTGTGAATGTTGTGACTTGACATTGAGTAGTGTTCTTGTGGGTGTCTGTATTGGTTACATGAGTTACAGGTATAGCTCTAGGTACATTTAAGGGCTCTTTGTGACTAATCTTAGCTGCATATTTAACTAATTTGTCCTGTGGTTTGTACTCTACTTTAGCAGCTTCAAGTCTAGATTCTTCTGTTAAGAGCAAAGCATACTGTATGTACTCAATAATCTGATATACATGTTCCCCTTTCATGTTACCATTTCCATAAAACCATTTGGATCCTTTTAAGAGTTGCTTAGCGTCCCTAATGGTTGAACCAGCTAACGCTAGAGCCGTACTCGATGTAGCTGTCCCAACATTGTCTAGTGTTCTCCTAACCATTCTGTGTACCCATGCTAGTTGACCCCCAAATTGCCCTCCTGCAAAAACATCTATGAGTGCTTCACTAAATTGCTTATAATCAGTTAAATTATCTGGATCAGTGAATGCAGTTGCGGTCAACAGAGAACTAGCAGCTGAACCCGGCTTAATATGACCACGAACCAACATTATCATGTTGTCCTCGCAAACCCGTAGAAATGTATAAATGTTATAATTGACATCTTCCCCAGTAAATTCTTTAACTCTGTGTACTTGTGGCAAAAGATTAATTGTTGGAGCTGGGGTTTTATCAAAGAGTATGGAAAGTAAAGAGGGGACACTCGCGACCGCCCCTATGGGGAGAATGTAACAGCGGGAACAGTGGCACCGCCCGACGGCAAGCGCGTTAAACTACACAACACCAATGCCCAATGCTAATTGTCTTGTTGTTATCGCTTATGAAGATTGGAAAAATATTTTTAAATTTACATCATGCACATACATATATCGATGTACTTACCTGTAGCGCTTCCTTAGTAATTTTCAGATGTGTTTTTTTTTTAAAGTAGCCTACATAAAGTAGCCTACATAAGGATTCTAATTTCAACTCTCTCTCTCTATGTATGTATGTAAGTGTGTGTGTCAAATAATAATAATAATTATTATAACAATAATAATAATGATAATAATACGAATGCATTTTTATTATTATTCTCTCTCTCTCTCTATCTGTGTGTGTGTGTGTGTGTGTGTGTGTGTGTGTGTGTGTGTGTGTGTGTGTGTGTGTGTTTTTTTTTTTTTTTTTTTTAATTCATTGCGCCGTAGCGTCAGTCAATAGGCACACAACAGTACACAAGGGTAAGCGGGACTCACGAGAACCCAATGACCACATACACACACAAGCACACACACATGTGCACACACACTCACATCACGAAAACATAACAGAATGAAGCACAAGTATACAGACAAATATTTATATCATGACCTACTTAAATCCACCAAAACGAGGGTGGCGCACCAGAAGTTCCTCCAGAACCTGATGGTTCAGCAGGTGTCGACAAACCACATCAAGTGGCAGGCTCTGGGGCAGCAAGTGTCGGACAGTGGGGCAGGCTAGGCAATAGTGCTCTATAGTGTTAGCACGAGGCGCTCGACACAAGCGACACTCAGTGAAGGGAGGCTCACCCTGCATCCCAGCAACCTGCCACGGTGGCCGGTAGCCAAGCCTCAAACGAGCAGAGACTACATTGTGCCTCCGAACCATGAGGCCTCGACGACGGTAGGAATATTTGTGATGGCAGACAGACTCGTAATGGGTGATGGAGATGCTGAAGGGCCTCTCTGCATCCCTGCGTCGCCGTACAGGGAGGAGAGCGGCGGAGCAGACTTTAGAGAGGTAACATGTCAGGGAGAGAGGACGTCCAGCACCACGAGGAGGCAGATGGCAGGCTTCCTTTGCGAGTCTGTCAACTGTACCATTGTGACGTAAACCTACATGGGATGGCACCCATAAAAATTTGACAGTCAAGTTACGGTGACGCAATCAGGACAAAAACGATAAAATCTGCTGAATAACAGTAGAGTGTGTGGGCTGAACACTAGAGAGGGAATGAAGGGCAGGTTTGGAGTCACAAAAAATGGCAGCATTCACTCCACGTTGACAAACAACACTAATAGCATCCAGAATGGCATACAGTTCACACAATGTTGAGCTAGAGTGGTTACAGAGACGACAGCCAACCCAGCCCCCTGGAGGTGACTCCAGGTCAGGCGAGAAAACAGCACAACCTGCTGCACCATCCACCTGCAATGAGCCATCAGTGTAGAGGCAGTATGGATCTGTGATGGAGGAGGTCACTGTTTCTATGTGTTCCAGAGCCAACTGCCGCTGTAGAGAAGGCAGTTCCGACTTGGAAGTAGGAGTAAAGCTCACATCAGGTGTTGGTAGCATCCATGGAGGGGGCCCTGGGGGGACGTCTGCAACCATTATATCTATATTAAGACCACGGAGCACAGAGGAAACAGACCTTATAAGAGTACGTCCAGCAGGCAGTATGGGAGGGACCGGGTAGTTTGGTCTAAGCGAAGTCCTGACTAACTGAGAGTAATGGGGTGAAAGATGTGGGAAATGGAGGCACTTGACAGTGAAGCAAGTAACATTAGAATAAATTCTCTCCACTAATGGGGGAAGATGCAACTCACGCTGCATGTTCACTATCCTGGTCGACATTGGACAGCCGAGAATAATTCTCATTGCTCTATTTTGAAATTTTTCTAAAGTTTCCAGAGTAGCCCTGGGAAGTTGAATCAAAGCAGGGGAAAGGTAATCAACAACTGAACGGATAAAAGCAATATAGATGGTCCTGGCTACTGGGATGGAGATGCCCGAGGAGTTGTTAGATAGCCATTGAAGTGGTGTAAGTCGGCGCTGAAGACGACCCAATAAGTCCTGGACAATGGGATGGTCTTGAGGTCTGGCAGGGACAATCGGCCAAATATTGACTGGCGCACCCAGGTAGCAGTACTGGGAACACATGGGAATGACAGTCCCTCCAATGGTGAACACTGGCTGAGCATGAGGAAGGCGGCAGGTGAATATTCTGCTCTTATCTGGGGAGACAATAATGCCACAGTGAGAGGAGGCCACAGAGAAGGAGTCAAGAAACCGCTGGAGATCCCTTGGTGAGGTAGAATGAACACAGATATCATCAGCATAGCACGTAATTGTAGTTCCAGGAATATCAGGGAGAGAAGTGAGCAACCGATGCATCAGAATATTAAATAACAATGGGCTGAGAACACCACCTTGAGGCGTACCAAGATGAAAACTGCGCAAAGAACTGAGTGCACCACTGAAAAACACACGGGAGGTCCTGTTACTGATCAGGTAGCCCCGAATCCACCGTAGTAGATTACCCTTTATCCCAAAGTCAACCAGTTGATCCAAAATGACGTCTCTATTAGCAACATCGAAGGCACTTCGAAGGTCAATGAAGGCCACCACACTGTCCCTGGAAAGGCGAGAGTACAGGTCGACTAGGCAGTGATGTGTGCTCCGCTGGGGAAGGAAACCAAACAGCCATGGAGAAAGGCAATCCTGCAGTCTGTACATGAGACTGTTACAACCAGGACGTTGAAAACTCTTAAACAGTCAAAAGTAATTATTTAATTCCAGGCTCTAGTCCTACGGCTATAACAATAAGTTGAATTAATAAAGAACTTTAAACATTTAGATAATATGATGTAAATAAAGACAATAAATGACAAACAACTAAACACCTTATAACTATAAACTTAACCTATACATATACAAGAATAACTGGTGAGACATAAGAGAAAAGAACAGAATATATAATAAACGATACGTATGTGAATGTAGACGGATTACTGGCAAACACTCGTTATGGTGGTGGTATCAAGTGTGTAGGCTGAGAGGAGGTGGATGGAGGAGGAGACCCTTACAGGGTGAGTGGGGCCTTGATACTGACTGTGTGTCTTGACGACGACTGGAAGTCACCTCTTCTGAGGCCTCATGAACCCCCGAACCCAACTCCATAGTGAGTTCGGATGTTTTAGGCCAATATTGGTAGTGGTAATTGAAGGTAGTTAGGAAGTAGAGTGGTGTAGAGGAGAGGGTCGTAACAGACCCTCCTGCCGAAGACCTCCGCAGGGCTTGTCCGTAGGAGGTTATAGAGGGTTACGGGAAAGAGTGTCCGCGATGAGGTTGTCAGCTCCCCTGATATGTCGAACTTCTAGGTGATAAGGCTGTAGTGCCAACGCCCATCTTAGGATTCTTTGATTGGAAGTTTTCATTTTCTGGATGAAGGCCAGGGGGTTATGGTCCGTGTACACCTGAACCTTGTGTGGAGCCGTCTGTACATAACATTCAAATTTCTTGACTGCTAGTATGAGTGCCAGGGCCTCCTTCTCGATGGTTGAATACTTGGCCTGATGTGGTTTCAGTTTGGCCGAAAAGAAGGCGACAGGATGTAGTACAGATGAGGTGGTTGCTGGCTGCAGGAGTACCGCTCCAACTCCTACTCCACTGGCATCCACTTGGAGATTAAATGGCTGGTCGAAGTCTGGAGTTTTTAGTACTGGCTTGGACGTGAGGAAAGTTTTTAGCTTGTTGAAGGATTCTTCGCAGGCAACTGTCCAATTGAAAGGTGCCTCAGGACTGGTGAGCTGGGTTAGGGGAGCTGTGATGGTTGCAAAGTTGACACAGAATCTTCGGTAATAACCCACCATTCCAAGAAATCTCATCACTTCCTTCCTGGTTCTGGGAATGGGAGAGGCCAGAATTGCTCTGATTTTGGCTTCTTTTGGTCGTAAGCTGCCTCCTCCCACAACGTGCCCTAAATAGGTGACTGTGCCTCTTCCAAACACAGACTTCCTCAGATGGATGGTCAAGCCCGCCTCTCGTAATCGTTGAAAGAGGTCGTTCAGGCGGGAGAGATGTTCTTCCCAACTGTCGGCCACCACCACCACGTCATCCAGGTATGCAGCAGTCCCTCGCAGGTCCCTCACGACAGAGTTTATCATCCTTTGGAAGGTAGAAGGGGCGTTAGTTAACCCGAAAGGCATTACTTTATATTGGTAGAGCCCAAATGGTGTGATAAAGGCTGAAAAAGTTCGGGCCCTCTTTGTGAGCGGGACCTGGTAATAACCTTTCTGAAGGTCTATTGTACTTATATACTTTGATGAACCCACTTGATCTAATAATTGTTCAATTAGAGGTAATGGAAAAGCATCCCTGACAGTGACTTCGTTAAGTTTCCTGTAATCAGTGCACATTCGATAAGAGTGGTCTGGTTTAGGAACTAATAAACATGGAGCTGCCCAAGGAGAGATGCTAGGTTCAGCTAAATGATAGTCTAAGAGATATTGAACTTCCTGTTTTAGAATGGCAGTTTTAGCAGGATTTAGTTTATATGGTGCAAGCCTAATGGGAGCTTTGCACTCTTCTGTAAGGGAGATGTCATGAGAAATGATAGTACACAATCCCGGACGATCAGCTGTGATTTCAGGACACTTTGACAACAGGGACTTAATATCCTTACAGAAGGAGTTTTCTAGTTCTGAACAATAGTATTGAAATTTTGATAAAAGGTGACTGTTGGGGAAAAATCCATTGGAGGTTGGGAGATCCACAGTAAGGATGTTTTCTCCATCAGTTTCCTCATCAATCTCCTCCTCGTCAGTCACTGTCTGGGGAACCATCGTCACACATAGAGCCACCACTGGGTCTCCTGGCTCGTCACCTGATGTTCTGGAGAGATAATCGCGAATGAGATTAATATGAACCAATTGGGACTTTTTCCGCCTATCTGGCGTTTCTATTACATAGTTGAGAGGACTGAGCTTTTCTCTTATAACATAAGGTCCACTATAACGCTTCTGTAGGGGATTACCATGGCTGGGCAGAAAAGCTAGAACCTTTTGTCCTACTTTAAATGTTCTAAGGACTGTCTTAGTTCCCCACAACTGGGTTGTCCTGTCCTGCAACTGAGACAAGTGGGACTTCGCAAAAGTGCGGACCGTTTGCAACTTCTTGCCTAATTCAGATAGATATTGATTGACTGTTAAAGTATTTGGTTGAGAGTCGAACCATTTATCCTTAAGGATCTTCAAGGGACCTCGGATAGGTCGTCCAAATAAAAGTTCAAATGGGGAGACCCCCAAGGCATCATGGTTCGCCTCTCTTATGGCAAACAAGAGCCAATCCAAATGAGTGTCCCAGCTTGCTCCAGCCTCATGACAGTATTTTCTCAACATAGTTTTAATGGTTTGGTGATATCTCTCCAGACACCCCTGAGATTGAGGGTGGTAAGCAGAGGAAGTGACATGTTTTATCCCAAACTCTGCCAGGACCTGTTGGAACATATTACTGGTGAAATTAGTCCCTTGGTCAGACTGAATGATTTTTGGCACTCCCATTGATGTGAAAAGATGTAGCAATGGTTTTACAATCGATTTAGTTGTTATGGATTTAAGAGGAAAGGCTGCAGGATAGCGGGTAACCGGATCAACAACCGTTAGGATGTATTGATTTCTCTGTTTACTTACAGGCAGGGGTCCTACACAATCTATAATAATCTTTTCAAATGGCTCATTAATGATAGGGATGGTTTTGAGAGGAGCAATAGGAATTGGTCTATTTGGCTTTCCCACAATCTGGCAAATATGACAGGTCCTCACAAAGTCAGAGATATTCTTCCTCAGTAGAAATGTGCTAACACCTTAAGATAAGTCTTCCTTATACCAAGATGTCCTGCATATCCATCATGGGCTAATTTCATTATGCTATTGCGGACAGAATGGGGGACAACAACTTGGTGTGTTTCTGACCAGGCATCTTTGTCTGAGTGGTGTGGGGGTCTGTAGGCTCTCATTAGAATACCATCCTGATGATAATAATTAGGTAATGTGTTCTCTTCGGCTTTGTCATCCGCAATGTGAATCAACTTAGCTAGTGAGGGATCACGTTGTTGTGCGGTGATCAGTTCCTTTTTAGATAAGGTGGTGTTAATTAAATCCTCTGGGACAAATGAAGGAGGGTTTAGGGAAGGGAGAAAGGAGGGTGACTGAGTGAGTTTGGTTTGGGATCGGGTGACAGCACAAGCTGGAAATAAAGAGGGAGTGGTTTCATCCACACTGGAGGTTGGGCTTTTCTCTAAGGGAGATTCTACAGTGTTTATTGGAGGAAGTACTGAGGATCCTGCCAGGTCGTTTCCCAATAGAAAATGCACTCCTTGCACAGGTAATGTCTCACTGACTGCAACACGAACAAGGCCAGTGATGAGGGGACATTATAAGTAAATCTCAGCTAATGGGTAAGAATAACTACTGGTCAGGTCAGAAACTACCACTTTCTCTCCTGTATACGTCTCCGCTATATTCGAGAAGACACTTGACAAGATTATACTCTGTGCACAAGCTGTATCTCTAAGGATATTAATTGGAACCTTTGAATCATCAACAATCGAAGCAACTCCTGTGAAAGTGAATGGTTCAAACAAGGCTTGTATCGGGGCTGGGATATTAGTGGCAGCAACGGGTCTAGGATGGTTGATGGTTTGTCGATTGGGATAAGGAGGTTGGTTTGAGTCATGACATCCTGGATGAAGACATTTCCTAATAGTATGGCCCATCTTTTTACAATACCTGCATTGTACTCCTGACCGGGAATAAGATCCATGCCCCCCAGACTCACCAACCGGTCTCGAGAAGTAACCATCAGGGGACGGCCTTACAGATTTTCCTTCTCCACGTCCCCACCCATCCACCATTAGTGCATGGGCATCTGCCAGCTCCGCCGCACGACACAACTCTTTCTCACCTTTCTCCTCTATATGTCTCACCAGGAAAAAGGGCAATTTGTTTTTCCACTCTTCCAGAACAATAAGGTTGACAAGCTCTGAAAAAGTTGTAACATTTAGAGAGTTTAGCCATTTTTTACAAAACCTAAGTTTCTCGGTGGCGAATTCCACATATGTTTGATGAAAAGCTTTTGTTAGGGATCTGAAACGTTGGCGATAACCATCCGGTGTAATCGCATAAGCATATCGAATTTGCTGTTTGACATAATTGTAATCATCAGGTTGGTCTAAGCTGTTGTACACTCGTTGAGCCTTTCCTATGAATTTAGGAGCGAGCAGAGACATCTGTTTTTCTTCTGGCCACCCGTGTTTCTCAACTATTCTCTCAAAAGAATTGAAGAAACCATCCACATCATCTTCAGTAAAATTAGGAACAAGACTAGAAAGATTCTCAAAATTTAATTCAAGCTGTTTTTCTTGTATTTCCAGTTCCCTAGCCTTAAACTGTGTGTCATTGTTTATTTCCTTATCTATTTTAAGTTTTTCTACTTGAAGCTTCTCTCTTTCAAACTCCAACTCCATTTGCCTCGTTTCGAGTTGATTCTCTCTTTCAAACTCCAACTCCATTTGCCTCGTTTTGAGTTGATTCTCTCTTTCAACCTTTTCTACTTGAAGCTTCTCTCTTTCAACCTCCCTTTCAACCTCCAACTCCATTTGCCTCGTTTTGAGTTGGTACTCTAACTTCATTTTTTCTAGTTCCAACTGGTTTACAGCACCAGGACGCTCATGTTCGATTAAGTTTACTGAACCCTGAGTCTCACGAGACTGGTCATGGGGATCAACTAGCTGTTCCAGTGGTGATGAACCGGGACGAAAACCAGCTGGTGTCATTTCCTCAATGGCAGAAGCATCTACAACTCCTGATTCAACTAATGCCTCGACCACTACATTCTTAATTACTTCTTTTGTCATAGTATAATGAATGGACACTTGGTAGTGTTGTGCTAACCTCTTCCAATCCTCTTTCTTCAGCCATCCTTGTAATTTCTCTTTAGAAGGATTAAGAATGAAATCTTCTATATCAAATATCCGTGACATAATGAGAATATAATAACACGATAGTATGGTTCAAGTGATACAACCAGTCACAAACCCACTGAGTAGGGGATTTCTCTTATTTTAGAGGATGCCTCCTACCGATCAAGACAACGGGACAACGCACGTCTTGAAAACAAAACAAAACAAAAAGATGCTAATAAGCGACACAGGACTATTATCTCAGTGTGACACAGGATTATTATTACCTATCATCTCTGTGTGAGAAAAAGATAAACGCGATAGTATGGTGATAATGATACAACCAGTCGAGGACAACCGGTATAGACCTCAGAATCTACCCTTGCTGTAACCACACCTAACCGTTTATGAGTACCGACAATGTCTAGGGGAATGGAGGAGAATATCCTCGAGAGAGTGTACGTGGAGTCAAGACACCAACTGGATAATGATATAATAGACACGGAATAAATGGTACATTCAGATTATATATATGATTGACTAGACACTTGTTCGATACTGATTCTTGAGAAACAGAGGGAAAACCAATACCCTCTGCTTGATACAGTTTTTAGAGCAACTGGAACCCTTAACAAGAGAAAAACTGTATGACCACTCACCTCCTTCCTACTACCAGTTAACCAATACCAAGTAAATGAACTACTCAACAAGAATTTAAATTGGTTATCTCCTACAACACACACGTATCCTGGCGAGGTCGCCAATTGTTACAACCAGGAGGTTGAAAACTCTTAAACAGTCAAAAGTAATTATTTAATTCCAGGCTCTAGTCCTACGGCTATAACAATAAGTTGAATTAATAAAGAACTTTAAACATTTAGATAATATGATGTAAATAAAGACAATAAATGACAAACAACTAAACACCTTATAACTATAAACTTAACCCATACATATACAAGAATAACTGGTGAGACATAAGAGAAAAGAACAGAATATATAATAAACGATACGTATGTGAATGTAAACGGATTACTGGCAAACACTCGTTATGGTGGTGGTATCAAGTGTGTAGGCTGAGAGGAGGTGGATGGAGGAGGAGACCCTTACAGGGTGAGTGGGGCCTTGATACTGACTGTGTGTCTTGACGACGACTGGAAGTCACCTCTTCTGAGGCCTCATGAACCCCCGAACCCAACACCATAGTGAGTTAGGATGTTTTAGGCCAATATTGGTAGTGGTAATTGAAGGTAGTTAGGAAGTAGAGTGGTGTAGAGGAGAGGGTCGTAACAAGACGATTGAGTAAGATTCTCTCCATAACCTTACAGAAACAGGAAGTAAGGGAAATAGGCCTGAACTTCGCAGTGCCGGGCTTAGGGATGGGTATTATTGTGCTGCTGGTCCAGGCTCGTGGTACACAACCGTCACGAAGACAAAGATTGTACAGTCGAAGTAGAGGGTTTCCAGGAACTTCTTGAAGTAGGCGCAGCACAGAATAAGTAATACCATCATCACCAGGGGAAGAAGCTCTACCCCGAATGATAGCACGGCGCAACTCCTCAGTTATCTCCTCTGCATCATCGTCATCATCTTGTAACAGAGCAGACATTAGACGTAGCCGATGGACAGCAGCACGGGAAGCGAGTGCATCTTGTATGTGGATGGGTAGACTTGCTGGGGTAGATTGTTCTGACCAGGCATCGACAAGTTGTTTGGCATAGTCGGCAGGAGTGTGATGACGAGCAGTGGCCGGTGTCTTTTTAACAACCCGACGGATGAGGTGCCACATAGAAGCCACACTTGTTTGCTGGTTGATGCTGTCCGTGAACCGCTGCCAAGACTCAGTGTGAGCACAATCCTGCAGGGCAACTAAAGCGTCCCTAGACATCTGGTAACGATGGAGCAGGTCAGGGGTTGGGTTGGCTTGAAACAATAGGCCATCACGTTCAGCCTCCTCCTTTGCCTCCTGTATACGTGCATCCAGCGTCCAGGAGTGGGCAGCATGGCGATGCTGGAGGTGTGGCCGGGAGACATATAGCCTATAAAAGTCATGAGTAGCAGATACAAGATCAGAGTACAACTGTTCAGCTGATGATATGTCAAATGTAGGGAATACATAGGCCATAAATAAGATGTAAGTCGGGCAATATTCAGGGGGGCACAGCAATATGCAAACGAGTGGCTGAAGCACCTGACCCAGCAGTTAGAGAATAATGAAAGCGAAGAGCAATGTGATCAGAGAATAAGTCTGGCACGGAGAAGCACTGGACCTGAGATGCTATCAGGCCAGACGAGAGGATGTAATCCAGAGTACCTCCCCGGCAATGAGTGGCACCGCCAGTGTCCCAGTGTGTCAGATGATGCTTGCGGATGTATGAAAGGAGACGAACACCATTACGATTAATAGAGCCAGTACCATCACCCAAATCAGAATGCCGAGCATTAAAATCTCCCATATACACCATACCACGCACTGTTGGAGAAGGAAGAGCCTCAAGAGTGAGTCTAGCTGGGGCAGAATAGACATTACATAGTTATAGTACTCCATTCCCAGGTAGAACCTCAAATAGCTGAAAGGTCATGTCAGGATCAGTGGAGGTACGGAGAAGGCGATGTGGCAAGGAGCTATGTATGTAAGTCATGAGACCATTCCTTACCAGATGAACATATGGCACATAACCTGAGAGAGGAGGAGCTTGCCCAGCAGCGAGCGGCCATCCTGGAAATGCTTCCTGGAGAAAAATAACACTGGGATGATGACGAAAAACATAGGCCTTGAGCTGAGTGAGCTTAGCATAACTGGTGATACCACATACATTCCAGGAGATGACATCCAGCCGGCAATCACTAGCGAACTCTGTATTTGGAGGTAGAAGTCCAGTGAGTGGGGGCAGATGAGCGACCTGGAGAAGAAGATGGACCAGGAGAAGGGACTGACTCGAAAAGCTTTTCAAGGCGAGATGCAACAGTATCTATCTTTTCGGTAAGGGTAGTGACAGTTGAGATGATGGCCTGCTAAGCCTCGACCAAGGTGGAGAGTTTGGAGTCATTGGCAGCCTGAGCGGCAACCAGCCCATCAATCCTGGCTTCAAGGGCAGAAAAGCGGTTTTCAAGAGCCGTACATCGTGCCATGAGGGTAGCAACAGACTTGCGGAGGGCCAGGTCTGGAGGTGAGGCAGGGTTGGTAGGATGAGCAGACTGGGGAGGTGGTTGTGGTGGTGGTGGAGGCGGAGCAATAGTAGAGACACGAGCCTGGACATGACGTCGAGTACATCCATGCCACACGTTAACCCCTGGCTGAAGGCATCGTGGACACTTCCATCGAGACGTATCTTCAGGAGGTGAAGGCTCAGAGGTGGAGGCAGCAGGACGTGATGGTTCACCCCTGACAGGACACGTCTTGGAATCATGGTCGGCTGCACACCATGCACACTTCGGCCTGGCAGAACAGTACCGGGAGATATGCCCAACTCCTCAGCACCTGTAGCACCAAGGCTGGTCATTATGAAGTTTCCTCACCTCACACGGTGGAAGACAAGGGAGGAAATCAAAGGAAATCTCATTTGGAGGTGGATCAGGTTGACTCCAGACAACAACAATACGGCTAATGGGGGAACCATCTTGGAAAAAACGACGGGCAAAGTACACACCAGGGTATCCTTTGGCAAGTTTCGGGTCAACATCAATAGGAAAACGGGTGAGGATGTAGCTGGGGAATTTACGAGGCCTCTCAGGTGAGTCTTCAAGAATGAGAGGCAGAGATAAAAATTCACCAGCCTTCACTCTATCAATGATGTCCTGACGCTTCCTAGAAATGTAGACAAACCGGGAGGTGACAGCAGCCATCTTGACTTCAGCCAGTTCACGCTGCAACTGGAAGGCCCTGTTGACATCAGACAACCAACGCAGCTTTGTGTCCGTAGATGGGTTTCCAGAAAAGGAGAGTTTGACATAGGCATCTCTCGGGGCAAAAGCAGGAAGGTTGGACGAGGGCAAGGAGTTGGTATACAAAGAAGAAACACCAGGGTGAGGCAGAGAAGGTACGTCGTGCACAGCTGAAGCACCCTTGGCAGTCTTGGCAGCTGGAGGCAAACAGTCCACACCATCGGAATCCTGCGAGGAGTCGGACGAGGCATCAACAGGTCGCTTGGTAGAGGTTGAGGAGGTGGACGGCTGCAACCTGTGCTGCGGAGTGACCGAGGAGAGGGGGGGAGGGTTGCGAGAATGCAGCTCAGGCCAGTGATCCTCAATTGGAGACTCGTCTTCCTCCGACATTGCCAAGTCGGCCTCCAAGCAGGAATCTGCACTCTCCATCAGGCCAGGCAAGGCCTAGATGGAAAGCAAACAACAACACAAACAACTAAACACTCAATCAGCCAGGGACACACACACACACACCCACACACACACAGACAATCACAACAAAACTATACACAGAACCACAACAGACAAAGAACACCAGCAACACCACAGAAACAGCAACACACAAACAAGAACTTACAAACAACACAAAAACACAAACAAGAGCTCCAAAACAACACAAAACATCAACACAAACGAGAATGGAGGCAGAGCGCCACGAGTACGTCCACACTCCACCTGTTCTGGAGCGAGACTACCGTGTGTGAGTGTGTCTCTCTCTCTATCCTTGTGTGTGTGTCCCTGTGCCCACCTTTCCCTCGTATTACTGAAAATAATTCTCCAAGCAAACCTGATTGAGTCTATTGGTTAACAAGTAAGGGCTCGTTTACACGATACTTGGCCAAGTATGGTTTCGGAGCATGGTACCGAAGTTGTGCTCGGGCACTGAACCACCTACCCTTCCTGGGCAGTTAAGTGCGTGAGCTGAATAGTTGTGTGGCCACCTACGTGGATCCCTGCCACACCACACACAGTCTCCAGCTCCCAGCAACGATGGACCCTTTACCGTTGGCTTTTGTTATAGTTTTTACCTTGGAGTACTCTTGTCACACGATTAATGATTTGTGTTGTATGACTGTCATGAAGAGCAACAACTTTCCCTAATATCATTTTTGTAATAAATTAAGTTTTGTTTATACCTAGTAACGAATCCTCTCTAATCTAACTGAACCTAACCTATATAAAGTAACGTAATGCATGTATAACAAGGGTGCCCATAGGTAATAATAATAAAAAAAAATACATATCTTTTGTAATCTCATCCATATAGAGTATGATATTCAAAGGGACAATGATACATGACACAAACCGTCGTCTACCCATGTGGGTTTTTTATTACTTCAGATATCATGAAAACTCACCTCATCAGTACCTAGTATTAGGATATTGAAACACAGTTGCTCAGTACGTTTATACTGTGTCATTAATACACCATACTTCATTAGATAAAAATGATGGTAGACATTATATGGTATGTGGAATGCATGAATGTAGAAATGTACTGTAAATCACGTTGCCTTTGTACACCCAAGTGCATGACTAATAACCCAATTGCATGACGAATATGAACCTGTGTCGTAGGCAGGGGGAATGATGACGCCGTCTGGGACCCACACACGTACAATAATATCAATAAATTAGAGTCCATACAAAACAAGACTGCAAGATGGGCCAGACGTGATTACAGACACACTACATCAGTCACTTTGCTTAAACAAGACACAAAACTAGACCCATTAGTAACACGAAGACAGATACACAGACAACAGATGATATACAAAATCACAAACAAGTTAGTTGACATAGACAAAGACACATATCTACACCCTACAAGTATACGATCCACTAGAGGCAGCCACAACTTAAAATACCATACATACCAGACAAGCACTGATATATTTAGGCACTCATTCTTTCCTCGCAGCATCCAAGAGTGGAATCATCTCCCATCTCATGTAGTTAATAGCCCCACTCTTGACACGTTTAGAGATAGGATCACCAATCATTACCTCCCCAATCCTAATCCTCAACCCACAGTCCCTGACCCAATCCACCCTTATCCTAACCCTCTTCCTAATCCTGCCCTGGATCCCTAAATCCCCCGCACAACCCCCGCATATTATGCCGCCCATGAGCGGCCCTCTGCGGGACCCTAAACTTGAACTTGAACTATGGACATGGGAGTCATGATGGTACACCGCACACTGAGAGATAGGGACAGTGAGCAAGTACCATGTAAACACCCAATCCGCTTAATATTGGTTAGCACCATGCTCCGACCCCGTGCTTTGGCACTGATCCCTAGCGTGCTCGAACACCATACTTTGCCAAGTATCGTGTAAACGAGCCCTAAGACAGCTTGTACTATGGTGCACAAAAGTAGTGTCCATTGCCCAGCCACAGTAAGATTTCGAATAGCCAGATTCTAATATTTCGAAACACTTTGGAAAATGCTCTGGTCTGGCAACAGATGTCGCCTATGCTGCGTGGACATCAACAAGTGACTTAAGCAAAAAATAATGCTTTGAATTGTGTGGTATACAATAATCTCTATGCCCCGTTGTGGATTTTTTTTACGTAGTAATTATATAATTATAGGTTCTACCATCAGTGTAATTTTTATGATGTTCAGCATATAACACATACGGTTATTTAACACACTTCCAAATATACATAGTGTGAGTATTGTAGTGGAATGTTTAAACATTGCAGACCTAATGAGTTATGTAACTCCTTGGTCTCCACTTTACTGTGGGTCTTCCAGCTTTAGATTGAGGGGAAGCCAATGCAAGACCATTAATGATGCTGCTACGGCCACCTCAAGATCCCTTGTGTGAGTTGTAGACCAAAGCCTGACTCAGTCTTATGTATCTGCATGAGCTGATACAGTTAGAACTAGTTAAATTAACCATCTCTAACATTATCAGAAACGTGGTAATGCTCCAGTCTCATACAACCTGTCTCATCCAACCCCCAGGCCACTCACTGCTGGGCAAGCTCCTCCCCTCTCAGGTTATGTGCCATATGTTCATCTGGTAAGGAATGGTCTCATGACTTACATACATAGCTCCTTGCCACATCGCCTTCTCCGTACCTCCACTGATCCTGACATGACCTTTCAGCTATTTGTGGTCCTACCTGGAAATGGAGTACTCTAATTATATAATGTCTATTCTGCCCCAGCTAGACTCACTCTTGAGGCTCTTCCTTCTCCAACAGTGCGTGGTATGGTGGATATGGGAGATTTTAATGCTCGGCATTCTGATTTGGGTGATGGTTCTGGCTCTATTAATCGTAGTGGTGTTCGTCTCCTTTCATACATCCGCAAGCATCATCTGACAAGCTGAGACACTGGCGGTGCCACTCATTGCCGGGGAGGTACTCTGGATTACATCCTCTCGTCTGGCCTGATAGCATCTCAGGTCCTGTGCTCCTCCATGCCAGACTTATTCTCTGATCACATCGCTCTTCGGTTTCATTATTCTCTACATGCTGGGTCAAGTGCTTCAGTCACTCGTTTGCGTATTGCTGTGCCCCCTAAATATTGCCCGATTTACATCTTATTTATGGCCTATGTATTCCCTACATTTGACATATCATCAGCTGAACAGTTGTACTCTGATCTTGTATCTGCTACTCATGACTTTTATAGGCTATACATCTCCCGGCCACACCTCCAGCATCGCCATACTGCCCACTTCTGGACGCTTGATACACATATACAGGAGGCAAAGGAGGAGGCTGAACGTGATGGCCTATTGTTTCAAGCCAACCCAACCCCTGACCTGCTCCATCGTTACCAGATGTCTAGGGACGCTTTAGTTGCCCTGCAGGAATGTGCTCACACTGAGTCTTGGCAGCGTTTCATGGACAGCATCAACCAGCAAACAAGTGTGGCTTCTATGTGGCACCTCATCCGTCGGGTTGTTAAAAAGACACCGGCCATTGCTCGTCATCACACTCCCGCCGACTATGCCCAACAACTTGTCGATGCCTGGTCAGAACAATCTACCCCAGCCAGTCTACCCATCCACATACAACATGCAATCACTTCCCGTGCTGCTGTCCATCGGCTACGTCTAATGTCTGCTCTGTTGCAAGATGATGACGATGATGCAGAGGAGATAACTGAGGAGGAATTGTGCCGTGCTCTCTCTCGGGGTAGAGCTTCCTCCCCTGGTGATGATGGTATTACTTATGCTATGCTGCGCCTACTCCAACAAGTTCCTGGGAACCCTCTACTTCGACTGTACAATCTTTGTCTTCGTGATGGTTGTGTACCAAGAGCCTGGACCAGCCGCACAATAATACCCATACCTAATTCTAGCACTGTGAAGTTCAGGCCTATTTCCCTTACTTCCTGTTTTCGTAAGGTTATGGAGAGAATCTTACTCAATTGTCTCATGTACAGACTGCAGGATCGCCCTTCTCCATGGCTGTTTGGTTTCCTTCCCCAGCAGAGCACACACCACTGCCTAGTCGATCTGTACTCTCGCCTTTCTAGGGACAGTGTGGTGGCCTTCATTGATCTTCGAACCTTGACCACCCCAATACTATCCAAGTGAAGGACACAGGCAGACGTGGACCATTATGTGTTCTCCCAAAGTTAAACAATAAGTATCCACATGTTACCACTCTCAAGGAAAACTCCTTCACTGTGCATGGTCCCAAACTATTCAACTGTCTGCCGAAAAATCTACGCCAATTAGATTGTCTACTATCAACATTTAAATAAAACTCAACGAATTCCTGCTCACCATACCAGACCAACCCGCTCTTCCACATTACTATCAACCATCGCCTTCAAACAGTGTGATTCACCAACTACAGTAACAGCACTACAAGGGCGGCGCATCAGCGTGACCCTGGACACCCAGATGTCCCAAGCTATACTTCAGGAACTTCAGGTGTGTGTGTGTGTGTGTGTGTGTGTGTGTGTCTGTGTGTGTACTCCTTCGTCTGTTTGTGCGTGTGTATTCCTTCGTCTGTGTGTGTGTGTGTGTATTCCTATGTGTGTCTGTGTGTGTATTTCTTCATCTGTGTGTGTGTGTATTCCTATGTGTGTTTATGTGTGTATTCCTTCGTCTGTGTGTGTGTGTGTGTGTGTGTGTGTGTGTGTGTGTGTGTGTGTATTCCTTCGTCTGTGTGTGTGTATTTGTATGTGTGTGTGTGTGTGTGTGTGTGTATTCCTTCGTCTGTGTGTGTGTATTTGTATGTGTGTGTGTGTGTGTGTTACTTATGTTACTTATGTGATGGCTTCTAGGGACTTTCAGCCGTTGCCAGCTCTCCAAGTCCCTCCGTAGATCAACTAAAGCCGGAAACTTGGTCTCATTTCTTCATTTATGAGGTCGTAAGACAGGGTGAAGAGGTGTGTCTTCAGTCTCTTTTTGAATAGAGCAGCTGTTTCTGCTGCCCTAACGAAGCTCGGAAGGTTGTTGTAGAGGCGAGGAGCACTATTTGCGAACGCTCTTTTTCCACATTCCCTTCTGAATCTTGGTTCCAGAAGCCTATTCACCTCGCTGCTATGTCGCAATTCTACATTGGTATCCACATGAAAGTCCAGGAGCATATCTCGCATGTAAACTGGTTTGCCAAAATTTAACGCTTGATGAACCATAACACACTGCTTGTAAACGATACGTGCCTTAATAGGAAGCCAATGTAGTTGTATGAGTGCTGGCGTTATTCGATCTCTTCTTGACAGACCTCGTATCAATCTCGCAGCTCTGTTCGTGATCATCTGGAGTTTCTTCAATAGATAATCAGGCAAGCCGTAATATAGGGAATTACAGTAATCCAATTTACTTAGAACATGATTGTAAACCAGTTTCGTCATCACACTCTGATCAAGGTATTTCCTTACGAAAGCCAAATTCCTCAAGTGGTATCCAGCAATTTGAACCACATGACCAATCTGATCTCTCATCATTAGCTCACTGTCCAACATCACCCCTAGACTCTTCACACATTTGTTGATTGTGATTTCCCTATCATTCACTTTCAGTTTACGTACTCCCAAGCTGTCGAAGTCAGTTCTACGACCGACATACAGACATTCTGTTTTATCTTGATTTAATTTAAGCTGCCTGGAATCCATCCATTGCTTAATGTCAGTAAGGACAGAGCTCAAATGAGTTTCTGAATCGTGTATATTTGTGAATGACATGTAAAACTGCGTGTCATCTGCAAAAAGCTTGAATCTGACTTCGTACTTTTCAAGTAGTACAGAAAGATCTGTAGTATATAAACAGAAGAGTATTGGGCCTAAAACACTACCCTGAGGCACACCTCTTGTTAATGGTATTGCGTCAGAAAATTCATTTCCTATTTTTACACAGTAGTTGCGGCCAGTCAGGTAACTCTTCAGGTACGAGAGAGCAGCACCTATTATACCAATACGTTCACAGACACTCAATAAGACACTGTGCACTACTGTGTCGAATGCAGCACTCAAATCCAGTAATACCAACAGACCACATTTTCCATCATCCATCAAAGTGCGCATGTCACTTATGATAGAACACAGAGCAGTCTCCGTGGAATACAGACGACGGTAGGCTGACTGGTTATCATGAATTGCACCAACCATATCCAAATAATCCATCAATTGAGTTAAAATTACCTTTTCCAAAATCTTGGATTGAAAAGTTAAATTGGATACAGGACGAAATGAGCTGTGTGTGTGTGTGTGTGTGTTCCTCTGTGTGTGTGTGTGTGTGTGTGTGTGTGTGTGTGTGTGTGTATTCCTATGTGTGTCTATATGTGTGTATTTCTTCATCTGTGTCTGTGTGTGTGTGTATTCCATCGTCTGTGTGTGTGTGTTCTCTGTGTGTGTGTGTGCGTGTGTGTATTCCTTCGTCTGTGTGTGTCTGTGTCTGTGTGTGTGTATTCCTTCGTCCGTGTGTGTGTGTGTGTGTGTATTCCTTCGTCTGTGTGTGTATTCCTATGTGTGTTTGTGTGTGTGTGTATTTCTTCGTCTGTGTATGTGTGTGTGTGTGTATTTCTTCGTCTGTGTGTGTGTGTGTGTGTGTGTGTATTCCTTCTTCTGTGTGTGATTGTGCGTGTTTGTATTCCTTCGTCTGTCTGTGTGTGTGTGTGTATTTCTTCGTCTGCATGTGTGTGTGTGTATTCCTTCGTCTGTGTTTGTCTGTGTCTGTGTGTGTGTATTCCTTCGTCTGTGTGTGTGTGTGTGTATTCCTTCGTCTGTGTGTGTGTATTCCTTCGTCTGTGTGTGTGTATTTCTTTTTCTGTGTGTGTGTGTGTGTATTTATTTGTGTGTGTGTGTGTCTGTGTGTGTGTGTATTCCTTCGTCTGTGTCTGTGTGTGTGTACTCCTTCGTCTGTGTGCTCCTTCGTCAGGGTGTGTGTGTTTGTGTGTGTGTGTGAGTGTGTGTCTGTGTGCGTGTATTTCTATCTGTGTGTGTGTGTGTATCCTATGTGTGTGTGCGTGTGTGCGCATTTCTTCGCCTCTGTGTGTGTGTGTGTGTATTCCTTCGTCCGTGTGTGTGTGTGTATTTCTTCGCCTGTGTGTGTGTGTGTGTTTGTGTGTGTGTGTGTGTGTGTGTGTGTGTGTGTGTATTCCTTTGTCTGTGTGTGTGTGTGTGTGCATTTCTTCGCCTGTGTGTGTGTGTGTGTGTTCCTTCGTCCGTGTGTGTGTGTGTGGATTTCTTCGCCTGTGTGTGTGTGTCTGTTCCTTTGTCTGTGTGTGTGTGTGTGTGTGTGTATTCCTTCGTCTGTGTTCTTACCTATTTGTATCTTTACAGGATTGAGTCAAGCTCGTAATGTCCCGTATTTTAAAACACAATTATCATATTTTTCTTTAAAGTTATGTATGTTTTTGACACACACCACTTGTTCTGGTAATATATTCCATTCGTTTATTACTTTATTTGGAAACTATATTTCTGTACATCTTTATCTCCAATTCTTTTAATTAATTTCTTACTGTGTCCTCTCATTGTAGGTATTCCTTGTTGACACACGTTTTCTATATCTATCTTTTCTTTTTCTGTGACACATTTGTAAACCATAATCATATCTCCTCTCTTTTGTCTTTCTTCCAGTTTAGGTAATTTTAGTTTCTTTAGTCTTTCTTCATAGCTTAGTTCTCTTAGACTTGGTACCCATCTTGTTGCTGATCTTTGTACTTTTTTTTAATTTGGTGATATGTTTCTTATAATGAGGGTTCTATACTACTGCAGCATATTATGTTATTATTTTCTTGACCATTTCTTCGTCTATATAAGTGAAGGCCACTTTCATATTTGCTAACAATGTATACATGTTTCTCACTTTTTCATTTATATGATCATCAGGTGTCAATTTCTTATTTATCATTAACCCTAAGTCTGTTTCTTTCTCTGCTTCATTTAATATTTTGTTTCCAAGTTTGTATTGCCAATTTGGTCTTCTCTCACTTTTTTCCAAACTTAATAACATTAAGTTAAGTGTGTGCGTGTAAGTGTGTGTGTGTGAGAGAGAGAGAGAGAGAGAGAGAGAGAGAGAGAGAGAGAGAGAGAGAGAGAGAGTACAGCCGGCAACATAAATTTGCATCCATCTCCTGTACTTAAGGGGGATATTTTGTGTTGGTAAATCTGGTGTAACTGAATCCTCCAAACTATTCCAAGCAACAAAACACCATTATATTTGTTCATCTGGTTCTGTTTCCTGGCATACTTTGGAGGAATCAAGGCACTCCAATGTAACAAAAGTGAATTATGCAACACAAACAAAACACCTACATTCACCACCATCAGACAGGACCGGGCCAACGGAAATGGCGGTGGACTCATCACCCTAGTCCATAAATCCCTTACCTATATAGAAACCAGTGCGGAGCTCAAATCCCTCTTCCCTCACCACGACACCACCACAGAAATTCAAGGTATCAATGTCCGCACTGGGAAATCATCTAATACCACAATAGTTAATTTATACATCCTCCCCTCAAACCAGCCCAACAGTTCCCCAAAACTTCTCCCCCCAGCTCCATCTGATCACCAACCAACCTGACCTCATCCTGGGTGGTGATTTCAACGCCAAGACGTCGGCCTGGTATGTCAACAACCCAGACACAGACAGAGGGCTTGAATCCTTGCACAAACTGACAGCCTCATTTCATTAAACAACCCACATCAACACACTCATATCCCTCACCAAGTCCTCTTCCAACCATCCTCCCCTGACATATCTTTCTGCTCTCCCAACCTCGCCCCCAGAACATCATGGAGGGTGGTCAGAACCTTCGGCTCTGACCACCTTCCAATCATAATCACCATAAAAAACAAGAATCACCCCAGTTGGCCACAGACACACATACACAAATTACAAAAGTGCCAACTGGGAAGCTTTCACTATGGAAACAGAACAACACTTCGAAACACTGAACAGTACACCCATCACAAACATCAACACAGCTGTTCAAAAATTCAATACAATTATACAAAACGCAGACAAACAGCACATCCCTAGAGGTAACAGAAGAAAACACAACCCCAACTTTACAACAGAAATTCAAGACCTCATCAAACAACGTGACACACTTAAACACACATCCCCAACTCCTCTTACACAACACACAATAAACCAAATACAAGCACTAGATACACACATAAACAACAAAATTAAAGAACAAAAAACACTTAACTGGCAAAGTTTTGTCAGCACACTCAACCACACAACCAACACCAGCAAACTCTACAAAACACTAAACAGCATCACACTGTCCAACAGCAACACGACACAATCACATGCAGCCATTACAACAACAGACACTATACCCTCTAACAAACAACAAGCAAACACACTCATCCAACATTTTTCTCATGTCAGCCACCTTCACCCTCACCCTGAAGACAGACAAATCATTAGACGTAAGAGACACTTCCCCAATGACCCAGACTATACACCATTCACAAATCATCAGACGAATCACATCATTCACAACTTAAAACACTCACCTGCCTGTGGCCCTGACAACATCAGTAACATACACATTAAACACCTTGGACCACAAGGCATACAAGCACTCACTAACATAGCAAGCTACAGCTACTCACACAACACATTACCCAACATCTGGAAACACGGAAACATCATCACCATCCCCAAACCCAACAAAGATCCCACACTACCCTCATCACACTGTCCCATCACCCTCCTTTGTACCCCCTCCAAAATCACTGAGCGCCTCATCATTAAACAAATCACACCACACATCCCCCTTGCATCTTCACAACATGGCTTCAGTCCACTACACTCAACAAACACCCTTCTTACAGACCTCACACAAAGAATTTTTGATGGCATCAATTCAGATAGACCCCCACACAGAACACTCTTAGTTACATTGGACATTAGTAAAGCATTTGATGCCATCCCCCGCCACAACCTCACAAACAAAATATACAACACAAACATGCATAATAA
Source organism: Petrolisthes cinctipes (assembly GCA_033782935.1). Classification (NCBI taxonomy): domain Eukaryota; kingdom Metazoa; phylum Arthropoda; class Malacostraca; order Decapoda; family Porcellanidae; genus Petrolisthes; species Petrolisthes cinctipes. The sequence continues at coordinate 97,953 of JAWQEG010001019.1, read as the reverse complement.
CACCAAAAGATGTCTGGCCAACTTCTTGGGAGGAAGAGTAGCCCATGTTACATTTGCTGGTCAGTCATCTAACATTAAAAGTTTCACCAATGGTGTCCCCCAAGGTTCTGTAGTCTCACCCACCCTTTTCAACCTATACATGCACGACATACCAACACCCCAGGCACCACAAATACACATAGCCTCCTACGCAGACGACATAACACTCACATGTACACACAGAAACGCAGACACAGCCACTCTCATCCTCCAACTCTACCTCAACACACTTAATGCCTGGTTCACCACAAACAGACTTAAAATAGCACCCACCAAGTCAACTGTCACCCTTCTCACCAACTGGAATGCAGAACACCGCTACACACCACACCTCACCATAAACAACACACCTATACCATACACACACACACCCAAAATACTTGGCATAACATACAATACATCCATGACATTCAA